>OY776297.1:22215506-22678413 GCA_963675345.1 Trididemnum clinides
TTAATATTCAACTCAGATTAAAGTTATTCAATGAGTAATGCTTATGAAACTTTAATGTCGTAATCAATAATGCATTGTCTAATTATTTTGAAGGAACTAACGCCTCCTGTAGACGACTTTTTAACAAGGGTTTGGAAACACTTAAAGAGTAAGCGCACTGGTGTGTACTAGTGACAAACTTTTATGATTTACACCCAACGCGTTCGATCCTCGTCCTCCACCACTAACTCGATCCAAAACCGAATGACGATCAATGAATGGTTTCTATTAAATTCATTAATACACGATAAATAATATGCTCAATTTAAATCAAATAACAATTAACACATATAGCTCACTTAAGTACCGAACTGATTTTCTTTAAACAATTTGTCGCAGCAAATACGCGGAATGCCAACTGCGTTTTGCACTTCCCTTCCGATAATACCAAATCGTGAAGTTTTCTATAAGTGCCAACAATGCCAC
The DNA here is from genome assembly GCA_963675345.1 of Trididemnum clinides. Taxonomy (NCBI): domain Eukaryota; kingdom Metazoa; phylum Chordata; class Ascidiacea; order Aplousobranchia; family Didemnidae; genus Trididemnum; species Trididemnum clinides. The sequence continues at coordinate 22,215,972 of OY776297.1, forward strand.
ATTTGAGAAACTATTAGTTTATACTTTAACTTCAGTTTACGATTCTTTAGTCAGTTTTATTGCTTTCGATTCCAACTTGGAACAAATTAAACAATGCAACAATGATTACAAAGCTGAAGTTTTAGATATTTTACTCAAAAGTTGACCACACAGTAATATACTTAAGGCTGTTTTTTTTTGTTTTATGAGTTTTGACTGATAGCTGCTTTATTGTTTTTGCAGTTATTTTGTTGTTACGTTCGAAAGTACCTTGTTTTATACGCATTCGTTCACTACGACATTAGTAGTATCACTACGTCATATCTTGAGTGTTTTTGCAAATTTTTTGTATAACTGATAGTTTGGGATAGTCATATTCATTTGCAAGTTTAGTTGCAAGAATAAGTGCTGTGCTTTTGTTTCTGGAAAGGGTCATGAACTATGCTAAAAAAATGAATTTCAACAGAAATGTTTAACTTACTAAGGCTGCAATCGTAGCTGCTATGCATTCTAATTCATTGAAAAGAAATTTTTAGTTTGCAAGCTTAGAGTGCATCTTGGTTTTCGATCGTTTTTGAGACTTCCTTTATTTTTACGAAAATGTAATTGAAAGATGTCATTACAAGTGGGCAGGAAATTATTAGAATATTTTTGAAAAAATTTATTCGCTTTCACTTGTTCAATTTGCTTTACATAGGCTATATATATCTTCTTTACATTTTGTCGCTACAGAACAGAAACGAATTGGCTGCTTGATGTGGGATCATCATTTATCAACCAAATAATTGATTTCCTATTTTTCGCAATATTTGTAATTTGGTCAAGTTTTCACGTCACTAGGATAATGCGCATTAATGATTTACCGTAACTACTAGCATGATGATGATGAAACATATCGGTTATTAAGGTGCCAATCCGATCTCTCTTTTTTGCAATTTTTCTACTAGGTTCAAGATATTCCAGCGACCACTTCATTGGCAGTTATGAGTTCTGCAGGCAATATAATGAGTTATATTAATATTTAGAGACAAAATATTGGATTAATAGTTTTTGTTTAACGTGTTTCAGGATGTGCTTTTAACAGAAATGTGTACAAAAACTAACAGATCCTTTTTAACAGTAATTTCAGATATCTGAAAAAATTGCCGATCTAAAAATTGTATTGGTGTTAGAAGTATGTAATATAATTTTTGAGCCGGATTTTGCGGTGCACTCCTACGTCATTTCCGTTGAACGTGTGCAACCTGGTAAGTACGCCATTTCCGTTGAACGTGTACGATCTTGTAAGTACATGAACTTGGAAGTATATTTTACTAGCATGAACTTGTTGTAACATTGTTTGAACTTGGCAATTGAAAGAAAATGGTTTTATTTGTTTTGTGATTCTATTTGTTTGAGTTCTGTTTTAGGAATGGTTTTTATTTGTTTGAGTTTTTATTTTATTTGTTTTTGGAGATGATTTTATTTCTTTGAGTTCTGTTTTAGAAATGGTTTTATTTGTTTGAGTTTTTTTAGGAATGTTTATTTGTTTTTGAAAATGCTGTTATTTGTTTTTGGAAATGGTTTTGTTTGTTTTTGAAAATGATTTCATTTGTTTTTGAAAATGACTTGATTTGATGCTGCACCCTCACTTCAGAATACCCCCATTTCAGAAGTTTTCTAATTGATATTAATTTTACTTTGGTTTTTAACTCGTAAGCGATCTTTTGTCCTACTGTAAACACAGCTGTTGTAAAGCGAAAACATTAACTTCTACTACATCGTGACTGAAGATAGAAGCCTTTGGTGCTATATCATAAACAACTTCCTTGCGAGCGTAAGCATCAATCGCACGTAATCGTCCACTTTGTTTCTTGAAATTGTTTATAAAATCATATAGCCCCTGATCGATTTCTCCTTTTGATTTGATCTTATGATCCCCTAGAATGTTGTTTCTTTACTCTTCTAGATGTGTTTATTGGAGTTATTTTCTTTTACTCGTTAGAGTTATCTTAATATCAGTTTTGCAGTTGTTTAGAATTAATTTACATCTATTTCAGTAGAACTATGTAGGCAATGGATTTAGTTTTATTACAATACAACCTTGGAAGAAGAAAATTTTTTAAATGCAGTATAGATTTCATAATAGTTACCAGTATGATGAAAGACAGATGTTTGAGGGAAAAGTTTGCATGTTTATCACTAGCTAAAAACATACAGAAGAAAATAATTCGATAACTTTAGTACAACCAGTAGTTTAGAACTAGCGGCAGATACAATGTTGGAGGAGTATAGATTTTAGAACTAGCGGCAGATACAATGTTGGAGGGAGTATAGATTTTAGAACTATCCGCAGATACAATGTTGAGGGAGTATAGATTTCATAATAACTACCAGTATGATAAAAGACAGATGTTGAATGGTAATGAGAAAAATCTACTTGTTTATCGCTAGTTGTAAGCTTACAGAAGAAAATAATATACAATCAACAGTTTTTCTAGATCATACAGGTATTTCAATCAAAACATTTACGTTTATTACCGCTAGTCGTTAGTTTTAGACTTTTTTAGAGGAAGATAACCAACAGTTTTCTAAATCATCCGGTTTGCTGGAGAAAAATCACATGCAGTGAAGTGACGTTGTGAGTTTGCTTCTACAAGAGCTTGGTGGAAGACATCGTGAAAGAAACAATATCAAATTTGACACATTTTCAATCAAAACTTTTACCGTTAGTTGTTAGTTTCACACTTTCTTTGAAGAAAATTTCAGTAGCTTGAGCAGACTTTTGGGGAAAATTGGGACAAGATTGCTTCACATATGACAGTGAGGTAGCAAAATCGTTAGTACAGTGGTAGAAACATTTTGAAAAGGAAAGGTCAGAACAGTGAAGTTTGTTTAAATTCAGCAGTTTTTAATCACTACTTATGCTTAATATTGTTAAACCAAAAAAGATTTAACCTTTATTGTGTGCAGATTGTTTTTGGAGACTACTTCAATAATTGTTCAACTTTTGCTTATAAGCATTCCGCATGCATCAATGTACAATCTCTTTTCACATACCAAGTAGAAAACAAAAATTGTATCCTATCACAACACTGTTTTAAGTAAAAACCATCAAATTCTAAATCCACCTACTTAAAACTCATATTTTTCAAAATCACCAACGTGAAATCAGCTAAGCTTACTATCAACAAAATCTCACTCAAAAGGAAACAAAACCATCACGTCAACAAACCGTTATTCTTTTGACCAATCACAAGTCGATGTAGAACTTCCAAAATAGTAGCTTCCTTTAACCCAGCATATCCATCTGTTTTTCAGTCTTTTTGTCAACAACTTTCTGACCGCACATGGCTTTCACCATAACTCTGCGTTCTTCTTGAATTGTTTTTTTTCATTTTCTTTTGTACACCATACCTCGCTTAAATCACTACTGATACTTTACATCGTAAAACCGAAAAGATTTAGCTTTAATTATGTGCAAATCATAAAACATTCACCACGCATCAAATTTACATTCACTTTCCATACAACTAAAAACCAAAATTGTATACTATCATCACACTGTTTTAAGATTTTTTCCAAAATTTAGCAACTTTTAAACTTACCAACACGAAATTTTTACTACCTTTTAAAATCTACTTAGCTTACCTACATGGAAATAAGCACAACTTTTAACATTATTTGTAGGACATTAACACAAAATTCATGTTTTTTCACAGTCTACTTCGCTCACCTACATAGAAATAAGCTAAACATTTACAACTTTTAACATTATTTGTTGGTCATTAACATAAAATTAATGTTTTTCGCAGTCTACTTAGCTCACCTACACAGAAATAAGCTAAACATTTACAACTTTAACATTTTTGTAGAACATCAGTAAAATGAAACACAAAAATTATACCCAATTATTATCAAACATCGATTCTACAGTGTTCTACTGCAAATAGAAATTGTTGATGAATGATCAACTGTATTCAATTCTTTAACTTTTAGTTGTTTGCAAAAAAAAACACAAACAGAAAGCGTCATATTTCAAAACAAATCTGACTGTGTGCTACACCAATCTTAACCTCATTGCTTTAACAAAACTTTTCAACTTAATCGTTAATTCGTAAGCACTTGAGCAAACTTACTTCTGTATTGCCACAAATCGTCTTAGCTGATCAAAGACTTCTATTTCGTACAATTAAACTCTTGCACTAAGTTATGATCTATAAGAAATTGAAACCATTATTTGTAATTCACAGCTTTCAACTAAAATAAAACTTCTTATAGCATATTGTCTTCCGCATAGCTAAATCAAGAATTTACTTAAATCCTCGCAAAATTACATTAACTGATATCTATTATACACTTGTTGTGGGTAATCACTGCTACACACGTTTGCAATCACAAATTTTTCAAATGCGCCAAGTTGATTGATTACAAAATCTGTTACTATCCATTATGAAACAGCTTCAATGCAACTGTATAACCCACAAATTAAAAATGTAAAACCTGAACTTGTTGCTAAATATTTTTTTCCTAGCTTTATCAAATTTAATACTCTGCTTGAAGCAAACAAACTCTGATAGTAGCATCCGACATAAACTTACAGTTTCTTGCAAGCCACTTTTAAAGTTTTATTTTCTAATCTTTCTTCACAATCAGCTTTTTCAATGTTTTTAACACCTCAAAATCTAAAAGTGTGAAATATTTTCTGAACTTCACCTTAATATTTTCACCAAGTATTGACTCACACAAAAAATCTGAAATCATAATCCGCTATTTTCAAATCTCATTCAAGTCTTTTACCAAACTCGCAATTTGATACTCATTAACACAACAAAACTTATCGTTTATTTTCAAGAAACACAACCACAATTTTCGATATTGCTATACATGACTCTGAAGCGTAAATAATTCTTATTGCTCAACCTATCAAAATTATATTAAAGTTTTGTTCTTCACAAAGGAAAAAATTCTTACTTTTACCATCTTGATATAGATTTACTCAACAAATATCTGCAATTAGTCGCTGTAAAACTTTTATCTGTTCACCCTCATCCAAGATTACACTTGCTACTTGCACCATTTCAAAATAAAGCTTTTCATCGTTTACCAACAAGAAAAACTTAGGCTAATCACTGCCAACAGACCTATAATTTAATCATATCCCCAAAATTATCTGTTTAGGTAAAAATCTGCACAGTACGGTTTATTTTTCCAATCAAAATAACTATTTGGGACACTCCAAAACTATAATGCTGCAGTTAAAAATGTCATCACCACACTCGTACAAAATAAATGCCCAGACCTGGGATTGAACCGGGGACCTTTAGAGCTTTAAGTCTAACGCTCTTCCAACTGAGCTAGCAAGGCAGTAATGACCAATGCAAGGCTCGAACTTGCGACATTCGTGTTTTTGCACGACACTATAGCCGACTGAGCTAACCGGCCACTTGCTATCCCAAAAAGTTCTCTATTGACTAAATGGCTGAAGCAACTGTCTTTGATATTATGAAGAATTCTGTATTGTGGGTTTACCCAGTTGCAGTGCTTCGCAACATCCGGAAGTCTCCAGTTTCAAAATCACACGCAAAACATTTAGCTGCTTTCTTACTGCATTTTCACTCAGTTTTCTAGAGGGGTCGATGACTAATATTTTTTGGTTAATAATGTTCATGTAGTTGGAGACTTTCACATTTCTTATGACTTTTTAGATACAAATTTATTCACTTGTTAAAACTGTCACAAAAATTGAACTCGCAACGTTGAAACAACAATCATAAAAAAATTTTTATCCAACACCCTCATAAAATATTTAAGTTGAAGACCACTAAGCTACACTGTGTGCGCTCAATGGGCAGTATTTTTCAACTTTAAGTTATCAATCATTGCAGATTCACAACTATTATTTCTGAGCTAAATCAAAAATGGTGAACGAGTGGCGTAATGTTTTGCATTGTTTTTTGCACTATGTAATACTTTTGTTGCTATATGTTTATTCAAATCAAAACTCTATCTTATAGTGTTTTCAAACTTAAATTTCCTTACTGTGCATTCACTTTATTATCTCTGTACATAGCAGTGAAATACAACTTTACCTCAACTACTCTAAAAAGTTTATGTATCAAGCCTAATATTTGACACTACATATTACCGAAACGAAACTACATCAATTTTTGTCAGATTTTAAATACCTTACAAGTTATTTTATGCAACTAAAAATCAACCTCATGACGATTTGGACTTTTTCCCAATTTTCAAATGCACAAATATGGTAGTGGTTAGAGTGTTCACCTCATTAGACCTGGGTTCGATTTCTTTTTCAAAGACTTTTAAATCAGTGATTACAGCTTAGTGTTCAGCATGAAAGGTTTGTTTAGAGAAAAAAATCGACTAGTTTGCTTGTTTCATTGTGTTTTACACTACAGATAGTGATGGGTTTAATACGGTGTGTCAGCTGCAAACATAAACTCATAGGTGTAAATGAAACTTACATTGCCACTACACGTAATTTCAAAGACTACCTGTTTCCAATCAACGCCTAAATCGTTCTATTGCTGCTCCTCATCTCCTATTTGTTTGTTAATTTTTATTTGTTTGCAGTACAAATTGATATCTTTCTAGTGATTGTCTCTAGCATATTGTGTTTCATAACATCCTGGTTACATCAATTTTGTGTATGAGAAAAACTTCCTAGTTTACAACTCCTGGCTATTAATCTAAGAGTAATTGACAACTTTACCTTAGCAGATATTATTCTTACAGCTGAGAAAGTAACTCTTTTTGCGTTTTTATTAAACTTTTTGAGATCATACTACAAATTTGAAATGTGGAATAAAGGTAACATAAGTTACGTGACGTTCACATCAAGAAAGGTTTGTGCTGCATAGCGTAGAGATGGGTTATTCTGAACAATTAAATCAATCTTGTATGTTTGCTAATACTTAAAACTGTTGTTGCCACAAGCGACTTTAATAAATGAAGGGTTTTATTTGTAAGAAATCTAAAATTTCAAAGTTTTTGACTTTTTCAAGAATTAAAATCTGTAAACGAGATGTAATAATTTCAAATAATACATATGAAAGTATACAGTGTGTCCAAAAAATCACTATCATTCAAAAATTCTATGCATTTTCTGTCATTTTTTCACAAAAAGTCAGTACCATTCAAAATATCCATGTATTTTCCATCATTTTTTCACAAAAAGTCCGTACCGTTCAAAATATCCACATATTATCCATCATTTTTTCACAAAAACTCGGTACCGTTCAAAAATCCACGTATTACTTTGGAATATCAAGTTTGTTGGATAATCTCTTTATTTATCTTTGACATCTTTCTCTACATCATCGATTGCATCTTCCGTTCAGTTGGTCTTCCACTTCTTGGTCTGTTAAACAAGCTACCAGTTTCCAGTAACTTGTTACTCCAGGCCTTGATTATGCAATGTTCTGGTGGTTCAATATTATATTGCACTCGCAGTCTGTCTCTAGCAAGCTTCATGGCATGTCTAGTTTGGTCACTTGCAATGAAAAGTGAAGCAGCATGAACTCTATATTCAACCGTGTAGTCACTTGTATCAATCATTTTTATTGAATAAACTACAAAGTATAAAATATAAGTTATGTATATGGGAAATGAGAATCACATTCTTTGTAAAAAAAATAATGGAAAACACATGGATATTTTGAATGGTACCGACTTTTTGTGAAAAAATGATGGAAAATACATGGATATTTTGAATGATACCGACTTTTTGTGAAAAAATGATAAAAAATACAACAACAATCTGCACACAATAAAGGTTAAATCTTTTTTGGTTTAACAATATTAAGCATGAGTAGTGATTAAAAACTGCTGAATTTAAACAAACTTCACTGTTCTGACCTTTCCTTTTCAAAATGTTTCTACCACTGTACTAACGATTTTGCTACCTCACTGTCATATGTGAAGCAATCTTGTCCCAATTTTCCCCAAAAGTCTGCTCAAGCTACTGAAATTTTCTTCAAAGAAAGTGTGAAACTAACAACTAACGGTAAAAGTTTTGATTGAAAATGTGTCAAATTTGATATTGTTTCTTTCACGATGTCTTCCACCAAGCTCTTGTAGAAGCAAACTCACAACGTCACTTCACTGCATGTGATTTTTCTCCAGCAAACCGGATGATTTAGAAAACTGTTGGTTATCTTCCTCTAAAAAAGTCTAAAACTAACGACTAGCGGTAATAAACGTAAATGTTTTGATTGAAATACCTGTATGATCTAGAAAAACTGTTGATTGTATATTATTTTCTTCTGTAAGCTTACAACTAGCGATAAACAAGTAGATTTTTCTCATTACCATTCAACATCTGTCTTTTATCATACTGGTAGTTATTATGAAATCTATACTCCCTCAACATTGTATCTGCGGATAGTTCTAAAATCTATACTCCCTCCAACATTGTATCTGCCGCTAGTTCTAAAATCTATACTCCTCCAACATTGTATCTGCCGCTAGTTCTAAACTACTGGTTGTACTAAAGTTATCGAATTATTTTCTTCTGTATGTTTTTAGCTAGTGATAAACATGCAAACTTTTCCCTCAAACATCTGTCTTTCATCATACTGGTAACTATTATGAAATCTATACTGCATTTAAAAAATTTTCTTCTTCCAAGGTTGTATTGTAATAAAACTAAATCCATTGCCTACATAGTTCTACTGAAATAGATGTAAATTAATTCTAAACAACTGCAAAACTGATATTAAGATAACTCTAACGAGTAAAAGAAAATAACTCCAATAAACACATCTAGAAGAGTAAAGAAACAACATTCTAGGGGATCATAAGATCAAATCAAAAGGAGAAATCGATCAGGGGCTATATGATTTTATAAACAATTTCAAGAAACAAAGTGGACGATTACGTGCGATTGATGCTTACGCTCGCAAGGAAGTTGTTTATGATATAGCACCAAAGGCTTCTATCTTCAGTCACGATGTAGTAGAAGTTAATGTTTTCGCTTTACAACAGCTGTGTTTACAGTAGGACAAAAGATCGCTTACGAGTTAAAAACCAAAGTAAAATTAATATCAATTAGAAAACTTCTGAAATGGGGGTATTCTGAAGTGAGGGTGCAGCATCAAATCAAGTCATTTTCAAAAACAAATGAAATCATTTTCAAAAACAAACAAAACCATTTCCAAAAACAAATAACAGCATTTTCAAAAACAAATAAACATTCCTAAAAAAACTCAAACAAATAAAACCATTCCTAAAACAGAACTCAAAGAAATAAAATCATCTCCAAAAACAAATAAAATAAAAACTCAAACAAATAAAAACCATTCCTAAAACAGAACTCAAACAAATAGAATCACAAAACAAATAAAACCATTTTCTTTCAATTGCCAAGTTCAAACAATGTTACAACAAGTTCATGCTAGTAAAATATACTTCCAAGTTCATGTACTTACAAGATCGTACACGTTCAACGGAAATGGCGTACTTACCAGGTTGCACACGTTCAACGGAAATGACGTAGGAGTGCACCGCAAAATCCAGCTCAAAAATTATATTACATACCACTGGTGTTCTATTGACCTTTATATTCTCATCCTCCTTTCGCAGAAATAGCTTTGGTCAGTTGTCCTGAAACTTTTTCCTGTTCAAATTTGTTATTGAATTAGACTACTAAAGACAACTGAGAGTTTTACCCTAGAGCACCCATGCAGGAGAAATGCAGTAAAATATATTTCCCATAACACTACTAGGTGGCCACCGAATGATTTGAATGAACGATCAATACAATATATTTGCAAGCTAATACATCCTTGTTTCAGGTATTGCAGATATGTCCAGTGATTAAGATATTTTGTATGTAGACTAATTCAACTCTGATCAAACGAAATACAACGTTTATGCTAAACATGATGCAAGCATTACTTCATTGTAATTCTACTTTTAATTCTGGAAATTTGTGGGAGTCATATTATTAAATCAACAGACTTATGTTACAAAAGTGAATTAAAAATTTAGAACGATATGCTATATTTCTTACTATCCATTTCTACATTCGTCATTGGAACCACTCACTGCGTGACACCAAATAATCCATGTGACCCTATGCAGTACAATGTAACCACTTTAAGCATTGCCATGAACCCACAAACAAAGAATATGGTATCATATGGAATGAACGCTTCGTGGTTGGTAAAACCGTTGCGCTTCATTGATTGCAGCAGAAGAGGATTGACTGCAATCCCTAAATCACTTTCAACTGACGTTCAAATCCTCGATTTTCGCTCAAATGCAATAAACGAAATCAAAAAGGATAGCATTAAGCTTTATGTTTCTCTCCAAGTATTGATTCTTTATTCAAACTGTATTGGTGATTCGCCACATCAGCATTTGTACTGCTATCATGATGGTGTTTTCGAGCAAGATGCCTTCAGCTCTCTAACCAACTTAAAAGCTCTAGATTTAGGTGGAAATGCATTTACAAGCGTACCGAAAAACCTTCCCGCATCTCTGGAATATCTAGTGTTGTCAAGAACAGGAATAAATCAAATTGTGAAAGATGATTTCAAAAGTCTACAAAATCTGTCCGTGCTGATCGCTGATAGCATTTGCTTCAACAGATTTTGTTTAACTCCCTTCCATATTGCCAATGATACTTTTGAAAATTTGCACATCAAATTCTTTGTTTTGCAAGAAAACAGCAAAGTGATTGACGCAGTTTCACGAACAAACGCAAATGTAATTTAATTGAGTCTATCCAAAAACAAGATTAAGAATTTACAACCTCGCTACTTTGAAAAGTTTTCCTCACTTAGACGCTTAGAATTGAACGTTCAATTTCCAGACAAAGCAGTACATATCACTGTCCAAAATGGAACCTTTGATCGGCTAATTAATTTGGAATATTTGGATTTATCCAACAACCTTATCATAAACCTATCAGAAAAGGTGTTTCAGTACAACCAAAATCTCAAATATCTTGATTTATCGGGAAATTGCTTACAATCTTCAGCGTTAGATCCAACTTTTGTTCCTACAACTAATATACAAGAGTTATACCTTGGTCATTCCTGGTGTAGAATACATGAAACAAAAGCCGTAAACAGTCTATATATCCAGCACATCTTGGGTTTCAGTTTTTCAAAAATGAAAAACTTAACACTGTTGAGTTTTGGTCAGCATACACAAATACAATATGTTGTTCACTACGTATACCCAATTCGTTTCTACATTATAAACAATTCCACTGTTCACGCATTACGAGATCTTAAGAGATTACAAACAGTTATTTTTGATGGAAATGTTATTCGGTCTCTGGACATGGCAGCGCTTTTCCAACTAAAATCGTTGACGCATTTTGATTTGCAAGCAAACGTCATTGCTAATATCACTTTCACGAAATCAACGCAAAAGATTGCATCAAAATTGCGATGGAAATCGCAAAACACTCTTTGCTCGCAACATTTTGCATTGCTCCTGTCTAATAACATGATTGATAAACTTCGAAGTAACTGGTTAGTGAACTCAAAGATTACTTATTTAGGTTTGGAATTTAATTTACTCCAAAGTATACAAGGGCATACATTTCAAAAGTTACCCTGTCTTACTAATCTTAACCTTCAAAACAACCCTTTAAAGTTTGTTCATCCAAATGCGTTTAAGGATGCGCCCAGATCAAAAACTTATACTTGTCTAGTACACAAATCATCCTATCAAAAAGGTCACTTTATTTCCTTAACTATATTCAAAACTCAATCAATCTTCGACTGACTTTACCGGCACATAACTTAAACGATTTGATGTGTGATTATGCACACAAACATATACATGCTCCCAATGTAAGTGAAATAGATTTGTCCGATAACATAATAATACAATCCAAGATATTTCTACAGTACGTTGTTCAAATTTTTTTCAATGCCAAAAGCTTAGTCTTAAGAAACTGTGCTATCAAGACAATTCTATTTACTCTGTCAGCTCCGCATATTACTAGTCTTGATTTAAGCCATAACCAAATCGGTGAAATGACATTTGACTTTCTAAAAGGATTTCCTTCACTGGAGACCTTACTTTTTTCAAACAATAAAATCACTTATTTTTCAAACGGTGATTTCACAAAAAATCCTAATCTCACACATTTAGATCTTTCTCACAATTTTATTAGAATAGTTTCTTTTGACACCAACCAAAGGTTACTGAAAGACCTTAAAATACTTGTTTTGAGTAACAACTACATTTTTAATTTGTCACCAAAAACATTTCCTCTGTCATTTTTGTCTCAGTTGGAAATCTTAGATCTTCGTTGGAATTCTATTGAATGTACTTGTGATATCCATCAAAACTTTGGACAATGGTTATCGAGACATGCTTATAAAATTATTGAAAGACCTGGTATGCTACCTCGTTGTAGTTCGTCGGTGAATGGCTTTGGTGGTTGTGTCACTTGTACACACACATCAAGCATTACCAATTACGAATCACTGCAGCAGTCCCTGCTTCAATATTCGACTCATATAACCTGCTTCAGTTTTTTTAGCATTACGTTGTGCTTGACGTTTACAGCTGCAGTGATTCTTTTCATGATTGTGGGAATAATGCTTACCAACAGTAAATGCATGCTGTTGCTTATGAAGCTTGCAACTCGAAGCATTCGGCAGTCGAGTGGCACTGGTGAAAGGCAAAATCAAATCCCCTCATTTGCATATCATGGCTTTGTTTTATTTGATAAAAATGACAATAATGTCGGAGAGTGGATAGACAATTATCTTCTTCCAAACTTGACTGAAAAACCCCCTTTTTTAAAAATTGTGGTGACCGGTAAAGACGACCAATGCGGCTTTCCCCCAGTTCATCAACTTGTGTCGAAAATCGAAGCCAGCCGAAAAGTGATTGTCGTTTTGACTCGCAGTTTTGTCAAATCGAACGAAGGCCAATACACATTTTCTGTCCTTGAAACATTAAAGTATTATTCCGGACTTGATCGTGCTTTTATCATGACGTTTGAAAATGGTCCACAAATTGATGATTTTCTGGAAACACGTACAAAAATGAACAAATGGCCAGTAATAAAAATACCAAAAAGTCAAAATGATTGGCCAATTGTTTGGGAGAGGTTAAAGAATGAGTTGGAATAATATCAGAACTGCTTGTGTTTGCTTTTACTTGATCTCTGTAATTATGGAATGGTAGGCGTAGTTTTCACGTATATACTATATATAAACAATAGGCAGATAAGGACTAATTAATCCCCCAAAATTATAAGTACCGGTATATGGTCTTATCTTGATTCAAACCCCCATCAAAAGTGATTCTATCATTCGATACTATTTTGCATGGCATATTTCTGAACAAGGCTACTTTTCACTCTCACAATCAACTAGTATTGACCATCCTTGAGTATTATTCTTCTTTTTTGCAAAATTGTAAATAAAAACATGCATTTAAAACCTACTTATATTCAAATTGTTTCTATTCTTTCAATGTGTAAAGCTTTTTTTCACGATATTTTTTTCCACCACTCAAGCACTAAAATAAAAAATGTAAAAACCTTACCGACAAACCATAAGCTAACTTTTCTCCTAAAACGTCCTGGCGCGAATCAGACCAGCAATTCACTTAGACTTGATCGGTAATAAAACATAAAGCAGACAAACTAAAGCTCAATTAACATGTATAACAGAGTGGTAGGAAAACGCGCCTCCATCCTTAAAAAAATTCAGTATGGGATTCCCATCTCACCATATCAGGATTTATCAAACCATAAACTACACTTTTGAGGCTGTGAAAAATTTACTCTGAAATCTAGGCTAGAGTCAGGAATTGAAGCGCGTTGCGACCCTAACAAGAAAATGAAACTGTGTACAAACTTTTAGGCGATTTTGTTTTGCAAAATAACCTCAAGTCTAGAAATTATTAAAAACTCTATTGAAATGAGCTTTTCCGGTGAATCAATTTCGTCGAGAGATTGCTTAAAAATTCTTTCCTAAAATGAAGTCGCGAAGCTAAAAAGTTTAGAAGGCTACCGCTACGTCATTGCGTAAATCCCAAGGAAACAAAATTGATTACTAAAGCAACCTCTGCAAGCTAAGAGCAATAAATATTTTTACTTGCTTTCCGAAATGCGCAAGCTGCAATCGTTTATATTCAACAAATTAAAAATGTATCCTAGTAGGTCTGTCGGTGTAGGTTGCGCTTGTGGGCAAGTCCAAAACGGTTTTCAAATGAATCGCAATTACAAAAATGATAGCATATTGATTACGATTTTACAAACGATTGGTCATTTATTCATTATTTTGTAGCTTTTTCTCGTGAGTTTTTGTTCTACAGAAACGTTTTTGATTTTCTATTTAAATGTAAAGCTGTGTTCATTGTTGTTGTGTTATTTACTATTAAAAAGCCAATCAAAACAGAATAACAAATTTTCTTTTGAAAGTTGCACCATTAGAAAAAGCCATGAGTATAATAAGTAATATACCGGCAGCATACTTTATTCGTAAGAATTTAAGAGAAGTATACAATCGTAAATTACCACTACGCTGATTACTTACACCAACGCGATGGTGTAGTGTTTAGAGCGTCCGCTTGGCAGTCGGTAGACCTAGAGTTCATTCCACTTGTCGAGTCATACCAAAGACTTTAAAAAGTGGTATCTATAGTTTCTCTGCTTGGCGCTTAGCATTTAAGGGTGGTTGTGGAGAACAAGCCGGCAAGTTCGCTTGTTGGGTCCTTGGGCGAGGCACTTAACGGGACGCCCTCACCTTTATGTGGAAGACAGGTGGCCCAGTTTTCTCTCCGAATAGAGGGTTGGTGGCAGGAAGAGCATCCGACCGTAAATCAAATGCCATGTTATAAAAATGCAGATATCTGCTGTGACGACCCCTAATCGGGAATAAGCCGAAAGACAAAGAAGAAGAAGATACAATCGTAAATTACATAAACTATAGAAGAATGTTTAGCAACCGGGAGGAAATTTGCTCAAAAGAGTAATTGGGGAAGAAAAATAAGTAATCAAGTTTTATTTAGCGATTTTCATAGAAACCTCTGTGTTTCAGCCAATGTGTGTAAAAAAGTCTTCACATATAATTTGATTTAAAAATATGTCAGCTCAGACTTTGAAAATATCAATATCCAAATAGGCAAAAAAGACTATCTATACACAAATTTTTGTAATTTATTGATGGGAAAAAATGACTGAATCTGAGGTTTGTAAGAGAGCAGCATACATAAAAAGATTGAGAACCACTGGTGTAAACGTTCATCCTGCCAATGTCACATTGCCATTGGGCAGAAGTTTTTTATCGGCTCATCTAGTCCGAAGGTAAACCCGGGTGTTCTCTTATTTAAAAAGCAATCTAAGTTTGGGTCATTTTTTTCAAATTTTAATCAGTGACCAATTTTTATCTAACTTGAGAACACTTTTGGCCACAAGTCCTTTCAAGAAACCAAGAGTGTTCATTTGCGGTGGGCCCCTTCTCTTTGTTTTTGGTAAATCAACCTTAGGCATCCCTGACGAAACGTTTATCAGTGAAAGGAAGGAGTGATGATATTCACAATATGATAAAAATGGTTTCAGTAGACATTCGATTAGAGTATTTCAATAACTTTATCAAGTTTTTGAGGTAAGAAGACGCATATAATGTGTCCATAGCGGTCACCAATGTCGTGAAAAAATTACTCGAGAGATTTTACGCTTCCTCCATCACTCGGAATATCAATGATAAAACAAAATTACTCCATGTTAAATGGAGTCTTTTCCTCATTTGAGACATTAATTTTATGTTTTTTATGGTTTTGTTGAAACTTCTCCAATACATGATGTGAAACAGGTCTTGGAGTTTCATATAAAAATAGGCATAGATCTACCTATTTGTTACGTTGCTGCGATTTGATACAATTTATGAGAAGTGACCGGGGTGAGAGAGGTGGGGAGAAGGGAATGTGCAGGGGTAGATGTCCAAGATTCGTTTACCACAACACATTTGCTTTCGAAGTAGTCTTTTTCTAATAGAAACGCAGAACTTGATAATGTGGATGCTACTGCTGACGAATACCAATGGGGTTTTGTGGAGTTTTAAACTCCAGTGCTTTTGCTCTAAGGTCCGAAACGATTACCAACACGTTGTTGAAATTCGAGTAGGCTGACAGGCGTTTTGCTGCAGCCCCACAGGCACATGGAATGTGATTTAAATGTACTTTTTTAAATGTTATTGCAATTATTTTGCGCAAAAAAGTAATGGATTAATCTAAAACTAGCCTACATGTTTATTAACTAAAATCATGGTGGTTAATCCTGTAACCTATGCTATCTTACCTTGCCTAACTGGCAAATACAACTACGCCATAAATAATCACACGGCGTATATAAAAATTACAGTGTTAACGCTCTTCTGTCAACAATAAAACCTAGCCTGACTGCCTACTAAGAATGAGATTCCAGTACAGCAAAGCAGGCTGCTGGCAAAAGCACTTGACATTCAATATGGCTGGAACAAAAAACTAACAGCTGTATTCAAAATCAGTTGAGCTTAGCCGGGTCGCTTGATTTCTTGTTAGGACCTACTTCTTACATTAAAATTGTGGATTGTTAAAATGACAAAAATGGCCTTCTAAGTGCTGCTGCCTTTCTCCATAGACTCGTGTAAATTAACGTGAAGGATGAAAATAATTTGCTAAATTAGATCTGTCAACGACTTCATTTCTTTCTATTGTGTGAAAAATGACTTACTGTTTGAGATATAAATTAATTGTATGGACAACCTAAAAAACTGATTACCTATTCTTTATTGTTAAATTATATTATTTGTAAATTCATTTTATTTAGCTCTTCTGGTAATGTAACGTTTATTTAAGTTGATACAAGTTCTTATCGAGCATGCAAAAAACTTTAATATCCGTCAACGTTTCGAACAGCTATACAGCTGTTCTTCATCAGGACTAATAATAAGCGAAAGCACGAGTGAGGCAATATAAATAGTTTGCTACGCAATCGAAAGAAAAAGGCAAAACAAAAGGTTTGAAGGCGAATAATAAACAACTGTAGATTACGACAAATTATCATAAATTTCAGAATAAAAACAATTTTCTTTATCATTGATTGAATTTTCAGAATTATGAATAAAAAAAGATTCAAGAAATCGGCGTTTGGTAAAATCTGTTTCAAAGGTTAAAATTTTGCTATGATCCCAGTCAACTCGGTGATCTTTGGTGATGACATGCTTGACCAATGCCGTTTTTTTATTAATTATTAAAATTATTTATTATTAAAATTATTAAAATTATTTAATAAAAAAACGGCATTGGTCAAGCATGTCATCACCAAAGATCACCGAGTTGACTGGGATCATAGCAAAATTTTAACCTTTGAAACAGATTTTACCAAACGCCGATTTCTTGAATCTTTTTTTATTCATAATTCTGAAAATTCAATCAATGATAAAGAAAATTGTTTTTATTCTGAAATTTATGATAATTTGTCGTAATCTACAGTTGTTTATTATTCGCCTTCAAACCTTTTGTTTTGCCTTTTTCTTTCGATTGCGTAGCAAACTATTTATATTGCCTCACTCGTGCTTTCGCTTATTATTAGTCCTGATGAAGAACAGCTGTATAGCTGTTCGAAACGTTGACGGATATTAAAGTTTTTTGCATGCTCGATAAGAACTTGTATCAACTTAAATAAACGTTACATTACCAGAAGAGCTAAATAAAATGAATTTATCAAAAATACCTGGTAGCCAGAATAACATTATATTATTTGTGTTGGTCAGACAGTCTTTGGACTGCTGACAATCTTTTTAATTGCGAAATTGTCCCATTAATGCCATTTGTTTGCTTCATTTTATAACCCCTGTTGTTGTTGTATTGTGAAACTCTGCCATTCATTTTTTACTGCGGCCACGAGGAATGACAATGTTAAAAGTGCTGGTGGCCAAGATCATTGAGTCAGTCGAAGTTAGCTATGCTAAAGTAAAGGTGTTTTTTGAAGGGTGTGGCCACACATTTAACTTAGATAAATTTCGTTTTCGCGATCTTCTCTGCTCTCGCTTTAAAAGATCTCGTATTCACTGAATTGGACTTGATAGATATAAGATTGATATTCGTTAATTCATTTTGGCTAGCCCACCGCAATACTTTATTTCTGGATTACTTTTGAATTGTTTTTCGGTAATTTCTCAATATAATTTCTGATAATTCTACTGCAGGTTGGTGCGAAAAGAAGATTGGAGAAAGTGAGAAACAGCTTCTCCACAAGAAAATAAAGCTTAAACCATAGTTGATTTAAAACGTTGTTTGAGGACGTGCACCAGTAGGACAAAGCCTTGTTGAAGGTAACATCGACTAAAGAACGTTTTGCACTAAAATTCTCCAATTATGAGACAAGCCTCTGTAAACAAGGAGACCTAAGCACAAATTTCTGTTTAAAAATTTTAGTTGGTGACTTAAACTGTAAAGGAAATCTCAAACCAACCAATAACTCTGGTTCGCCCAAAATATGGCTTTTTTACTTTTCCAATCAGCTCTTCAACCACTGCTGTATTTTGCCAAGTGTAATGTATAGGAACTGGCCAATAAAAAATAAGGTTACAGAACTTTTCTCATTGTTTCGGGTTCAGCCAATCTCCTGGTGATATCTTTCTGCAACCTCAAATCAAGACAGTCAGAATAAAATAACATGATTCTTGATTTAAAATGATTATCCTTTACTTATAAGCAGTAGTTCTGGAAAAGTGCTATAGATGATTGTTTACCTATAATCACAGCAGCTTACAATGCTCGTACAATTTCCACTGCTATTCAAATAAAAAAATTCAATTTTGATGTTAAATTTATACCCTGGATGTTCGTATTTAAGTAAAGTAGACTAACATTTGTTGCATCAAAGATACGGAATTTGTATTTTTTTCCTTTTCAAGGATGTTTAAAGAATTCATTTTTCATGAAGTTGTTTCATTCATGTCGTAACAGAGTCAAATGTAGGCTATTGTGTTAAGTAGGGTAATTACAGTCTTGACTAAAAAACGCATACTAGCACAATTAACAATATTCTTGATTCAAAGTTTATTTGACGAACCTAAACACAAAAAAATACCCGTAGCGCAGTATAAATTGATGAAATTACAATCTGGTAATTTAAAAATTAACAATTACTATAACTAGTGTTGCATGTTCTACTAGTACGACATAACCTTTCGGATATGTTTGAAATTGTCGACGTTGACAAATCTTAAACAACATGAACTTTACTCTAATGATGTGATGTCACTCCACGACATGTGCTTCACCGGATAAGGATAGCGATAACTCATAGTGCTTGCTCCACCAGGATGTGCAAGTCAATTTAGGGGTACCCACTAACGGTGGTTTGTCTGGTTGGTCATGAAAACACCACCAGTCTATGTGATTTGGATTATCGCTCTCCCAATGC
Source organism: Trididemnum clinides (assembly GCA_963675345.1). NCBI lineage: Eukaryota > Metazoa > Chordata > Ascidiacea > Aplousobranchia > Didemnidae > Trididemnum > Trididemnum clinides. Next base: position 22,235,350 of record OY776297.1, read on the forward strand.
CTCATCATAATCAGGTTTCCAATATGACCCCAAATTACTCTATTCAAGCCATGTCTTTATTCCAAGGAAAACGAAGGGTACAAACATCAACCTGTTACTCCACATGACCCTATTACCAAAAACACGGTAACTGATCAGGAGAAATTGACATAAAGTCTCTTTATTGCGGACAAAACAATGCAGAACTTATGGGAGCATCGGACGCTTCTTTGCTTGGCCAATGCCTTGTTTTGAGCAAATTTCATACGATTTGCAAACCAGCGGCGTCATTTCATGCACAATCCAAAAAAAAGCTTTTCATCAATAATCAATAGGCTATTGTAACATGTTGTTTGAAGTTGCGGGATGATAATGATGTCCTGTCAAATTTCATCCACAAAGATATTGTGTAACTATTTGGTACTGAGACATTTTTGAGTTCGCCCCGGGTTATCACAGGCTCTAATTACATTACTGATACAGCCCTTCCGATTTTTGTCTTTGTTAAAGCTAGTTCTTTGTTTTTTGGCTCATGTGCACGAGCTCAGACTCTGTTTCTTGGTCATTAATTAGACAGGGCGACAGCGATGGGTAGACTGCTTGGCCCCGCGTTTTGTCTGCCACAGAAAGATGTATAACAGATATTCTGTTAAAATCAAGCAAATGTTGGCTTTTTTTACATTATTTTCTTCGTGTTGAACGTAAAGCAAGAAAACTGCGAATAACGCTTTGAAATCTTTGGTACGACTCGACAAGGGAATTGAACGTAGGTCAATCAACAGCCAGGCGGACACTTCAACCACCGCGCCGGTTATTCATAAATATCACCTATGTAGTATGAATTGCAGTAGCTCCAGCAGTGGCCTCCGCCAATAGCTTACACTAAAGCAATCAGCAGACAACCATGCCACGTGGCTGCCATCTGCAGTATATCCCGACATGGGACGACGAATGTAATAATTACTACAAAGAATTCGTCCAAGCTGAAGACAAACAATCAACTGATGCCAAGGCCGCCGACCTGATGGACTACCTCAACAAGAACCGCAATAAGCGATTGGAAGAAACAGTCGAGGGATTAGACTTCACCCAGTCAAGCAGGAAAGATGGAAAACTTTTAACCGCCTGACTGGGCGCAAATCTGATCCAAAACAATGCCAAATTACAGCCAACTCCATTGCTAAGCAACTGTTAGCCAATGGGCGTTTTAGAGATGCTGATAAACAACATGACCTCTCTGTTAAGTGACAGTGTAGTATGATGTGGGGGGGTGCCTGGGATTGGTGGCCATCTGACCACACCTTTCATCACTTTAGAACTATCAGCGACCATAAAACTACTGAAAGGTGGAAACGCTCAGGGCCCAGACAACATCCCACCTGAGTTCATGATGCACTGTGGTAAAAAGTGCTTGGAATGGGTGCGCAAATTCTACTCCTTTTGTCTTGAGCACACAGTTATCCCGACGATTTGGCGTAGAACCACCGTTGTGGCCATCCTAAAACCCAACAAACCGGCAGACGATCCCAAAAGCTACAGACCCATTTCATTACTATGTGGCCCTTATAAAATTTTGGAAAAACTGATTCTTGCCCGCATCAACCCCGTCATCGAACCCCTACTACCAACGGAGCAGGCAAGCTTCAGACAAGGTCGCTCAACAGTACAGCAAATACTCAAACTCACGAGTGAGATCGAGAAAAGTTTCGAGAATGGATATAGAGCCGGGGCAGTAATGGTGGATCTGACAGCTGCCTAGGATACTGTTTGGCACCAATGCCTGGCCCTAAAGCTTCTACGTATCATTCCGGACCGCGATCTTGTGCGTTTCATCATGAACATTTTATCAAACCGCAGTTTCAAACTCAAAACCAGCACTTGACAAATAAGTCGACTGCGCATACTCAACAATGGTTTACCGCAAGGATCAACACTGTCGCCAATCTTGTTTAACATCTACATCAGCGACATCCCAACAACTGTCTCCCACCAGTACGGTTACGCAGATGACATGGCACTTCTTTACTCCCACAAATGCTAGCCAAAAGTTGAAGAAAGGCTATCTAGAGATATGCAAGACCTTGCTGACTTCTTGCAAACCTGGAGACTAAAATTGAATTTATCAAAGACAACCTCGAGCCCTTTCTATTTGAATAACCATGAAGCACAACGGCAACTAAACATCTGCGTCCATGGAACCACCCTCCCTCACAACCCACACCCTATATATCTCGGTGTAAAACTGGACAGACAGCTAACGTATAGACAACACATAGAAGGTCTACGTGGAAAAGTGATGGCAAGAAACAACTTCATCCGATGCCTGTCTGGATCAACTTGGGGTGCAAATGCTAAAACCCTCTGAACAGCAGCCCTTGCAATTGTTTACAGCAGCGCAGAGTATGCCACTCCAGTATGGAGCCGAAGCCCCCATACAAAAAGCTGGACGTGTCCCTGAATGATACCATGAGAATTATAAACGGCTGCGTGAAACCCACTCCCGCACATCTCCTTCCTGTACTCTCAGGAATTGCCCCAGCCAACCTAAGAATAAACTATTTTACCAACAAAATATCTTACCACGCATGGGTCAACAAAGAACACCCACTGCACAGTCCGGTACTTGACGCACAGAGCCTACGCCCACAACGTCTGAAGTCACCCCAACCTTTCTACCGTCACGCAGCAGAACACTATAACTGCAACTACGATATCACTGAGGCCTGGAACGAAGAGTGGACTAAGCATCAACGCCCTAAGCAGCTGACGATAACCCCGGACACTACCGCACCATCTGGATCCGACTTACCTCGGAAATTGTGGGTTATCCTAAATCGCCTTAGAGCTGGAGTGGGGCGGTTTGGCGCAGAAATGCACAAATAGGGACTCAGAGCATTAGCCTCATGTGCGTGCGGAGCTGCTACCCAAAATGTGGAGCACATCTTGTTCGATTGCAATCTCCTTCGTCCACCTAACACCGTAAAGAACCTCACTAACGTGACTGATGATACAAAGAACTGGCTTCAACATCTAGCCGAAAACCTGCGATGAGCCCTCAAACGAAAGAAGAAGAAGACACTAAAGCAATAGCCAGAAATTATTTGCGGAGACTGTAGCCCAAGCAGCAGATATATCAACATCCATACAAAAAGGACAGCAGAAATTAATCTTATTTGAAGTGGTACTGCCATCGGCAATCTTTCAAAATTAAAAATAACACTATTGTATTTTTAACGAGTCCAAACAACAAGAAGGTTTCACGCACGTGATCAAACATCACCTAAATAAGCGTTTCAAAAAAGTGGCTGACCCGCTTTGACGTTTCTGCATTGAATAGGAGTGATAACGTTTTTTGCAAATTAAATGGATAAACTAGATCGTTGTTAAATGAACGTAAATATGTTGTTTTACTGATGATGTTAAGAAATGAATCTGAAGTCAAAGTACCTTAGAAAGTGTTAAGGTTTATTTGTAATTGCTGCTAGTTAACGCAATTTTATGGGCAAATAAATATGCAGGCTTATTTGTAGTCAGCTTCCGGTAGAATATTTTTTTCTTTGCCATATTTATCCTCCACTCACGAGAAAGCAAATTGTATCGCTTTATTTTGGACGGTATGTCCGCTTTCGCTTGGGAGTTGCCATTTGCGATATATCTGTGCCCCATGTCTTCCACATAAAGGCGGGGGTGTCTCGCTAAGTGCCTTGCCCAAGTACACAACAAGCGAACTTGCCGGTTTGTTCTCCACAACCACCCCTAAATGCCGAGCGCCAAGCCAGGAAGCTGTGGATACCATTTTTTAAAGCCTTTTGGTATGACTCGACAAGGGGATTGAACCTCAGGTCTACCGACTGCGAAGCGGACGCTCTAACCACTACGCCATCCGGTCGGTTGTTTCATATGTGAATAATCAGCGTATTCGAGAATACTGAGTTTAAGTGCATTATAATGTGCAACTTATACGGCATATTTAGTTGCATAAGTGTACTAAAAAGTTGTAAACCTAAATTTTACTGTGGCCTAAATGTCAGGGCAGACTTCTGGACCGTTTGCCATGTGTTGAATTAGATATTGATGAATATAATCTCCAGTCCTTTGAAATGTTTTGTCAAAAATGCTTGCAAACCGGTTAGCCTATATTGATTTGTCAAATGTAATTTTGTGAATTTCACTTTTCCTTAAAAATTTTTTTGGGCTATTGCCTAGGATACCGGACCAAGTAGGCCAAGGACAGTGAAAAACTTACGGTACTGGTAGTAATGATCTGATAATCGCTGATTTTGCTAATGTACCTAATGGTATCTAATTGGCATAAAGTAATTTTTAGCAGAGAACGAAATAGTTAGATCATACTTCTCTTAACCCTTTTAGACATGAAGAGGTATTTATTATATTTTATAATGTCAAACCTATTGGACAAAATGTCTGATGGGGTTAAGGGCGATTTTTTGGCCAATTGACACACCGTAATAAGGTTCGACCAGCCAACTGAAAAACCTGATCTCAACCAAATCGCTTTTAATTAAATTTATTTGTTCTCGAGTAACAAACTAGCCATAATTCATTTCAATTTTTAATTAATTTCTGATTAGTTTTCAAAATAATGCTAAAGTTGGTGTTCGCCCAAAACCTCTCCAGCATAAATTAGTACTTTTGATCAGCCACCTTTTTCGCGCCAAATGTGACGTCATGTCCAACCTTCCTATATTTTGGTCAATGTAAATTAAAATTAGCAATTATACATACAACCTACTTTGGCTATTACCAATTCAGTTTCTTGATCATCCCAAAAAAGCCCAGCTTTCACAGTGCATATATTTTGTACTGCGTAGTTGTGTATAAACGAAACTGTCTAGAGCCCCACCTCATAACATTTTGATTGACGTGAGAAAAACAATCCCACTGCTACACCTGTTTCAATGTTTTGTAATAAAAAGACTGACGTTTTTTGTTTCCAGATTTAAAAATTAGGTGGATAAAGCTATGTAGTGGTGACTCTTTTATCAAGAACGCAGTTACGTAGGCTTAGACAATAGCGTTGAAGAAGTAGTTGAAAACTGACAGCAGTAGCTAAGATAATTCTGGTGAGAATGATGCAACTAACGCTTCTGGAGAAGCATATGATCATTCAACTAGTTGTTTCTTTATTGAGGGTTAAACATTAAATCCCTAGCCATAAAAGATAAGGTTTAATAAAGCATTTGAGAGTTGAAGTATAAAGGTTGCAGTTGCGGCACTTTCTCTTCTAGCTCTACCCACAAGCGTGAAAGGAAGAAACAGAAAATTTCAGGTACCGCGGGATACCAGAGCGTCTAATTTTCTCCCAGCAGCTTTCTGGTATCTGATGGCTAGTTGCTCTCGGCCTGGATAGAATTTTACAACTTAAGCAATGAAGGAGCGGAGGGAATTTAAGGCAATCACTACGTCTGTTTCCTTTTAGTACTTGCTTTATCATTGCTACATTTTACATGCGATTACCACGAAGTGAATTTGTATGCCACTTTTAGTTCAGTTAAGACTTTTCAATCAGTCATTAATTTCGCTTTTTTAGGTCATAATCATTCTGTTTACTAATGGCTGCGAAAAATAGACATAAAATGCGTTTCTGGGACGATTCTTTTGTTCAGTGTAGTTTCTCAAGTTATTGGTTGTGATAAACTTGACAATGCTCAGTGCACATTGTGCAATACCATTTTGGGCAACGATTCATTAAAGCCTTGGAAGTTGAAGAGGCACAAGCAATTGAAGCATAAAGAGAATACGCGCTCAGTTAAAATGTTCAAAGCGAAAAGAGCGATTACAAGTATGTAGTGGTTAGAGCGTCCGCTTCGTAGACGGTAGACCTAGGGTTCATTCCCTTAGTGGAGTCATTCCAAAATTCTAAAAGTCATTCCAGACTTTAAAAAATGGTATCCACAGCTTTCCTGCAAGGCGCTCAGCAAAAAAGGGATAGTGCGGAGAACAAGCCGCCAAGCTTGCTTGTGTCCTTGGGCAAGGCACTTAACGGGACACGTCTCTGTCTTTATGTGGCAGGCAGGTGGCGTAACCGTACTTCACCGGGTTATAAAATTGTGAAATTGCTAACCCAGCATGTCGCAGAAAGGCGACTCTTGGGTACCCACCAATGGCAGTCCGCCTTGTTGGTAGTGGGGTACCAGTCACTCATGACTAGTTCGAAGTAGGCTGTCATCATTCCCCTAGTCCAATTTCAATTAGATTGACGGCAACAGCAACCACCTTTATTTGTCAAGAACAATTATTTTTTTTATTTACCATGTTTATCCTTTATTCACGAGAAAGCGAAGTATTGCTATGTTTTGGACGGTATGTCCACACTCGCTTGGGAGTTGCCATTTTCGGGTCACCTGTCTGCCACATAAAGGTGGGGCGTCCCGTTAAGTGCCTCGCCCAAGGACACAACAAGCGAACTTGCCGGCTTGTTCTCCACAACCACCCTTAAATGCTAAGCGCCAAGCAGAGAAACTATAGATACCACTTTTTAAAGTCTTTAGGTATGACTCGACAAGGGGATGAATCCAAGGTCTACCAACTGCAAAGCGGACGCTCTAACCACTACGCCATCGCGTTAACACTGCTATTATATACCACGTGTCATAACAAAATTAAGAATTATGTTCATAGAGGAGTAGCGAAAGACCATAATGCAGCAGTTCAACTGTAGGTCGTCAAGCCTGCTACTCCAGGTATAAAAAAAAATATATAGGAAAAAAGAAAAAAACAAAAACAATAAAATGTCAACAGCTAAAAAAATTAGAAACAAGGATTTTGACCTAATTATGTACGCTAATTACAACAAAATATAAAACTATAAAACGCAGGTATACGATTAAGGCAGTGAATAAGCAAGTTTTTGTAAATATTACACAAAGGACAAAAATTTAATGGTATTATTGTTGCTCAATTTAATCAAATTATTCATCCAAAAGCTGCACTCCATATTATCACAAAAAAAATCAATTAGATCTGACGTAAATCTATTTGTTTTTTTATTGTTCATTCAGTAGATCTTTTTAAAATTTGAGGTTTGTTTGCTTTATTTCGAATAATTTGAGGTATGCTGTTCCGTATCTTAGTTCCAGAAATTATTTCAGTTTTTTAAAGTTACTTCTTGGAAGGAAAAGGTTTCCTTTTTGTGTTGCTCGAGTGGTGTATGGGTGAATTACAGATAACTTTTTATAGATATTCTCAAAATGAGGAGATGAAGTGTGGCTCGTAATTTTAGCCACAAATTTGATTGTTTCCAACAGATATATCCCTTCATTTTTAGTATGTTGTTTTGATTATACAAGGGTAGCGGTCTAGTTTTAGGTTTAAAGTTATTGGTGAAAACCTTAATTATTTGATTTTGCTTAACTTGCAGCTTATTTAAAAATGTTGCAGGTAATTTATAATCTCATATTGCAAATGTGGATACACTATGCTGTGGTAAACTCCAATCAAAGATTTTTGAGTGTATATTTTTTGAGCCTATATAATGCCTCTGTTGCCACAGAAGGCTTTGTTGCTGCTGCATCTAGTTGTTTAAACCAGTTTAATTTGTTGTCAATAAACACACCTAAATATCGCACAAATTGAGATTGACTTAATCTAAAACCTTCAAACCTATTAGTCAAATCTATGTTTTTTTAAGTTTTGAGAATATTAGAAAGTTAGTGTTTTTATGTTAATAGAAAGCTGGTTAACTCTATGATGAATTGCCGTTCGTGCCGTATTTCCATCCCAAGGAAGAGGAGGGGTAATCACAACAACAACATAAGACCTCGTTGTGATGCGAGGGGAACTCCCCCTGCGTTAGGCTTTCGCCTAACTTTCCAACCACTCCTACGAGCTTCATATGAAGTTTCTTTGATAATAGCAAAATCAAAAGCACCTCACACAGCTGGTGAGAAACTAATAAAGACAAGTGCGGAAAAATGGTACAAATATTACTTGGCCAAAACGAGGCCAAAAGAATACACTCTGTTCCCTTGTCCGATGACACTGTAAATAACAGGATTGCAGATATAGCAAATCCAAGATAGCCCATGTAGAACAAATCTTCAGTTTAATGAAACAACGAATATCAAGTCAATAAGCCAATTAGTACCATACGTGAGATTTGTTAAAGAAAACGCGATGGCGGACGAGAAATGGAGAGAACTAGAGCTAAAGACGTTTTTGATCTGATTAATGCACTTCTTCGTGAAAATTCAATAGCATGGAACAAAGTGGGATCTGTATGCATTGATGGTGCGCCAGCTGTGATAGGGCATTAATCCGATTTTGTAGCCCCCTGAAACAAGTTGCTCCGCCTATAGTATCAAATCACTGTGCTATTGACCCGCATGGCACATGCTTTCACGTAGCGCGGGTCGTGAGTACACTTAAAAATTGGAAAGTTTTTCTAATGTTCTGTGGAAACCGAATGTGCCCACCCGGAAGGGTATCCACTCATTCCGATGTTCAAGGGCCTGCTAATCAGCAAACGTCCTTTTCAGGACGGGATGATGGGTGCGTTGCACATAAACTGCTCTTTTCAGGGCACATCATCAAAAAGTTCCGTGGGCCCTCAATACTACAACTGAACGTCGAAGGCCTCACAGCTAGCAAGATGAACGTTCTTCATCATATTGCTACTCAGCTTGAGGCGTTCGTCATCCTTCTACAGGAGACCCACTGCATATCTGCAGAAAAGCTAGTGCTATCAAACTGTCAACTAGCTGGGTTCTCCCTAAGCAGGAAGCATGGCCTTGTCACGTTTGTCCATGAGCGGCTAAAATGGACCTTATACGATCAATCTCCCACGACATCGGAGACTGAGTGATTGTGCGTGGATGTTGACGGTTATAAAATCGTTAACATCTACAAACCTCCAGTAACGCGGTTGCAAGTATCCGATCTCCCAGTGTTCACTCACCCTTGTCTGTATGCGGGTGATTTCAACTGCCCCCATGTCGACTGGGGTTATAACACCAACAGCGCGGATGGAGACTGCCTACTGGCCTGGGCAAGCTCCAATAATCTTGCTCTTCTCCACGATCCCAAGGATGAACCTAGCTTTCATTCTGGGCGCTGGAACACTGGCACTAACCCGGATCTTGCCTTTACCACCGTCGGTCCTGATAGTCGCTTGCCTTATAGACGCGTCTTGGAGAAGTTTCCTAGGTCACAACATCGACCTTCGCTTATAACACCACCAAGGCTTTCCCTTCCAGTACCGGGAAGGCCTGTAAAGGGATGGAACTTCCGCAAGACCAACTGGAGCCACTATAATTCCTTGACAAATAAGCTTGCAAGGAATTTGCCATCACCTGATTCAACAAATGTGGATCAGGCCTACCAGGACCTTTGCAATACCATCAGCAAAGCAGCCAAGAAAGCTATCCCACGCGGTGGTCGTAACACCTACGTACCGTGTTGGGACGCTAAGTGTGAGGCCCTCTACCAAACGTTTCTGCAACCTCCTGCTGGAGACCAGTTAAGCAGGGCTGCTACAGCCCTAATAACTTGGCTTGACAAGAAACGCAGAGACCGATGGTCGAAGGCAGTCCGAAACATTGACTTCTCACACTCAAGCAGAAAGGCATGGAGCATAATTAACAATCTTACTGGCAGGTCGCGACACAGCCCCCGTAACTGTCCCGTTTCAGCTAACGCCATTGCTGCTCAGCTGGTAAGAAACGGGAAATACGAGGGTGTTGATCGTGAGTCGTCTCGTGATGTCGTTTTGGTCAAGTAATATTTGTACCATTTTTCCGCACTTGTCTTTATTAGTTTCTCACCAGCTGTGTGAGGTGCTTTTGATTTTGCTATTATCAAAGAAACTTCATATGAAGCTCGTAGGAGTGGTTGGAAAGTTAGGCGAAAGCCTAACGCAGGGGGAGTTCCCCTCGCATCACAACGAGGTCTTATGTTGTTGTTGTGATTACCCCTCCTCTTCCTTGGGATGGAAATACGGCACGAACGGCAATTCATCATAGAGTTAACCAGCTTTCTATTAACATAAAAACACTAACTTCCTAATATTCTCAAAACTTAAAAAAACATAGATTTGACTAATAGGTTTGAAGGTTTTAGATTAAGTCAATCTCAATTTGTGCGATATTTAGGTGTGTTTATTGACAACAAATTAAACTGGTTTAAACAACTAGATGCAGCAGCAACAAAGCCTTCTGTGGCAACAGAGGCATTATATAGGCTCAAAAAATATACACTCAAAAATCTTTGATTGGAGTTTACCACAGCATAGTGTATCCACATTTGCAATATGAGATTATAAATTACCTGCAACATTTTTAAATAAGCTGCAAGTTAAGCAAAATCAAATAATTAAGGTTTTCACCAATAACTTTAAACCTAAAACTAGACCGCTACCCTTGTATAATCAAAACAACATACTAAAAATGAAGGGATATATCTGTTGGAAACAATCAAATTTGTGGCTAAAATTACGAGCCACACTTCATCTCCTCATTTTGAGAATATCTATAAAAAGTTATCTGTAATTCACCCATACACCACTCGAGCAACACAAAAAGGAAACCTTTTCCTTCCAAGAAGTAACTTTAAAAAACTGAAATAATTTCTGGAACTAAGATACGGAACAGCATACCTCAAATTATTCGAAATAAAGCAAACAAACCTCAAATTTTAAAAAGATCTACTGAATGAACAATAAAAAAACAAATAGATTTACGTCAGATCTAATTGATTTTTTTTGTGATAATATGGAGTGCAGCTTTTGGATGAATAATTTGATTAAATTGAGCAACAATAATACCATTAAATTTTTGTCCTTTGTGTAATATTTACAAAAACTTGCTTATTCACTGCCTTAATCGTATACCTGCGTTTTATAGTTTTATATTTTGTTGTAATTAGCGTACATAATTAGGTCAAAATCCTTGTTTCTAATTTTTTTAGCTGTTGACATTTTATTGTTTTTGTTTTTTTCTTTTTTCCTATATATTTTTTTTTATACCTGGAGTAGCAGGCTTGACGACCTACAGTTGAACTGCTGCATTATGGTCTTTCGCTACTCCTCTATGAACATAATTCTTAATTTTGTTATGACACGTGGTATATAATAGCAGTGTTAACGCGATGGCGTAGTGGTTAGAGCGTCCGCTTTGCAGTTGGTAGACCTTGGATTCATCCCCTTGTCGAGTCATACCTAAAGACTTTAAAAAGTGGTATCTATAGTTTCTCTGCTTGGCGCTTAGCATTTAAGGGTGGTTGTGGAGAACAAGCCGGCAAGTTCGCTTGTTGTGTCCTTGGGCGAGGCACTTAACGGGACGCCCCACCTTTATGTGGCAGACAGGTGACCCGAAAATGGCAACTCCCAAGCGAGTGTGGACATACCGTCCAAAACATAGCAATACTTCGCTTTCTCGTGAATAAAGGATAAACATGGTAAATAAAAAAAATAATTGTTCTTGACAAATAAAGGTGGTTGCTGTTGCCGTCAATCTAATTGAAATTGGACTAGGGGAATGATGACAGCCTACTTCGAACTAGTCATGAGTGACTGGTACCCCACTACCAACAAGGCGGACTGCCATTGGTGGGTACCCAAGAGTCGCCTTTCTGCGACATGCTGGGTTAGCAATTTCACAATTTTATAACCCGGTGAAGTACGGTTACGCCACCTGCCTGCCACATAAAGACAGAGACGTGTCCCGTTAAGTGCCTTGCCCAAGGACACAAGCAAGCTTGGCGGCTTGTTCTCCGCACTATCCCTTTTTTGCTGAGCGCCTTGCAGGAAAGCTGTGGATACCATTTTTTAAAGTCTGGAATGACTTTTAGAATTTTGGAATGACTCCACTAAGGGAATGAACCCTAGGTCTACCGTCTACGAAGCGGACGCTCTAACCACTACATACTTGTAATCGCTCTTTTCGCTTTGAACATTTTAACTGAGCGCGTATTCTCTTTATGCTTCAATTGCTTGTGCCTCTTCAACTTCCAAGGCTTTAATGAATCGTTGCCCAAAATGGTATTGCACAATGTGCACTGAGCATTGTCAAGTTTATCACAACCAATAACTTGAGAAACTACACTGAACGAAAGAATCGTCCCAGAAACGCATTTTATGTCTATTTTTCGCAGCCATTAGTAAACAGAATGATTATGACCTAAAAAAGCGAAATTAATGACTGATTGAAAAGTCTTAACTGAACTAAAAGTGGCATACAAATTCACTTCGTGGTAATCGCATGTAAAATGTAGCAATGATAAAGCAAGTACTAAAAGGAAACAGACGTAGTGATTGCCTTAAATTCCCTCCGCTCCTTCATTGCTTAAGTTGTAAAATTCTATCCAGGCCGAGAGCAACTAGCCATCAGATACCAGAAAGCTGCTGGGAGAAAATTAGACGCTCTGGTATCCCGCGGTACCTGAAATTTTCTGTTTCTTCCTTTCACGCTTGTGGGTAGAGCTAGAAGAGAAAGTGCCGCAACTGCAACCTTTATACTTCAACTCTCAAATGCTTTATTAAACCTTATCTTTTATGGCTAGGGATTTAATGTTTAACCCTCAATAAAGAAACAACTAGTTGAATGATCATATGCTTCTCCAGAAGCGTTAGTTGCATCATTCTCACCAGAATTATCTTAGCTACTGCTGTCAGTTTTCAACTACTTCTTCAACGCTATTGTCTAAGCCTACGTAACTGCGTTCTTGATAAAAGAGTCACCACTACATAGCTTTATCCACCTAATTTTTAAATCTGGAAACAAAAAACGTCAGTCTTTTTATTACAAAACATTGAAACAGGTGTAGCAGTGGGATTGTTTTTCTCACTTTGGTCTATTGCACCACAATATGTAGTAAAAAACTAAAAATGACGACCTATTGAATCAGACTAAAACAAATAATTTGTTTACCACTAAAACGATGTGATAATGCGTACGTTTGACTATAGGTAACATGTTGCTGTAAAACCACTGTTATTATTAGTCAAAGTGGTAGTCGTTGTTGTTTATGCATGTGAGGGTTAAAAGAATACAGTTTGGCATTCCTTCTGGGGACCTCGTTAAGAACCGCTATCTTCAAACATCCTTGAAAAGGAAAAAAAATTGTAATTCCGTATCTTTAATGTAACAAATGTTAATCTATTTTATTCAAATACCACCATCTACGGTATAAATTTAACATCAAAATTGTATTTTCTTATTTAAATAGCAGTAAAAATTGTAACGAACATTGCAAGCTATTGTTATAGAAATTTGTGCTTAGGTCTCCTTGTTTACAGAGGCTTGTCTCATAATTGGAGAATTTTAGTGCAAAACGTTCTTTAGTCGATGTTACCTTCAACAAGGCTTTGTCCTACTGGTGCACGTCCTCAAACAACGTTTTAAATCAACTATGGTTTAAGCTTTATTTTCTTGTGGAGAAGCTGTTTCTCACTTTCTCCAATCTTCTTTTCGCACCAACCTGCAGTAGAATTATCAGAAATTATATTGAGAAATTACCAAAAAATGAAATAAAAGTAATCTAGAAGCAAAATAGGTTGTTACGATGCGCTGACCAAAATGAATTAACGAATATCAATCTTATATCTATCAAGTCCAATTGAGTGAATACGGTATCTATGATATAAGATCTATAAAGGCGAGAGCAGAGAAGATCGCAAAAACGAGATTTACCCAAGTTGAATGTATGGCCTCACCCTTCAAAAAACACCTTTACTTTGGCACAGCTAACTTGTTGTTGTTGTTGTTACCCGACCCCTTTCGAGGGATGGCAGCATGGCGGAAGACCATGGAGCCCCAGAAGACGGGCAACTCCCCAGAGGTCGCAAAGAGACAGAGAGTTGCCAAAGAGCGAGCGGCGCAAAGAGTCTGTAGCTGGACGGTGCACAATTAGATGAGAGGTGTCCGCTGGCGCTGCAAGAAGGATTCTCAATTCTGCCAATCCTAGAACAATAAGAGCTTAACAGTAGGCTGTGTCCGTTGCAGCGAGTTTTTTAACATGTTTTATCTGTCTGCAGTTGGGCGGATGCAAAGCAGGATCTTTTGATCCTTATCCGACTCATTCCATGGATCCGTACAAAATCAATACCGAAAGACAGGCAGTTAGAAACAAATACGGACAAATATTCCGACCCAACGCAGGCGTGAAATCTCGCCCTACGAACTCCATCGTCAATCAAAATGTTATGAGGTGGGGCTCTAGACAGTTTCGTTTATACACAACTACGCAGTACAAAATATATGCACTGTGAAAGCTGGACTTTTTTGGGATGATCAAGAAACTGAATTGGTAATAGCCAAAGTAGGTTGTATGTATAATTGCTAATTTTAATTTACATTGACCAAAATATTGTTTGGACTCGGTAATATACATTAGATTAGTGATATTTTTAATTTTAAAAAATTACCGACGGTAGTACCACTTGAAATAGATTAATTTCAGTTGTTCTTTTTGTCTGGATGTCCTGATATTTCTCCCGCTCGGGCTACAGTCTCCACAAATAATTTCTTGCTATTGCGTTAATGCAGGCTATTGGAGGGGGCCACAGCTGAAGCTACTGCAACTCTGCAGTCTACATTGGTTGTATTTAGGAATAACGCAATAGTTGAAACGTCCGCCTAGCTGTTGATTGACCTACGTTCAATTCCCTTGTCGAGTCATACCAAAGACTTCAAAGCGTTATTCGCAGTGTTCTTGCTTTACGTTCAACGCGAAGAGAATGGCGTTGAAAAAAAAGCCGATATTAGTTCTTGTTTTTGAGTATCACTTTTATCAGAATAACTAACATATATTAAATACATCTTTTTGTGGCAGACAAAACGCGGGGCCAAGCAGTCTACCCGACTCTGTGTCCTAGTCTAACTGAAGACTAAGAAACAGAGTCTGAGCTCGTGCACATGAGCCAAAAAACAAAGAACTAGCTTTAACAAAGACAAAAATCGGAAGGGCTGTATCAGTAATGTAATTAGAGCCTGTGATAACCCGGGGCGAACTCAAAAATGTCTCAGTACCAAATAGTTACACAATATCTTTGTGGATGAAATTTGA
This sequence comes from Trididemnum clinides, assembly GCA_963675345.1. NCBI lineage: Eukaryota > Metazoa > Chordata > Ascidiacea > Aplousobranchia > Didemnidae > Trididemnum > Trididemnum clinides. The sequence continues at coordinate 22,250,350 of OY776297.1, forward strand.
CAGGACATCATTATCATCCCGCAACTTCAAACAACATGTTACAATAGCCTATTGATTATTGATGAAAAGCTTTTTTTTGGATTGTGCATGAAATGACGCCGCTGGTTTGCAAATCGTATGAAATTTGCTCAAAACAAGGCATTGGCCAAGCAAAGAAGCGTCCGATGCTCCCATAAGTTCTGCATTGTTTTGTCCGCAATAAAGAGACTTTATGTCAATTTCTCCTGATCAGTTACCGTGTTTTTGGTAATAGGGTCATGTGGAGTAACAGGTTGATGTGTGTACCCTTCGTTTTCCTTGGAATAAAGACATGGCTTGAATAGAGTAATTTGGGGTCATATTGGAAACCTGATTATGATGAGGCATTGGGAGAGCGATAATCCAAATCACATAGACTGGTGGTGTTTTCATGACCAACCAGACAAACCACCGTTAGTGGGTACCCCTAAATTGACTTGCACATCCTGGTGGAGCAAGCACTATGAGTTATCGCTATCCTTATCCGGTGAAGCACATGTCGTGGAGTGACATCACATCATTAGAGTAAAGTTCATGTTGTCCCCTACAAGATCCTCGAACGACTGATCTACGCTCGTATTGAACCTATTGTCGACCCCCTGCTCCCAGGCGAGCAGGCTGGGTTTCGACATGGTAAATCGACAGTGGATCAAGTTGTCTTACTAACACAAAACATCGAGGATTCTTTTGAGGCAAAAAAGAAGGCCGGCGCTGTGTTTGTAGATCTGACAGCTGCATATGACACTGTCTGGCATCGTGGTCTCACCTGCAAGCTGCTGAGACTTCTCCCGGATAAGCACATGGTTCGTATGATCATGGAACTTGTCTGGAATAGAAGTTTCACCCTTACTACCATAGACAGCAAGCGAAGCAGGTTGCGACGTCTGAAAAACGGCGTCCCACAGGGATCGGTCCTGGCACCCCTTCTTTTCAATATCTATGCGTACGATCTTCCTTCAACGGTCTCCAGAAGGTATGCTTATGCCGATGATCTGGCACTGTTATACTCTTCTGATGACTGGAAGGACCTGGAGGGAGTCTTAAGCCAAGACATGACTACAATCTCGACATATCTCCAGACTTGGAGGCTACAGCTCAGCCACACTAAAACGGTGACGTCGGCCTTTCACCTTAACAACAGAGAGGCCAAACGTGAGCTTAATGTCTGCAACAATGGCAAACGCCTGCCATTCTGTCCAGTCCCTACCTATCTTGGAGTTAAACTGGACAGATCACTCACGTTTCGTCATCATCTTGAGACATTGCGCAAAAAACTAACAACGCGCGTTGCACTGATGAGACGACTTGCAGGCTCAGGTTGGGGCGCTGGAGCTAAAACACTGCGTACAGCCGCCCTATCTCTGGTCTACTCCACTGCGGAGTACTGTGCACCAGTTTGGTGTCGCAATGCACACACTCGCCTCATCGATAGTGTTCTCAACGACGCATTGCGCATTGTCACTGGATGCCTGAGTCCAACTCCAACAGACTATCTACCCGTCCTCGCAGGTATCCAGCCGGCTGAGCTTCGCCGATTAGGAGCAACGCTCTCTCTGGCATATCGTGGCAGCCTGGACCCTGACCATATTCTCTATGAACTATTGGCTAGATCCACACACGGCTACAGAGAGAGACTAAAATCCAGACGCCCTTTTGTGCCCGCTGCACGGAAGTTACTGCAAGATCTAACTGAATTGGATATTCGTGCAGCTCAATGGACTGACTTTAAATGGAGCGCGGAATACTCGGAGTGTTCATCTGATCTCCGTGCTTTCATTCCTAGGACAAGCACTAGGCCAATGGGGATGGGCCTGTCCAGATCATCATGGGTCAGGCTCAACCGCTTGCGGGCTGGTGTTGGGTGTTTTCAGTCGTTCATGCACAAATGGGGCCTTGCTCCTACATCGAATTGCAAGTGTGGCGCTGCAGAACAAACCGCAGAACACATCATTCTGATATGCCCCGTACATCGGGCACCTACAGGAATACGTGGACTGACGGTTTTGGATGTCGACACACGATGCTGGCTGAGTACCATCACTGCCAGCATTTGAAAATGTGGAACCCTTCCAAAAGAAGAAGACTGTGCTATTCATAAATACGCCTTAGCTTGTAAGACATTCCCTCAGAATTGAAAAGTGTTCTTGATTCTGTAGTAAAGGCTGTGAACTTCTTTCGTGGCAGGGCCATGAATTCCCGACCATTCAAAGCATTTTGCGACGACCTTGGAAAGAAACATAAGTACCTTCATTTCCACACCAAGGTGCGATGGTTATTGCAGGGAAAAGTGCTTTATCGTGATGCAGACTTGTCACTGAAGTTGCCGTGTTCCTTTGTAAGCATGGGTCAGTGGAACTTGTTACATTATTTGATGACAATAGATTCCAATTGAAGGTCTTTCATTTGGCAGACATCATTGTCTTTTGAGTGAGCTCAGTTATTCTCTGCAAGGAAAAGCAAACCTCAGATAGAGGCTGCAGAGAAGGTCTCCGCTTTCAAAAAGAAATTATTTCTATGGAAAAAGAGAGTAAGAAACCAGAATTTTGCTTTGTTTTTACTGTTGGACAGTAAAACTGGTGATTAGGAAACTAACAAATGGCTTTCTGCTTTGATTGATGATCACATAAGCAACCTCGACTGCACCAATCAACAGCCGCCTCAACGTGGTGGTGCGGTCCCCGACCCCGTTTGGGTTGGGTCGAAATGGCTGTTGGCCTTTGCGAGGGTCCCAGTTACCCCGGGCACTCCCCTTTATTTTTTCGCTATGCTGCCCCCTGAACGACCGCAGAAGGGCAGCACACAGCTTCTTTAAAATCGGTCGCCTGTTTTCTCTTTTTCTTTTTTCCTGCCCCTCTCTTGTCCTTCTTCATCTTCTCATTCTCCTCCTTCTCTTGATGAGCTGTAACGTTCATCCCAACCCTGGCCCCATCTTTCCCTGCTCTGTGTGCGCTGGAAATGTGACCTGGCGGGGCAAGTCAGTGCAATGCTGCGCTTGCTCCAAATGGGTCCATCTAAGGTGCTCACAACTTTTCTTATCCCAATTCGGAGCTCTTGGCAGCTCTCACTCTTGGAGCTGCCCCCTCCCCCTGCCGAATCACTGTGACTCCCTCCTCGGACTCCTCCGACATGTGTACCTCCACTGGGCAATCTAGCCCCGCCTCTGCTAACGCTGCTCTCTCGCCCCACCCTCGTCTCCAAGCTTCTTATCCCCCATCTGCCCATTCTATATCTTCTCCCTATGCCCCTCCACCACCGTCCCTTGCTCCTGGCTTTTCTTCTGCGCCTCCTGCCCCCACTCCTCCCCCTGATGGAGGTCTTCGAGCCAGGAGCACTAAACTACTCCACTTTCTTTCGTCCCATCCCGTCGACCTTATCTGCATTCAGGAATCCAATCTTAATTCCTCTTCCTCTTTCCGGATTCCTGGGTTCTCTGCTCTGCGCTCTGATCGCACCCACTCCCGGTCTGGCATTCTCTCCTCCGATACCACGCACGCTAGCGGCGGCGTTGTCATTTTCGTCAGGCAGGGCCTATCCTTTTCTGAACTTTCTACCTCCTCTTTTTTTTCGCTTGATCCCTACTCTAATTGTGTAGGGATCAACATCTCTCTTAACAACTTTTCCTCGCTCTCTTTTTTCAATGTGTATGCCCCCCTATTTGCTCCTCCCCAACGAATGGCAGAACCGACTCCTTTTCTCCCTCCATCCTTTCCTCCTCCAGAAATTTCTTCATTTTGGGGGACTTCAATTGCCATCACCCCCTCTGGGACTCAAGAGGTACTTCCGACCCCCGAGGGGAGGAAGTATTCGACTGGGTCATCTCTTCTGACCTCCTCCCCCTCAATGACCCTGACACACCCACCCTTCTCCATCGCTCCTCTGGCAGTCGCTCCTCCCCTGACATCTCCTTTGCTCTCTCCTCTCTTGCCCTCTCCTGCTCCTGGGAGGTGCTACAGAACCTGGGTTCTGACGATCTACCAATTCTTCTATCTATCCCTCTCTCTCCGGTCTTTTGCCCCAACAAGCGTCCCCCTTCCTTCAATTATCAGAAAGCTCGCTGAGATGGCTTTGCCTCTTACTTTGACTCTCTCTGTCCTTCAGCAGAGGAATACTCGTCTCTTTTTCTTTCCTCTGCTGCTGCTCTCTTTACCTCTCTAGCACTGAATGCGGCCAAGTCTTCCATTCCTTTCGGCCGCATCAAACGCCCTCCTAAAGCCTGGTGGTCTGCTGAAGTGGAAGAAGCGGTTAGTGAAAGACGCAAGGCTTTCGCTGCCGCTCATAGAAGTGATGAAGATCGCCAGGCTTACATCTCTGCTTCTCGACGCGCCTCGTCAGTCATCGCCAAGGCCAAGACTGAGGCATGGCAAACGACTTGCTCTTCTCTCTCACCTAAGTCTAACCCTAAATCTGTACACTCTCTCCTTCACTCTATCGCTGGCTCTCCTTCCTCGTCTTCCTCCTCTCCTAACTTTCCTAACTGTTCCTCTCCCAGGAAATCGGCTTCGGTCTATGCCGCTTACCTGAGATCTCACTTCTCCGTTTCTCAGCCAAAGGCTCTGCGCAGCAGTGCCAGACGCTACCTCTCCGAGCTCCGACGAGCCACGTGCTCGGAGTAGTCTCACTCGTCCTTTTGCTCTCTTTTCTCACTTGCTGAATTTCATGCGGCTGCCTCCGACCTCTCCTCGTCCACCGCCACTAGTCCAGACAAAGTTGCCTATCCCATGCTAAAGCACCTTCCTCGCTCTGGCATGGATTTTCTTCTTTACATCTTCAATCTCTCCTGGTCTTCACATTCCTTCCATCTGGAAGACATCTTCTATTATTCCCATACACAAGATGGGAAAGCCTCTCGACTCTCCTGCTTCCTTCCGACCGATCTCTCTCACCTCCTGTGTATCAAAGATGTTTGAACGCATCATTCTATCCCGTCTACTCTTCTTTCTGGAATCTAATTCCATTCTTTCTCCCTGCCAGGCCGGTTTCTGCCCTGGACGGTCTACACTTGATCAAATTCTGTACCTTTTTCAGTCCATTTCGGATGGGTTTAACATACCCAGGCCGGGAAGGAGATGGGACGGTGGCTGGGACGGTGGCTCTTTGGGTCCTCTACAGGTTTCTTTGGCTTTGGGATCGCAACTACAAGTGCTCTTCTCCAGACTTTGGGAATTTTGAGTTGGCGCAAGCAGGAAGAGAGGAAGCCACGTAACCAGGACTTCAAAGCAGTTCCAGCATGGATTATAAGCTCCGGACAAATAGAGTCAGGGCCCGGAGCTTTCCTTGGCTTAACGTGTTGGAGAGCGGCAGCGAATTCTCTGGGCGAAAAGTCGCCAGAGAGATTCACTGGAGATGGTATCAAAACCCTCCAACGGTCAGACACTTCTTGAGAAATGAGTCGAGACGACTCACGATCAACACCCTCGTATTTCCCGTTTCTTACCAGCTGAGCAGCAATGGCGTTAGCTGAAACGGGACAGTTACGGGGGCTGTGTCGCGACCTGCCAGTAAGGTTGTTAATTATGCTCCATGCCTTTCTGCTTGAGTGTGAGAAGTCAATGTTTCGGACTGCCTTCGACCATCGGTCTCTGCGTTTCTTGTCAAGCCAAGTTATTAGGGCTGTAGCAGCCCTGCTTGACTGGTCTCCAGCAGGAGGTTGCAGAAACGTTTGGTAGAGGGCCTCACACTTAGCGTCCCAACACGGTACGTAGGTGTTACGACCACCGCGTGGGATAGCTTTCTTGGCTGCTTTGCTGATGGTATTGCAAAGGTCCTGGTAGGCCTGATCCACATTTGTTGAATCAGGTGATGGCAAATTCCTTGCAAGCTTATTTGTCAAGGAATTATAGTGGCTCCAGTTGGTCTTGCGGAAGTTCCATCCCTTTACAGGCCTTCCCGGTACTGGAAGGGAAAGCCTTGGTGGTGTTATAAGCGAAGGTCGATGTTGTGACCTAGGAAACTTCTCCAAGACGCGTCTATAAGGCAAGCGACTATCAGGACCGACGGTGGTAAAGGCAAGATCCGGGTTAGTGCCAGTGTTCCAGCGCCCAGAATGAAAGCTAGGTTCATCCTTGGGATCGTGGAGAAGAGCAAGATTATTGGAGCTTGCCCAGGCCAGTAGGCAGTCTCCATCCGCGCTGTTGGTGTTATAACCCCAGTCGACATGGGGGCAGTTGAAATCACCCGCATACAGACAAGGGTGAGTGAACACTGGGAGATCGGATACTTGCAACCGCGTTACTGGAGGTTTGTAGATGTTAACGATTTTATAACCGTCAACATCCACGCACAATCACTCAGTCTCCGATGTCGTGGGAGATTGATCGTATAAGGTCCATTTTAGCCGCTCATGGACAAACGTGACAAGGCCATGCTTCCTGCTTAGGGAGAACCCAGCTAGTTGACAGTTTGATAGCACTAGCTTTTCTGCAGATATGCAGTGGGTCTCCTGTAGAAGGATGACGAACGCCTCAAGCTGAGTAGCAATATGATGAAGAACGTTCATCTTGCTAGCTGTGAGGCCTTCGACGTTCAGTTGTAGTATTGAGGGCCCACGGAACTTTTTGATGATGTGCCCTGAAAAGAGCAGTTTATGTGCAACGCACCCATCATCCCGTCCTGAAAAGGACGTTTGCTGATTAGCAGGCCCTTGAACATCGGAATGAGTGGATACCCTTCCGGGTGGGCACATTCGGTTTCCACAGAACATTAGAAAAACTTTCCAATTTTTAAGTGTACTCACGACCCGCGCTACGTGAAAGCATGTACCATGCGGGTCAATAGCACAGTGATTTGATACTATAGGCGGAGCAACTTGTTTCAGGGGGCTACAAAATCGGATTAATGCCCTATCACAGCTGGCGCACCATCAATGCATACAGATCCCACTTTGTTCCATGCTATTGAATTTTCACGAAGAAGTGCATTAATCAGATCAAAAACGTCTTTAGCTCTAGTTCTCTCCATTTCTCGTCCGCCATCGCGTTTTCTTTAACAAATCTCACGTATGGTACTAATTGGCTTATTGACTTGATATTCGTTGTTTCATTAAACTGAAGATTTGTTCTACATGGGCTATCTTGGATTTGCTATATCTGCAATCCTGTTATTTACAGTGTCATCGGACAAGGGAACAGAGTGTATTCTTTTGGCCTCGTTTTGGCCAAGTAATATTTGTACCATTTTTCCGCACTTGTCTTTATTAGTTTCTCACCAGCTGTGTGAGGTGCTTTTGATTTTGCTATTATCAAAGAAACTTCATATGAAGCTCGTAGGAGTGGTTGGAAAGTTAGGCGAAAGCCTAACGCAGGGGGAGTTCCCCTCGCATCACAACGAGGTCTTATGTTGTTGTTGTGATTACCCCTCCTCTTCCTTGGGATGGAAATACGGCACGAACGGCAATTCATCATAGAGTTAACCAGCTTTCTATTAACATAAAAACACTAACTTTCTAATATTCTCAAAACTTAAAAAAACATAGATTTGACTAATAGGTTTGAAGGTTTTAGATTAAGTCAATCTCAATTTGTGCGATATTTAGGTGTGTTTATTGACAACAAATTAAACTGGTTTAAACAACTAGATGCAGCAGCAACAAAGCCTTCTGTGGCAACAGAGGCATTATATAGGCTCAAAAAATATACACTCAAAAATCTTTGATTGGAGTTTACCACAGCATAGTGTATCCACATTTGCAATATGAGATTATAAATTACCTGCAACATTTTTAAATAAGCTGCAAGTTAAGCAAAATCAAATAATTAAGGTTTTCACCAATAACTTTAAACCTAAAACTAGACCGCTACCCTTGTATAATCAAAACAACATACTAAAAATGAAGGGATATATCTGTTGGAAACAATCAAATTTGTGGCTAAAATTACGAGCCACACTTCATCTCCTCATTTTGAGAATATCTATAAAAAGTTATCTGTAATTCACCCATACACCACTCGAGCAACACAAAAAGGAAACCTTTTCCTTCCAAGAAGTAACTTTAAAAAACTGAAATAATTTCTGGAACTAAGATACGGAACAGCATACCTCAAATTATTCGAAATAAAGCAAACAAACCTCAAATTTTAAAAGGCTCCGGCCTCCGTTTCAATCCCACTCCAACTTTTCTTGGGGTCACCTTCGACCGCACTTTTTCCTTTTCTAAGCATGTATCTTCGCTAAAGGCCAAGCTTTTCCCACGTCTCAAGGCCTTATGCTGTATTTCTACTTCCTCTTGGGGCCCCTCTAAGGAGTCCTTCTCTCTTCTGTATAAATCTTTTTTTCGGTTCTTTCTCACTTACGCTTCACCCGGATGGTTTCCTTTCCTAAGCGCTACCAATCTTACCTAATTGGATCGCCTCCACCGAGCGGCCAGTCGTGCCATCACCGGCTGCCTCACGTCCTCCCCTATCCCTCTTCTTCTCTGCGAGGCTTTTCTACTTCCCCTTTGAGTCACCCTGACTCATTTCACTCTTTTATCTTATGAGCGGGCTTTTCGTCTCCCAACCTCGTTTCCTATTTCAGGATTGGCCAGACTAGGAGTGAAACCAAGACTCTGCAGATCGTCCTGGAGAGTTTTTGCGTCCACTCACCCGCTCATGCCTCCTTCTACTTGTTCTAGGGATGTTCTTCTTGCTTGCCCTTTCTGTCCTCCTTGGAATCTTCCTTTCTTCACGGTGGAGTCCACCCTTTCCACTCCATGCTCTCGCTCTGATCCTCCTTTCTCTATCGCCAAGGTGCGGCTCTCGCCCACCTTTTCTCCCCCCTCATGATCTGGTGCTTTGAACAGACGACTCTGTTCCTTTTCCTTTTGGCAAGGGCGGTTCCGGCGTTCTTGCCAACTGCTCTCTCTGTGGCACTGAGGCCACTCTTTCCTTTTCGGCAGGTCCAGTATGCTCAAGTTTTTCCGCTGAAGCCTGCGCCATTCTGCACGCTCTTTGCTGGTCTCGGCAGCACCAACAAGTCTGCCATTTCTCTTCTCTTCTCGTACTATCTGACTCTCGTTCTGTCCTTGCTACCCTGTCCTCTCCCCCATCTTTCCTCTTATCTCAAACTTTGTGGCAGATCTGGCAGGAACTGTCTTCTCTCTCCTGTTCTATCAGGCTACAATGGGTCCCCGGACACTCATTTCTACCGGGAAACGACGCGGCTGATGAGCTAGTCAGACGGGGAGCGCTACTTGCTATCCCTTGTAGTCTCTCTCCTCTTATCTCTCGTATCCACTCTTGTCTTTTCTCGTACTGGAGGCGTACTGTCTCATCTAAATTCTTTGACACACAGGTTCCCTCGATTTCCACCAAGGAACTTGTGCTCCCCCGTCATGCTCGCTCTGTCCTCTCTCGTCTTCGCTGCAACGGACACAGCCTTCTGTTAGGTTCTTATCTCTCTAGGATTAGCAGAACTGAGAATCCTTCCTGCAGCGCCTGTGGACACTCGTCCCAGGACACCTCTCATCTCATTCTGCACTGTCCAACTACGGACTCTTTGCGCCGCTCACTCTTTGGCGACTCTCTGTCTCTTTACGACCTCCGGTGCAGACCCTGGGGAGTTGCCCGGCTTCTGGGGCTCCATGGTCTCCCGCCATGCCCCCATCCCTCGGAAGGGGTCGGGTAAACAACAACAACAACCTTTAAAAAAAATGGAAGATTATATTTCCAACATCTGAACCTTCTTCATCATGGATTCAGCAGCCTTTTATAGCTGAGAAGAACAACATTGAGCAGCTCAACCTTCATGGGCAACATCTGGAATTGCAGAGTTCTCAAGCTGCAAAGACCAAGTTCAGCTCCTCCTCACTAATAGAATTTTGGTGCAGTATGTTGAAAGAAAATCCTGAATTGGCAAAAAGAGCTCTGGAATCTCCAAAGATATACCTCTGTAAAGCTGCCATGTCTACTCTAGTTAATATCAAAACTACGTACCGTAATCGCCTTAGAGTTGCAAATGACATGAGAATTGCTCTCAGCAGTATTAACCCCCATATTGATGAGCTTGCTTCAAAGAGACAAGAACAGAAGTCACGCTACCATTTGTGCTGTTTTGCCGAGTAAATTGTGATATTCCACTAACCACTTGTGTTATGCTTTCATAAAGAGAGTTTTTTAATTAGAGATCCAGTGGTAAACAACTTATACACCTAGCCACAATAGTGTTTGTTTTTTCAGCATACACCTCCTTTGCAGATTGCGCAGACAAGGGGTTCCCAAGCCAATATCTTTAGGAATAGGGGTCCCAGGGGTTGGAAAGGTTAAGAACTACTGTTTAAAGAATTCATTATTCATGAAGTTGATTCATTCGTGTCGTAACAGAGTCAAATGTAGGGTAATTACAGTCTTGACTAAAAAACGCATACTAGCACAATTAACAATATTCTTGATTTAAAGTTTATTTGACGAGCCTAAACACAAAAAAATACCCGTAGCGCAGTATAAATTGATGAAATTACAATCTGGTAATTTAAAAATTAACAATTACTATAACTAGTGCTGCATGTTCTACTAGTACGACATAACCTTTCGGATATGTTTGAAATTGTCGACGTTGACAGATCTAAAAAAAACATTAACTTTATTTTGATGATGTGATGTGATGTCATTCTACGCCGAGTGCTTTACCGGATAAGGATAGCGATAACTCATAGTTCTTACTCCACCAGGATGTACAAATCAATTTAGGGGTACCCAGTAACGGTGGTTTGTCTGGTTGGTCATGAAATTACCACAAGCCTATGTGATTTGTATTCAAAGCTGGTTTCAAATTGATTATCGCTCTCCCAATGCCTCATCATAATCAGGTTTCCAATATGACCCCAAATTACTCTATTCAAGCCATGTCTTTATTCCAAGGAAAACGAAGGGTACACACATCAACCTGTTACTCCACATGACCCTATTACCAAAAACACGGTAACTGATCAGGAGAAATTGACATAAAGTCTCTTTATTGCGGACAAAACAATGCAGAACTTATGGGAGCATCGGACGCTTCTTTGCTTGGCCAATGCCTTGTTTTGAGCAAATTTCATACGATTTGCAAACCAGCGGCGTCATTTCATGCACAATCCAAAAAAAAAGCTTTTCATCAATAATCAATAGGCTATTGTAACATGTTGTTTGAAGTTGCGGGATGATAATGATATCCTGTCAAATTTCATCCACAAAGATATTGTGTAACTATTTGGTACTGAGACATTTTTGAGTTCGCCCCGGGTTATCACAGGCTCTAATTACATTACTGATACAGCCCTTCCGATTTTTGTCTTTGTTAAAGCTAGTTCTTTGTTTTTTGGCTCATGTGCACGAGCTCAGACTCTGTTTCTTGGTCATTAATTAGACAGGGCGACAGCGATGGGTAGACTGCTTGGCCCCGCGTTTTGTCTGCCACAGAAAGATGTATAACAGATATTCTGTTAAAATCAAGCAAATGTTGGCTTTTTTTACATTATTTTCTTCGTGTTGAACGTAAAGCAAGAAAACTGCGAATAACGCTTTGAAATCTTTGGTACGACTCGACAAGGGAATTGAACGTAGGTCAATCAACAGCCAGGCGGACACTTCAACCACCGCGCCGGTTATTCATAAATATCACCTATGTAGTATGAATTGCAGTAGCTCCAGCAGTGGCCTCCGCCAATAGCTTACACTAAAGCAATCAGCAGACAACCATGCCACGTGGCTGCCATCTGCAGTATATCCCGACATGGGACGACGAATGTAATAATTACTACAAAGAATTCGTCCAAGCTGAAGACAAACAATCAACTGATGCCAAGGCCGCCGACCTGATGGACTACCTCAACAAGAACCGCAATAAGCGATTGGAAGAAACAGTCGAGGGATTAGACTTCACCCAGTCAAGCAGGAAAGATGGAAAACTTTTAACCGCCTGACTGGGCGCAAATCTGATCCAAAACAATGCCAAATTACAGCCAACTCCATTGCTAAGCAACTGTTAGCTAATGGGCGTTTTAGAGATGCTGATAAACAACATGACCTCTCTGTTAAGTGACAGTGTAGTATGATGTGGGGGGGTGCCTGGGATTGGTGGCCATCTGACCACACCTTTCATCACTTTAGAACTATCAGCGACCATAAAACTACTGAAAGGTGGAAACGCTCAGGGCCCAGACAACATCCCACCTGAGTTCATGATGCACTGTGGTAAAAAGTGCTTGGAATGGGTGCGCAAATTCTACTCCTTTTGTCTTGAGCACACAGTTATCCCGACGATTTGGCGTAGAACCACCGTTGTGGCCATCCTAAAACCCAACAAACCGGCAGACGATCCCAAAAGCTACAGACCCATTTCATTACTATGTGGCCCTTATAAAATTTTGGAAAAACTGATTCTTGCCCGCATCAACCCCGTCATCGAACCCCTACTACCAACGGAGCAGGCAAGCTTCAGACAAGGTCGCTCAACAGTACAGCAAATACTCAAACTCACGAGTGAGATCGAGAAAAGTTTCGAGAATGGATATAGAGCCGGGGCAGTAATGGTGGATCTGACAGCTGCCTAGGATACTGTTTGGCACCAATGCCTGGCCCTAAAGCTTCTACGTATCATTCCGGACCGCGATCTTGTGCGTTTCATCATGAACATTTTATCAAACCGCAGTTTCAAACTCAAAACCAGCACTTGACAAATAAGTCGACTGCGCATACTCAACAATGGTTTACCGCAAGGATCAACACTGTCGCCAATCTTGTTTAACATCTACATCAGCGACATCCCAACAACTGTCTCCCACCAGTACGGTTACGCAGATGACATGGCACTTCTTTACTCCCACAAATGCTAGCCAAAAGTTGAAGAAAGGCTATCTAGAGATATGCAAGACCTTGCTGACTTCTTGCAAACCTGGAGACTAAAATTGAATTTATCAAAGACAACCTCGAGCCCTTTCTATTTGAATAACCATGAAGCACAACGGCAACTAAACATCTGCGTCCATGGAACCACCCTCCCTCACAACCCACACCCTATATATCTCGGTGTAAAACTGGACAGACAGCTAACGTATAGACAACACATAGAAGGTCTACGTGGAAAAGTGATGGCAAGAAACAACTTCATCCGATGCCTGTCTGGATCAACTTGGGGTGCAAATGCTAAAACCCTCTGAACAGCAGCCCTTGCAATTGTTTACAGCAGCGCAGAGTATGCCACTCCAGTATGGAGCCGAAGCCCCCATACAAAAAGCTGGACGTGTCCCTGAATGATACCATGAGAATTATAAACGGCTGCGTGAAACCCACTCCCGCACATCTCCTTCCTGTACTCTCAGGAATTGCCCCAGCCAACCTAAGAATAAACTATTTTACCAACAAAATATCTTACCACGCATGGGTCAACAAAGAACACCCACTGCACAGTCCGGTACTTGACGCACAGAGCCTACGCCCACAACGTCTGAAGTCACCCCAACCTTTCTACCGTCACGCAGCAGAACACTATAACTGCAACTACGATATCACTGAGGCCTGGAACGAAGAGTGGACTAAGCATCAACGCCCTAAGCAGCTGACGATAACCCCGGACACTACCGCACCATCTGGATCCGACTTACCTCGGAAATTGTGGGTTATCCTAAATCGCCTTAGAGCTGGAGTGGGGCGGTTTGGCGCAGAAATGCACAAATAGGGACTCAGAGCATTAGCCTCATGTGCGTGCGGAGCTGCTACCCAAAATGTGGAGCACATCTTGTTCGATTGCAATCTCCTTCGTCCACCTAACACCGTAAAGAACCTCACTAACGTGACTGATGATACAAAGAACTGGCTTCAACATCTAGCCGAAAACCTGCGATGAGCCCTCAAACGAAAGAAGAAGAAGACACTAAAGCAATAGCCAGAAATTATTTGCGGAGACTGTAGCCCAAGCAGCAGATATATCAACATCCATACAAAAAGGACAGCAGAAATTAATCTTATTTGAAGTGGTACTGCCATCGGCAATCTTTCAAAATTAAAAATAACACTATTGTATTTTTAACGAGTCCAAACAACAAGAAGGTTTCACGCACGTGATCAAACATCACCTAAATAAGCGTTTCAAAAAAGTGGCTGACCCGCTTTGACGTTTCTGCATTGAATAGGAGTGATAACGTTTTTTGCAAATTAAATGGATAAACTAGATCGTTGTTAAATGAACGTAAATATGTTGTTTTACTGATGATGTTAAGAAATGAATCTGAAGTCAAAGTACCTTAGAAAGTGTTAAGGTTTATTTGTAATTGCTGCTAGTTAACGCAATTTTATGGGCAAATAAATATGCAGGCTTATTTGTAGTCAGCTTCCGGTAGAATATTTTTTTCTTTGCCATATTTATCCTCCACTCACGAGAAAGCAAATTGTATCGCTTTATTTTGGACGGTATGTCCGCTTTCGCTTGGGAGTTGCCATTTGCGATATATCTGTGCCCCATGTCTTCCACATAAAGGCGGGGGTGTCTCGCTAAGTGCCTTGCCCAAGTACACAACAAGCGAACTTGCCGGTTTGTTCTCCACAACCACCCCTAAATGCCGAGCGCCAAGCCAGGAAGCTGTGGATACCATTTTTTAAAGCCTTTTGGTATGACTCGACAAGGGGATTGAACCTCAGGTCTACCGACTGCGAAGCGGACGCTCTAACCACTACGCCATCCGGTCGGTTGTTTCATATGTGAATAATCAGCGTATTCGAGAATACTGAGTTTAAGTGCATTATAATGTGCAACTTATACGGCATATTTAGTTGCATAAGTGTACTAAAAAGTTGTAAACCTAAATTTTACTGTGGCCTAAATGTCAGGGCAGACTTCTGCACCGTTTGCCATGTGTTGAATTAGATATTGATGAATATAATCTCCAGTCCTTTGAAATGTTTTGTCAAAAATGCTTGCAAACCGGTTAGCCTATATTGATTTGTCAAATGTAATTTTGTGAATTTCACTTTTCCTTAAAAATTTTTTTGAGCTATTGCCTAGGATACCGGACCAAGTAGGCCAAGGACAGTGAAAAACTTACGGTACTGGTAGTAATGATCTGATAATCGCTGATTTTGCTAATGTACCTAATGGTATCTAATTGGCATAGAGTAATTTTTAGCAGAGAACGAAATAGTTAGATCATACTTCTCTTAACCCTTTTAGACATGAAGAGGTATTTATTATATTTTATAATGTCAAACCTATTGGACAAAATGTCTGATGGGGTTAAGGGCGATTTTTTGGCCAATTGACACACCGTAATAAGGTTCGACCAGCCAACTGAAAAACCTGATCTCAACCAAATCGCTTTTAATTAAATTTATTTGTTCTCGAGTAACAAACTAGCCATAATTCATTTCAATTTTTAATTAATTTCTGATTAGTTTTCAAAATAATGCTAAAGTTGGTGTTCGCCCAAAACCTCTCCAGCATAAATTAGTACTTTTGATCAGCCACCTTTTTCGCGCCAAATGTGACGTCATGTCCAACCTTCCTATATTTTGGTCAATGTAAATTAAAATTAGCAATTATACATACAACCTACTTTGGCTATTACCAATTCAGTTTCTTGATCATCCCAAAAAAGCCCAGCTTTCACAGTGCATATATTTTGTACTGCGTAGTTGTGTATAAACGAAACTGTCTAGAGCCCCACCTCATAACATTTTGATTGACGATGGAGTTCGTAGGGCGAGATTTCACGCCTGCGTTGGGTCGGAATATTTGTCCGTATTTGTTCCTTACTGATTGTCTTTCGGTTTTAATTTTGTACGGATCCATGGAATGAGTCGGATAAGGATCAAAAGATCCTGCTTTGCATCCGCCCAACTGCAGACAGATAAAACATGTTAAAAAATGATGTGATGAGTTTTGTTTAGCACAATTTTAACGATTGCTTTTTACATCTCAATCTGTAAGTTTAACTTATATATATTCTAATATTTACGGAAAACTTTTGGGCAGTTGAAATATTTAACAATCAAGCTTAAGGTATCATAAAATTTGTAACTGTGACCTCCATCCCAAAATATTGCCCTATTTATGATTGAACGCACTCGCTTTCCAGGAGAAGATGGTTTGAATGGACGTTCGTCGACATTTTTTCCTGACGTTGGTCTTTTCCTGTGGCTACTTTTGGGAGCTCGATCACAAATGTACGGATTCTTTTCAAAATACGATAGAGGATGCAAATTCAGTTTAAATTCTCCGCCTCTTAACTTGCCTTTGTGTTTCTCTTGATTGGCCTGCAAAAAAATTTATAACTCTTGAAGAAAACAGGCTTATAGCTACAATTGAATTTTACTTTATTTTATCGGTTAATCAGTGCCCAGACAGGCGGCTGATGCAGTGTGTGTCTGTCCTACTTAATCGCTTTCAAAGCTGACTTTCCACTAAAAAAAAACACACTCTTATCAATTCCGGACGCCTGTTTTAGTAATACCGTTTGCATAGTTTCGAAATCCTGAATTTTTGTTTCCAAAGCAGAAATAATAACTACCACCTCATGGTCAAAGTTAAGTAAAAAAAATTGCGTTTAATCACACTGCAATTCTGTCTAGGCTAATGCATAATTGGATTTAAAAATACCAAAAATAGTACAGAAGTTTTCTAACTCGCTTTTCCCAACCTAAAATTATTATAATGCTTAAGTGCTACTTAAAGCTATGGTGAGCCGCCAGTAGGACAAAATTATAAAAATTTTTATCTCATTACTTTCATAGCTTCCCTTCCTGCGCTATATGAATCGTAAGAATGCTCATATGGTTTTCCTATAATGACATTCTGATATCTGCAAAGTAATAAAATAGCAAGGAAAAGATTAAAAGTTTGCTTGTATAATTTCCGTATCCAACTCGTTCTCCAAAAAAATTAAGCAGTTTAGAAGAAGACTTTAAATCAAGTTTTTGCTGGTCTGACAAGCTCATAAATAAAGTTGTTGCTGAAGACAAGAGTAGTCATCATAAAAACAAGATCATCATATATATTTGAGGTTTTGCCTAACTTGACGGAAAACTATTTCTGCATTGAGGGATCTAGCTTCTTAGGAAGCTTAGTATTCGCAAGGCTGGCTTATGTGAAATGTATAGCGATGTTCTTTTTCATTACTTTTTTAATCATCACCACCTTATCATAATCATCGTGTCAAATACTATCAGTATCACTTTTACCCGTATCCAGTGCCTTTTTTGCCAGGATTAGTTGTGAAGTTTCTTCCGGGAGGTTCGTATCCTTTTCGAGGTCGAACAAGAGGACTGAACGCGGTAACATTTCCGGAGAAAGTTCCATAATAACTTCCTTTGCCAGATCTGAAAACCAATTTATTCTGATTACATCGTTCTTATCTTTTTGCACAAAGTGTTCGCCGCATGCATTTCAAACATAAAAAACTAAGCAGTGACATCATGTTTAAGGAATTCTTTTATTGCTTGTCCATTATAGCTTTATCCTACAACGGGAACTTTGGATATTTATTCATATACTGCAATGGGTTTTTTCTTTAGATTAAGCCATAATGTCCAATAGTTTTCATTGCACACAACAAAAGGGCAACCGAAAATGTCATCATTACGAAAAACTTTCCACCTTTAATCAATACTAAGCTTACAAGTTTATCCATTTAGATAGCTACCGCTAACCTACTTTGTATAAGTAGTTACTAAGCCAGTGATTAACTATGCAATGATACATTAATTGCATCCACTGCAGATTTGATGCTTTTTTTCAAAACAGGATTACTCAGCTTTATATTCTCAAAAGTAAATGCATGGCCAGATACAACCAATGCACAAAACTTTAAACCGGATTTAGGGGAAGATGGAAGGCAGGGATATAGCCAGCGATAAATTTCCGAAGGACATTTTTTACTCTGGATCCAGATCACATTCGATGATGACCTCAGTACTTGTAGAAAAGTCACAGGATCTTGATAAAAATTAGGAGTACTAAACAGATTCTAAGCATAAGTTTATCCACTGAGGAAAAGTTTAAATGATTTAAAGACAAAACTCTGCTAAACTTTTCGGGCAGGTAGAGTCACTTTTCTTCGGTTACACTTATGGACAACGGTTTCTTAACTGTAAAAACTTTTTTTTAAAGTATTGTCACACTAAACACCTGAAAACTATTTTTTTCATAGAAAGTTTTTGTTCTTTTGCTTTTCTACAAAATTTGTGTACCAAATCAATTCTCATAGCATAACCAAGTCTGAACTAAGTGATCGCTCTTCTCAAATAAAATATACTTCATGATTCAACTAACGGCAGCTTTGTAGCACCAATTGGGGTAAATGGTCCAGCAAGATTTTTTTGGCTTTCAAGATTTCTTTCACGACGTTTCATTATTACATAATTAGAAAAAGCTTCTTTTTCCATAATCCGTTTGAATTCTTTATCAAAGTATCCAGCCTGAAAAGTATTTTTTACCCTCTAAGCTTACACAAAAATTGTTTAATGATTTAGTCTGGCGACAAAATTAAAGAAACAGTCAAAAAATTTGGACTGGAGGGCAACAATTAAACTCTTGTAATATTTTCAGGTATAATCTCATAAGATCTTCAACTCCATTAGAGATGCAAAAAATGAAAGAATATAAAAGCACAGATGCAATTGAATAGAACCCAACTTCTTGGGGTGGGGATTAATTGAGTATCGACCTCGAGATAATAAACCTACCCGTTTCCGAGTTGCAATAATGTCACGCTTGCAACAAGTAGCCATTAGCTTATTTAGATAACAAATTTAAACGTGCATATTGGGTCTGTGCATGACGTTGAAATCTCGAGGGCGTAAGTCGAGTGAGCTAAAGACCCGTTTTCAAACTTTATCTACATTTCGGTAATTCAGCAAGTCCAAAAACCATTCCATATTCTCAAGTTCAATGCGAGAATGTATGTTTTGGATTTGATGTAGAACAGGCATACCTGTGTGGCTGATCTTTTTTTACTGCCACCAGCAAGAAGTTGCCTGTTTTTGTAAGCTTCAAGATTGAAAGGCACTGAAAAACAAAATTAGCTCATTGCATTGTTTACCGTTTTTGAATCATATTACCAAAGCTCTGCTAAATAAACGAACATCTCTCAGTTTTAGTCAATAGCAACAGCTTTGCCAAAAATAAATAAATAATGCGAAAAATAATTAAACATCGTCCATTTGCCAGTAAAAAATGTTTTTAGTCGTATAGCTGAGTTTACTGGCTTTCGCGAAGACCGGCGCGATCGTGTAGTAACCGGCGCGATGGTGTAGTGGTTAGAGCGTCCGCTTCGCAGTCGGTAGACTAGGGGTTCATTCCCCTTGTTGAATCATACCAAAAGACTTTATAAAATGGTATCCACAGCTTCCCTGCTTGGCGCTCGGCATTTATGGGATGTTGTAGAGAACAAGCCGGCAAGTTCGCTTGTTGTGTCCTTGGGCAAGGCACTTAACGGGACACCCCCGCCTTTATGTGGAAGACAGGTGGCCCAGACACCTCGAAAATGGCAACTCTCAAGCGAGTGCGGACGTCCCGTCCAAAATATAGCGATACAATTTGCTTTCTCGTGAATGGAGGATAAATATGAACAAATACAAATACAAATACCTACATAAATATCTCGAGCAATGTGTGAGTGCAAATACAATTCTATAGTAGGCAATACAGCAACTTCATCAAACGTAATCAGCCTAGAGGCAGGTCTTCCATAACGTCATTCCGCCACATCTCTCGATCTTCAGCTCTTCTATTCATTTTTTATGACTTATTTTGATAGTGATGTCATCCACCATCAGTATTCTTTTTTACCTCTTGGAAGTTGCTTTTCGTTTTTACCTTCAAAGTCGTTCCTAACAAACATTTCTGACGCAGAATAAGTTTAATTCATGTTCTTCTGATCTTGGTTAATGGTTTCTGTGGCTCATTTATGAAATTGAGGACTTCTGCATTCCGTTAGCCTACTCGCTCCATCAAAACTCACACTTTAAATACCTGCAGTCTTGCAGGATCTGTTTTTCGATAAAGCTCAATGTTTCTGATTCGTACATAACTACATTCCACACCAAGGTATAATAGGTGTTTTTAACGATCTTGTTTTTGTTCCTCCATCAGTACTGTTTGCGTTTTGTTAAACTTGCTTTACCCATTCCGATCCGTTCTTGGATATCCTTCTGCAATATCCTCTCGCTGAAGTAGACTTCCCAACTCATTTAATGGCAGAAGTATCGCTTCATCTACCGACATTACTACATTACTAGACGATCTTTCAATTTTTATAACTTTTACCTTCATGACGTTTATCATCGTTTCTTATTTCGTGACAACTCATTATCGTCCATTATCCTCTACAACCCATCCTAACAGTCCCGTAGCACTCCAACTTCGGGCCCCCCCAAAGTAAGCGCAAGAGCCCCTGCGCACAGGTCATATCACTTTAGAGGTGTAAAATTGAAAAGCTGCATTAAGAAAATACACCACAATTTGTACGTAAGTAAACAGGCTAATGTCACAATAAAGCATGCCGATACCGAAGGTGCAAGTCATAAAAAATTCGGCACCGATGCCAGAGTTCAGTAGGACATTTATGCAGACACTGCGAAACGAAAGCAATGACACTGAAAAACATGAAAAAGTTATAAAAACACAGTATCATTTAAATAGTCTGGAGCGAACCTTTTTGTTCGCAAATGCTGTTATGACATTGTCATAATCAAGAGATCGGGCGCAGTCATTTTCGATTGACAACATGGCTAATGAAGACAGTCTACTGTCTGTCATAGACGTTCTATTAAAAGTTTTGATCAGTTTCAATTTTGCTGAAGCTTCTTTCCATTGTATGAAGGGAGACTCCATACGATTGAAGAATCTTGCTTTCTTTATTGACTTGGAATAGGATATCATACCAAATAAACACCGACAAAAGAAAACTCCATTTTGATAAATGAGCTATCAACGATTTGGTTTCTGAGGCAGCTCTTCCATCTTTTCTTTCTATGGAAACGGCTTCCAAGTCTTTCAGTGCCAGCAACACCTCTTTTAAATTGTATCGAAGAGGTTTGATGCATTTAATTCTGCTTTCCCAACGGGTATCAGATTGTGACTTTATGGACAGCTCCACATGTTTCTTTAAAATTTCCCAACGCTGAGCAGAGGAAGAAAACAGCACATACAACCTTGTAAGTACTCCAAAAAATGTCAATGCTTCCGTCGATCAATTAGCACTGTCAACAACAACTAAGTTAAGGGTATGGTTTGCACAGGGCACGTAAACAGCTTTGGGATTGATGTCTAGCATTCTTGCTTGGACCCCAGAATGTTTTCCTTTCATGTTAGCACCATTATCATATGACTGACCTCGACAATCAGACAATTCGAGTTGCAGTTCGGTCGCTTTTTCTAAGAAAGCGTCCAACAAGCCTTTCCCAGTACTGTCACTTATTCTCAAGTAGCCAAAAAATGTTTCTTTAACAACAGCAGCTTCTTCATTACATAGTACATAACGGAGAATGACAGACATTTGTTCATGATGTGACATATCTGGAGTGCAGTTCAAAATTATAGAAAAATATTTTGCCAATTTCAATTGCTGTAAATTTTCTTTTTCAACTTCTGTCGCTAGCAATTCAATTAGTTCATTTTGTATGGTAGGACTCAAATAGTGATCTTTAGTGTTTTTATTCTTGATTCTGTCTTGAAGCTCTTTTAGGATCGGATCTCTTCTTGCCAAAAGCTCAAATATACCCAGAAAATTTCCATTGTGAGGAGATCCTAAGACTTCTTCAGATCCTCTAAAAGCAAGATTCCTTTCCAATAGAAACAAGGCAATGTCGATAAGTCTCTCTAAAACATTTCTCCAAAAACGTCTTTCATTGAAAAAAATATTCATCTCGCGTTTGTCGATAGTGGATAAATTTCTTATCCCTTCAGCTAGCAACATCCATTGACAGCAGCATTCTTGGTGGGAAATGCCGTTTTCATGGTCTTTCAGTTTTTTCGAAAAACCCTCCCATGTATTTATACCACTACAAAAGGGGCTTAGTGTTTTTCCAAATAGCTTACAACAAAAGCAAAAAACTTGATCTGATTCCCCACAATAAACTAGCCACGACCGTGAAACACTTTCACCATTAGGTAACACACGTTTATAATGGTTGGAGGAAAAACGTCGCCTTGGAGTTGTGTGATTATATGGAAAATTCATTATTAGTTGATGTGGTCCACGCTTTACTATATCACATCGTTGAGCATCAGAAATACTTTCAGGCCATTTACATGGGTTATCAGGGATAGGGGTAAATTGAGATTCAGATATTTTTGATATTGAAGGTTGCGTATTGGCAGGTAAATCACAACTTACATTTTCTGGAAATTCACAATCACTTTGATGCTGATCGTCATAGTCTTCTTTTTCTTGTACACTATAGTTTTCTTCATCCCTCTCGGTACTAGTGCCAGGTCTACTCTGCTCAGTAATCTTGAAAAAATCTGTCATCTTGGGCAATTTCGCTACAGCATCTCGAGCAGTGGCTGCTTCTTTTCTCTTTTGAGCACCACTTTTTGAACGTTTCATTCTATACAATGTCAATAAAATACTTTATCTGCACTCTGCAGTGTATATGTATTGTCCCGGTATTTATAGCCAAACAGAATTCCAGACCATTCTATGATTGTTGCGTAACAACGGCATTGTTACATCAATCGAATATTCAAGATTCTACCAGAAAATCAATCGAAATATTCTAGATTCTGCGAGATAAAATGACGTTGCATTCACTTATGATGTCACAAGCCAATTTCTTCCTACAGTTTAAATCGGTTGTAAACAAGTCTGCTGAACTTAAAATAGTCACGTAGCCAAAAAGCAATTTCAGACTAACTTGGGCCCTCAAAGTTGGCCTGGCCCCCCCAATTGGGGGGTTTGGGGGGCGGCTGCTACGTCTCTGCGTCCTAAGTGTTGACAGTCATGACTTGATCATCGTTAAACCAGACAGCATGCACTAATTACCCTGCAATCTTTATACAATCGTTTATACCACCCAAAGGTTTTTCATCATGGCCTTTGCATAGACGTTAAATAACAATAGAGAAATCTAACTGCTTTGTTGCACTTTCTCCAAATGACATTTGGCCACGATAATTCATTCTTCGCTCTTACAACAGGCGTCTGCTGACAAAATTGCGACATTCGAGCCATTCCTACAGTCTATTTAAATTCTATTTAAAACCTAATAAATTTACTTCACTTAACTCTGTGAAAATCTTTTGAAGATTACAAAACACAAAAATAGATCGTGATTGAAATTCCAATGTCTTGTCCCTGGGGTATTTTAAAACTCCGGGAGTATTTCCTCTTCCTCTTTTGTTGCAGTAATCCAAAATGATCTCTCCCCAAATATGCTTTTGCAATAATACCGACCCCAGAAACTTTTTGCAATAACAATCGAAAACGCTTTACACAAAAACAGCATAGCAATTTTGCAAATTTATAATTTCCAACATCGTAATCTAATTTGTATTTTTCTATCTAATTTATATTTTACTATTAGCTAAAACTATTTTAAAGATAAATACAAAACCAATGCTTACTGAGGTTGGTGTGAAGCTTTGGGTATTTATCTTCGATGGAAATATATCCTGTTTCACTAAACAAACCAATTCTCTCCATATCAGTTTTTCCACCAGCAGCCATTTTGTTCAGTGATTGTTCTGTAAAATATTAGAGTTTGTTCACAGTATTTTTATTTGGTTCATTTGTTTTCTAGCTTGTAGAGCAATCACAGGCAGAAAAAGTGGTAAAAGAACTAGTACTAACTGAATTTCATAACTATTTACCTCTCTTCAACTACTCAAGCAGGACAAAGCAGAAACAGCAAACACGTTTTGAGACTGAAATTACTACATTGCGAAGTAAAAATGGCCTACATCGAAATCTAGTGCACTACAGTATAACTCAATAAAGCTTCTGTACCTTTATACCTTACCTCCTAACAAGACAACATTCAATATCCTAGCACAAATTTTTCACTGTGCTGATTAACTATTCGATCGATAATTTCAACTGAGAGTCTCAGTCAGTTGTTGAAGCAACGGTGTCTAGTATCAGCACTCCGCGTTTTCGTGTTAGCCTAAACGTGAAACACATGTTTTCAATTTAACCTATAGCACTATAGTTCCTACAACAGTATCACTGCAGTCATGAAAATATATGTAATTTAGCAGAAAACAATCTTGTTTTTTTTAAACAACTAACTAATAGCTAAATGGACTGAATAAAATAAACAGGCCTAGCTGACTTATATAGGCTATACTTAATCCTATGACACAACCTTTCGCTGATTACCTACAACAAACAACACCGTTAAGTAGGTCTAGCTATTTTGCGGTTCCCAGGCTTGAAGTTGCCAAGCAATTCATAATTTTTTCAAAGAAAAAATAGGGAAAGATAAAGCGAACCACAGCAAACAATATTGTAAATATGTGTCAAAAAAGTAATGATTGGTTAATGAAGACAACTTTCTACTCAGAAATTTTATCAAATTAGCTGTTTTTTTTGGCAGACCGCAGCTGATTCAATCACTTTAGCTTCATTTTGAAATTCACTTTTAGTTTTTTTATATTATTAAAATTAAGACAAGAATGTTTATTCATGGCAATTCTGAAACTTGCTAAATTTTTTTAACGTGAATAGGGAGGCTGCATCGTCCCACACTTTTGAGAAGAATCTCACAGTAAACGTAAAATTAAACATTGGAATGATTAAATATTAATTTGCTACTAGGAAACAAACAAATTTAAACAAAAGTGATCTTGTTGAGAATATAATCTTATGTATTACTAGAACGACAGAAACTTCGAACTACCTAGAACGACCAGAGTTTTTGACGCGTGATGTTTTTCCGATTTACTGCATTAAAACAAACTAAAAACTAACTCAAAGATCAGAAATGATGTCAGAAAAGTCTTTTTATTTATGTCACATTTATTTGACACATTTTAGGCACTCATTTGTGGAACACTTTTTACAGATTGCCTGCTTATAAGTGCAACATATTATCATCGTTCTGTTGTGGCATTTGGTAGTTGAGCAGGTCCTTCGCTTTTTCTTTGGAGGTTCCAGTTTGCTTTCATCTACAGTATTTCGTTGCTTAGTGGTGATCCACAAAGCTCTTTAGCTTTGAGTTGCGTGTAAACTCGACGACTAATCTTCGATTTGCATGTTTCTTTATACAGCACACAGCTGTTGATAATTGCTAGATTAATTACGTTGTAGAAAACATGTACAGGCCACCTTCGACTTGCTGCTTTCACAGAAGACATCCTTGTCATCTGATCCACAACGTCTACTCCTGCTTTGGTTTTGTTGTACAACAAAACAGTCTGCGGTTTCTTTTGGAATTGTTTTCTGAAGAAACAAATACGTCACGGTAAAATATACTCAGTATCATTACAGATTTAGCTTTTTTGCATTGGTAACATGTCAAAGTTGCGCTTGTTGACGATGTGGTAGTTTTGCACAGTGTATTGTCATGCAGCTGTTGCTTTGCCTTGGCAGCTCTCAGCGGTTGGGGCGAATGATGGCAACTAGGCTGCATTTTTCCTTAGCTAAGCGTGAAGCGACATCCAGAGATGTGAAGAAGTTATCGCAAGCAACATTGTAGCCATGCTTGAAGAGTGGTTTCATTACAACGTTAGTAGGCACACTCATTGAAGTGTCTCTGGTCTCATCTTTGCCCAGACAAGGAAAGCCGACGTTTCAGAACAACAGGCCTGATCGAAGAGTTTATCTATAGCTGACCAGGTAAAGCGCGGCACTTAGCTGTAGCAGATCAGGTGTTGACCTTATAGTCTATACCCTAAATCAAGGTGTTCTCCGAAAAAAAGATCAACACCGGTATCACTGCAGCTATTGTGTCACTCCCAGTCTAAATCACCGTCGGGCTGGGGACTGACGTTTAAATCGTGACGCATGATAGGTCTGGCTATGCTGGCTGACTGAGTGCAAAAAAAAACTGGACTTTAGATTATCTGACCGGGACAAAGCCTTAAAACCCGGGACTTCCCGGCTAAAACGGGACGTATGGTAAGCCTAATTATCAACCACCATCCAAAACTTTAATCCAAATTTATCTGGCTTACAAGCAATGTACTGAATGAACTGGCATCTTGTCTTACCAGGAAGCAACTGCTTATCAACTGTCAGGTAGACATTCGCGACGTATGATTTTTGGCTGTTCTCAATGAAGCAGTTCCACAAGGAGGAGGCCAGGCAAAACCTGTCTTCGACCAAGCGACGCCTTTTTTTTTTATTTGCCGTATTTATCCTCCATTCACGAGAAAGCGATGTATCGCTATGTTTTGGACGGTGAGTCCGCACTCGCTTGGGAGTTGCCTTTTGTGGGTCACCTATCTTCCACATAAAGGTGGAGGCGTCCCGTTAAGTGCCTTGCCCAAGGACACAACAAGCGAACTTGCCGGTTTGTTCTCCACAACCTCCCATAAATGCCGAGCGCCAAGCCAGGAAGCTGTGGATACCATTTTATAAAGCCTTTTGGTATGACTCGACAAGGGGATTGAACCCCAGGTCTACCGACTGTGAAGCGGACGCTCTAACCACTACGCCATCGCGTCGGTTAATGTGTTACTGGGAATGCAAATTTGATGGTCCTTCTATCACTCTTTATGTCAAATCGAAGAAGTCTCCTTATTTCCATGAACCTGTTCTTGGAAAGTGTTTTATTGGGCATTGGACATCCCCAAGACGTATTCCACAGATTAAAGCGGTATTCGGTCAGAAAACTGTAGACAGAAACACGACTGAAGAACAGATGGATATGTTAGGGTTGAAGGAAACGATAGACCGATTAGCAACAGCAAATGGAGTTAGATGGTATGGACATGTGCTGAGGAGGGATGACGATAGTGTTTTGAGGGTTGCTCTGAATCATGAAGTGACTGGCAAGAGAAAGCGAGGACGACCGAAGAAGACCTGGAAGAATCAAGTGGAAGAGGAGACAGAGAAGGTTGGATTGAAGGAGGAGGATGCTCTGAGACGAGACAAGTGGAGGGACGGAGTGCGAGAAATTGCAGAAGGAATGGGGTAAATCCGGCCATCTCTGCTAAAGGGAAAACACCGGATAAAAACTGAATAACTACTACTACTAAAGCATATAGCGGGTCCCTTTGTCCCAACACTCCTTGTAATAATAAGTCCAATAAGCTTGTCAAGTTCTTCTAGCGTGACCATCCAATTTGCATTCCCAGTAACACGTTAAGCTTCAGAAATAGTTCATTTCTGAATATTCCGGAGCATCGCTTCGCTAAACCTAATTCGGAAGATGGCCTGCCTTCGACTACACGGGTTGTTGCAAACGCTGTTGGCCCAGGCCTGATGTTTATGACACTTTGTTGCTGCATCCGTCCTCTCTGCGATTGAAAGGTAGAAAACTTCTGCCATAAAGACCCGTCTTTTCCTACGAAATTCTGCATTTCATCATTACTATCATCCGAATCAATAACTGCATTGTCGTCTTCACTATCTTCATCCGTTGAATCATTTACAATGAATTCTTCATCACTCGCTTATGTACATCGAAATGCATCGTTTGCCCAGGGATCTTCTATGTTAGACAGTTCACCATCAGAACTATCTGGTTCGATATCATGTGAGTATCACAAAGCCTGACGAGCTGTCAACCTTCTCAGCATATTATAGTACATTGTTGCAGTACGGTATAGTTTCCCTTCCCACCATACGTGCAGCTAAGTTGATAGAAAAAAGAATTTGAGTTACTTCTGCACTTATCAGTAGGCTTACCTTCTCAAAATATCCTACGATCCTACAGCAAACTCGTAAACTCAATTGGTGGAATAAACTCTACTTTTGAAATAACAGCTTGATGTTGCTGAAACCTGCTGTCTCAAGAGTTAAAACGGTACAAAACCACAACTACTAGTTTTTTGGCAGTTGGCACACAAATAATGAAGTTCGTTGCATCGTTGGCCCTGTTGCATTGTTACATCACAATACAGCAGTCCTAAATCATGGCAATCCTCGCCTGTTGCTTTACGAAAATTGCATTGCGTCAAAAAAGCCACTTGGTCGTTGTAAGCAATTGCATGTGTAACTTTTTTATTTGTACTCGACGGGTGACAAAATTCACACCGAAGATCAACTTCGAGGAAAAAATAATTTTCAGGAAATTTCAGGCAAAAGCAGAAACTTTTCATTGAAAGACAACGAATTAAAAATTGAAATGCGTCAAAAATCCACCTGGTCGTTTTAGTGTTAAGCGTAATTACAACTTTAATCTTGATGGAGGGAAGAGTCTGAAAAGGCAGTCTTCAAGGAAAAAGTGTTCAGATACTGTGGTGGACATATCCTACACTGAAACAGCATGTTTCAGCTTGCAAATGGACGTTGATAACCAAAAATCGACATTTTGAGACTTAGGTACCATAGCTTTTGTAATCAGCTCTTCAATTGTAAATGAAGGTACCAATAATAGCACTCACGTACCGTTTAAACAAATACTCTCTAGACTTCTAGCAAAGTGAATGAATGAAAACCAGTTTTTTAGGTATAATTTCAAAAAAATTGACGCCGGTAAGATTTTTCCAAACACTATTTCAACGGCTAATTATCAAAGGTGACCCGCAATTAAAAAGCTTTTGTTTTGCATATCGATTTCCTACGCTTCATACCGTTTGATATCAACTTATTATTACTGTTGTTCAATAACTGAAACAAAATTTATTTTTTGGAAAAATGAAAAATAAAACAGTAGGACATTGTAACTCCAGTAAAATCAGATTGGACTGTTTGAAACACAATGAAAATTTATTCCCTAAACGCCATTAACCTGCAAACATTTTCCATTATCACCAATATTTGCCTAATTAACAAATCTATAGCTAGTACTAATTTTAAATGAAAACAGTTACGTTAATATTGTTTAGTAAAGGCAATTTTCTTCTGCACCCTGTTTACTTTAAGTTCTCCTATCTTCGTAATCGTAGGTGCGTATCATCTCGTAGGTCGAAAAGTATTCAGGTGCAAAAGCGTGCCTAAGTTTCATGAAAATTTGACTTCTACGATTTGAAATCTGAAAAATGTGCTTCCACAAATCGCGCCACTTATTCTTAAGACCAGAAGGTTTTGGGACGTTAGGCATACAGACCTTCAAATGTACTTATACCTAACGTCTCTTTGCTCGACATGATGTATATAAAGTTTGACGTTACACTTCAAAAATGCTGACAAAATACGTTCAGTATATGATCGCAGAAAATAAACTTTGTTGGAGCTTAATCTCGGTGTGTCCACAAAAGCAATCACTTCGATAATATTGAAACGTCTTTTGATCACTGCAAAACAAATACAACAAAATAGTAATATTTTATTTCTGAGTAGACGTGATTACTAATGAGCAGAGGTGGGCACTTCCGCAAATTGCGGACTCAAGTTTCTATTTGCGGATTTGCGAACCTAATTTCCTACCGCAAATATTTGCGGATTTGCGGTGAAAAATTGAAATTTACCGCAAATCCGCAAACCAATAGGCAGTGTTGCCTGATCCGCGGTAAAACCGCTCGGAAAAAGTGGACGCTCTTATTTTCTGGGTTGGAGGTTGACGACCGGGAGTTGATGACCTTTTTCTTTTTTTTTGGAGGTCAACGTCTGGTCGATGGCAAAATTTGACCTTAAAAAATAAAAAAGGTCATCACGAAGACAAAATAACAATAAATATTGCGGAAGTGCTATGTGCATTTGCGGTTGCGGAAGTGCGAAAAGTCACCGCAAACCTATCGCAAACTTGCGGATTACCTCTTGCAGTTTTGCGGTTGCGGAATTGAGTTTAAATTTGCGGTGCCCAGCTCTGCTAATGAGACTGCAAAACTAATGTTGTCTTAAAAAAGCTAGATTTCACACCCTAATTTCCCCGTTTTAGCAAAAGCCCTGATTCAATGTATCTGCCATTTTAAATGACAACAGAAAAATATTTATGATTCAATTTTAAAGCGATCTCCTGATAGCGTGTGAAACATCTGTAAAGAAAACACAATGCTTCAATAATCAGTAGGTGATGATAGTAATACAGTATATTTTCTTTGAGCTACTTTAAAATAAACGCATCTCATTTACAGCTACCGCAAAATGACTTCGGACCTACTTCATTTTTTTTTAATAATCACAATATTTTTACAATAACACTTTTATTAAAGGCGTTTAACGTGCATTAATTTTTTGTAATATTGCCTTGTTTTTAATGAACATTTGTAGGCGTTTGGGCATAAAATCACTCAAACTTCTAAAATATTCCGCTGAGGTTTACGGGCACCAAACTTCTTTAAGCTACGATTTGGGGGTACCCAGGTTTGGTGTTTTCTTTTCCGCCATGACATTTTTCGCTATCAATTTGCGATCGGATTCAAATCGGGACTGTTTCCAGGCCATTTAATAGATCAATTTGACGTTCCTCAAAAAATTTTCAACCTTTCTGCCTTGTAACATGGTGCACTGTACTACATGAACACTTCACATTCATGAATGTGGAAGAAGTTCAACATG
The DNA here is from genome assembly GCA_963675345.1 of Trididemnum clinides. NCBI lineage: Eukaryota > Metazoa > Chordata > Ascidiacea > Aplousobranchia > Didemnidae > Trididemnum > Trididemnum clinides. The sequence goes on from OY776297.1 coordinate 22,280,858, forward strand.
CGCCCTGTAAAATATGTAGGTAAGCATCCGCATTCATCTCTTTGTTCTTTGGGGTAAAACATAGACCCTTTTTGTTCTTTGATATGAAATATAGACCGGTCCGGCCCATCTTGCCGGAATAACTCCCCCATGCCATAACAGACTCTGCGTATTTTACAGTTGGAACAGTGTATCGCGAGTCATATCGATCAAATGACCTTGGGCGCCTGACAGTGGTTGACCCCATGCGGAAGACTCGGAAGTTGCTTTCATCTGAAAACATTACCCTGCTTCACTGTTCAGTTGACCAGTGCGCATATTTTTAAGCAAAAGGCGCTGCTTTTTCATTCGCTGAGACATGAGAGGTTTCTTTGCAGCTTTGCGTCTGGGCAAACCAGAGTTTTTCTGTAGGCGATGCTGGACTGTCCTTATGGTCTCCCGTTTCAGCAAATCTGCATGCATATTCTCCAAACTCAAAGCTGTTAGTTGGGAATTTTTTAGTAGCTCTCCTTTCCTGATGCGGTTAGTGTGTTTTTTTGTCTTTTTCCTTCTTCCTCCACCAGATTTATGCTTGGGAACTTCAGTGCCTGCAAGGTCTTAAGTGTCTGCCAGCATTTTCATAACAGTGAATTTTACTCTTCCGCTTCGTTCACACATGACTTCTATTGGGACCTTTTCTTGTCTCCATGCCAGAATATGAGCCTTTTCCTAATCACTAGTATACTCCCCAGGCATGTCTACACTCACACTAATTTTGCTCTTCTCCTTATTAAAGACGTAAGAAGTTAATCCGCTGGAACGCTGTGATTGTTAAAAAATGAAGTAGGTCCGAAGTCATTTTGCGATAGCTGTAATTTTGAGAATAGAAAAGTAATTGGGCTACGTTTACAAATTTTGGTCTAAGACAATCTACGACAAACTTTTTACCGGGAACGATATTTTCAGAGCACTCTTCTAAAAGAAACTGCGAAATGAAACAAATTTAACTCATGAAACACATGAGGATTGAGGAGTGAAAAATTGCAAAATGACGTAACTGTCTTCGAACCAGCAGTCGCCCACAACTGTTATTGCAGCCAATGCAAGCCGTAGTTTTAGTCCAAAAATATGAGCTTAAAAGTAAATGTTAGTTTTACTAGGCCATGCCCTATGTAATGAAACACTCTTTAGTGCTCAACTCGCAGTCTTTTGATTCAACGCGCCACGCTGACGGCGTTTGCCCAACTCGACCACGTTTTATGGAAATTGTAGGTTTTCAAACAGAAACAATAACTCGAACGCGGGTTTTTTCAGCGAGTTAATCGTAATTGGGGCGCAATAGTAATGTCACATTTTCGTAATCTCATTTTATTAAAATCCTACTGAAACCAGGGTAAAACAGCAAGGTCGTTTATGAAATTTTAATTATGCCATTAATAAAAGATTTTGCACAGACTTTGTATCGTGTAGAATCGAAAGTCCCAAAGCAGCGAAGTAAAACATGTGGTCCATAGACCAATGTAGCTTTTGATCTGCGCCCACAAATTAATCTCCGAAAAAAGATTACAATATCCATATTCCATTGGTTTGTCGTTTCAATTAACCAAGTCTTAAATTATTAAATTCAGTTTATCTATGCATTACCACTGAAAAATTGTTTAAACACTATGTTTGTTGATGAGGTAATCTCACAAAAGATCTAAATCATGAAACAGCTCGGCGCCTGGTCCATGACTTCATCTGCTGAAGTAAATTTGGCCCCTATGTAAAAAAAGTGCACCTCCTAATCCAACAAAACAAGTTTCAGAAAGAGTTTCAAGCCTGTGATTTAAAACATATTTTGAAGTAACCAGATCTTTTAAAGACATTGAATCAATTGGAGGTTACATATTTTCACCTAACAAGTTTTTGTATTATTTTTTTTTATTTAAAGTATAGATAGAGCTAGTTGCTAGCTAGTAAAATTCAGGCGATCTCCTGCTTAACAGGAATCTGCTTTCAGCAATGATTGTTTGTCCTTATCGTGTGTGTGTGGGGGGCTTTAAATGAGACCCCCTTGTCATAGGTATAGGTGTATTGTACTGCTTTGCATTTGCATTGCATTTTTTGTACACAATGGCAAATTTGTTGTTTTGAGCTTAGCGTTTTTATTGTGTGTCTTTTACACCAGCCTGATGAGACCCAATAAAGTCGAAACTGGTGGTAGGTTATTGACATGTAATATATTGCTATATTGTACAGTATGATGTTGGTGATCGTTTTTGAGCGATTTTTCTATTTACCTTATCACGCTTCTCTCTTTGCTACTATTTCTTTAACTCTTTTTGATGAAAACATATAGGCCTGCCCTACAAGGTTGCATAATGACAACATTTCATAGATCAAAACAGGCCGATTGGCACTTGTCATTTCAAATTTGCTTACCTAATTGGGTAGATAACATCCTATGAAAAGTCCCTTCCATGAATTTTCGTATTAATTGATCTTCGTACGTACGAGCAGCTGAATCTCTTTCGCCATGAAGATTTCCTTTTAATCAGAACAGGTAGTCAAACATCCTTCATCCTTCAGACACCAGCACACGTTTATGAGCATACACAAATCAACTCATGAATGGGCCCACAGTCCTATTTAGAATTGTAGTTGACCTAGTGCTAGTACATTGTTTTTCTACCACAAACACAGCACTTCGTGTGAAAACTGGCTACCAAATGACTCTTTTCTAAGGCTGAGCAAAACTGAAATCAGCGCACAACAAAATAAACACCTGAAAAATAAGTTTGAAAGTCAACAGCTATTGATTTAGTTTATGGGCACAATCAAATCAAATTTAAGGCCTAGTGAACTATCTCATACAAAAAGGGTGTATACACTGTTTAAACTTTCCCTTTCTCACCTGTATGAATCGAAAGCCACCCTTTTTTCACAGCTATTTCATGCGGCTTGAAAGCTTGATCATATGTCAGTGGCTTATTGTTGAATTTTGACACTTTGTATCTTCCAGCTTTAGCCTAAACAATGTTTATAATTGCAGAAGATACCTTAAATGAAATCCTTTGCTCAACTATAATCTTAAACAATGCTTTGAGTGTATGATTTAATTGCTATGGGATATCACCATCTAAAAAGTGCATAATGTCAACAAATACGTTGAATGAATTAAAAAGTGTGATTGCTGGGCTGCCACAGCATTGCTTTAGCAGTAAGCTAGACATAGCATACCTGTAACATATGCTACTTATTCACAAGTAATTGGCTTCTCAGAGCAATAACAGAACTTCCTTCACCATGGAGCTAATTCAGGTCGAACAAATGTAAAGTTCTAAGCAATGCTTTCTTCAAATGCCTCTCATATTAATAAACTGTGTTGGTCACACAGTACGTTGATGATACCTGACAAGTTGAAACTATGTGCACAGTAAGGAGTTTTGCTCTAAAAAGAATTGCTGGCTGTTGTGCTTTAAACTGGGATAATTTGGAATAAGTTAATTTAAGTAAAGCATGCTTTGCTTTACATAAGTTGCACCAACACATTAATTTCGATCTTGCGTAAATCTAAATAACTTTTGGCAACTCCAATTAGGGTAGTTTTGCTTGACTGCACATGCAGTGATGCTTAGCTGACATAGACACAATGTGATGATGAGCAAACAACCTGGCAACACTTTCATCACAAATTAAATACAACCAATACGAATGGCTGTAAGTTAAAAACAACCAGTGTGCTTTGGAATTGAATTTGAATCAGATCAATTTCAGTTCAAGCCACAATGCTATAACCAATATCTACCACTATTACAATGTTTTCTTCAATCACCCTCATCAATTATAAGCTTTTTAACTTTGTTCCAAATTATTTCATTCACTGGGTTAATTGTGACATCAGATCTGCTTAAGTAAAGAATCCCTATTTCCAGATCAGAAAATGACTAAAGCATGCAGTGTTGCCAAGTGATAAATAAGTATGCAAATGTTCAAAAAAAGTGCTTAGATTAAAATTGTAATTACAAGAGGTAGATACCTACTAAAAAGTAGTAATTTGTACCGAACTACCCCAAGCATACCCTATAAATTAGGAATTGAAAAATTAGTAAGGGTAGTCTTGCAACTACTAATCACTTGTCAGCTATCAACTCACAATCGAATTAGTCAAAATCCAGTCTCAATAAATAGACCAACATAGAAAGTAAGTTCGCCTTTAAGCATAACCCAATAAAATATACATTTTAATATGCAGTGCTGATATTCACCAGTTTTGAAATCCCAGCAAAAGCTGAAAAGAGGCCAACTCTAGACCTAGACATGCCACCCATAAACATCTGTAAGCTCATGCCAAAAGATAACCAATGTTTCCTTAAACTTATGCCAACTTGGGGACAACACTAAAATACAAAATTAGAGTATTATGGAAAAACTCAAACTAATTACAGAAACTGCAGCAATACAGACACTTCAGAAAATGCTTAGTTTAACTAAAATTAATTACCCGATTTTGTGCACTTTTTGTTTTTTACCAATTCAGTAAATTTTTGAATTTCTTTAGCTGGTATAAGCAATTATTTTCATAGGTCAGTAATTCCTTTCTCAAAATAAATTTCCTTTATTTCTATAATTATGAGTTTAAGAAGAATTTCAAAACTTTTGCAATTTCTTTATGTAGTTGATGTTTTTCCATGTTTGCATAAATTTCCATTGATCTAGCTTTCCACACTTTAATGCTACCCTAGTTTGGTAGCCTATGCACTTTAAAGACTTGGCCTGCAACTTAGTAAATAAAGACCTACATGAGTTCAATTTCCATTTCCAGCTACCTTTATTAACAGCAGCTACAGTTTGACACCTCATCCTTCTGCTGAACAGTTGAGTTCAGGATAGCTTATTTTATCAAGTGCTCCAAAACACAGTGAGCACAATAGACTATTTAATGATATGCACAAAATGAAATTATTATTTGATGGAGTCACATAATAAGGAAATCACAAACTGCTATTGGACTAAATAAATTACGTACATCCAAGGTATTAAAAAAAAAGCAGTCTATATAATGGGAAGCGAAAATTCTACAGAAAGCATTAAAGAGAATCTAATACCACTAAAATCTAGAACTTCCACGGATTTGGAGACAGTGTGAGAACTGGGTGTTAAGGCTAGTTAAAGTTAGTGTGAGAGTGTGTTATGGTTAGAATTAAGGTTAAGGTTAGTCAGTAGACTTTTCATGTTTTACCAGTATCCCTCAAAAAAGCAAAAAACTATACGTGTTAACAGCTTAATGAAAAAATTACGTTTATTTCTCTTTTTGGCTCCAGGAACTATAGTTACGCAGTTTTAAAAGTACAGAAACAGGCACCTGCCATTTGCTATAACATGAAAATGGCAGTTACAAAATCAAATCATCAACTTCCCAATCAGTCTCAACAACTTTACTTTTAAAGTACTGACAGCAACTTCAGTTGACAACAATACTATGCAGCTTAACAACAAATTTACCTTTAAGAAAATAGGTGATGTGTGTAATGACCGACGGAAGCATAAAAATATTTTGTTAGACAATATGGCCATTTGCAGGCTTGCTCAATTTCCCAAACTTACCTATACTACTAATACCGATTTGTAGGTTCTACTAAACCATAAACCGTGGAGCTTAAACTAACTTTAATCCTAATTCAAACCTTAAGCCTAACTCTAAAGAACATTAACTTTAATCCTAACAATAGTTGGCAACCTGAAATGAACAAAAATCCCAAAACAGACTCCTAAAAAAGTTTTTGCCTAAAAAATACCAAGACTCTGAAATGTTTTGACACTTTTGACACACATAACAAATTTCGGTGCAGCCACAACGGCGATTTTCCAAAAAATTTAACAAAAGTCTATTTAGTGGTGTTGATCTCCAAAAAAAAGAATATTACCATTTACAACACACAATTCCAACTGTTATAGTCGGATCTTCAAAAAAGTTTTCAATCAATTTTTTTCAAACATTCCAACATTTCGAGTCCCACTACAAAACCAAGTGATTTTGCAAAAAATTTCTCCTAAAAAACACAAGATTCTACCACAATTCCCAAGATTTCTTTCAAAATTATCAAGTGTTCACCTAACACATTTTGCGAAAAAAAAAATCTCAAAGTAAATCCAAGTGGAAGGAAAATGTCAATGAGGTTTGGCATAAATTTTTAAGATTGGCAACTATGATTCAAATCCAAAACTCTCACTTCCATACCATAGGTGTCCAAAGTCAAAATTTTTAAATCCGCTCCTAATTCTAATCCGACAAATGCAAATCCGAATCCAACTCCGACTCCTAACAAATCAAAAATTATAATCCGAATCCGAATCCGACTCCGAATCCTGAAAATCCAAAATTTCCATATTTGCTTTTGATGCTCAGGCCTACCTAAACATAGCTGCTGATGCTATAAATCAACGTTATAAAATCAAAATTCGAATCCCAAAATTCAAAAATTTACAATTCGAATCCGGATTTGAATCCGACGAGAAAACCAGAAAATCCTGATTTAAAAATCCGTGCTCCAGATCTGATGTACACCTCTGTTCCATACCTAAAACGTTGATCTGGTTTGGTAGTATTTTGGTGCTTCAGTAGTATCCACTTCCGCATATTCAGCAATACGGATGATTCTTTAGCAGACCATGGTTCTGTACGTACTATTGTACATTTTTGAATTAATTGTCCACCACTTACCCAAAAAAATTAAGATCAAAGATTTTTAGTTATCTATTATAAAAAACGAGTTGTCAATTAGGCTAAAACCAAAACTACAAAGTCGATAGATTTTTATTGGAGTTAAAGTTCGTGTTCGCAAAAAGATTGCAAGTGCCAGTTTGAATTGTTCATTTTCAATTTTTCGAGTTCGGCAAGAAAGACCGAGATTTCGAGCTTGAGTTCGTAGCCCTGGTTAAAACCAAAGCATCAAACCCAAAACTAAGACCTCGATAAAACGGTCTTACAACGGACGCTAGAATAAAAACATGCACAGTACAGGCAAAGTACAGGAATATTAGGCAGGGCCTTATTGGCATAATGGGCATAGTACAGGCATCGTAGGTATAGTAAAGACATATGAGCCATAATATAAATAATACAAGCTTATTAGGCATTGTAGGCCTACGGGCAAAGAAAACATGGTAGATCACAGGTATAATAGGCATTAGTGGTTCGAAAGGTTTTAAAGGAAGATATCAGTGATTAAACCAGAGTTCCCATCGAACGTAGGCTCCATAAGCAGCCTTCGCAGCCACATGTACAAAAAGAGGAGAGAAAACATTGAGGAGGAACGGTTTGAGACAAAGCAGAAAGAAAATATTGGATGTCAACAAGAGAGTGAGGGAGGTAGACGGCCCCGAGAGTACATGGATAACTGAGTTACAGCCCAAATTAAAATTATGCACGCCTAGGGACTGGAGGCAAAACAGAAAAGACTCTTTAGGATAAATATTTATCTCTGGTAGAAACCGCAATGAAGCAAAGGAGATAATTCTAGAAGTGGCATGAGGGGAGGAAGTTCAACTTTGGGAAGAAAACGCAAGTGCACCTTAGAAAGAGTCGTTGGAAGCAAGAAGGTCGTTCCTTTAGCAAGCCCTTCGAGATCACATTGCCGACGCAAACGATACCAGAAAAGATAGTCCCACAGCTTATGGAAATGTTGGCTCATGAAAAATTTTTGTCTCACAGGTCTCCTCGTATCCATAGGGAAACTTGCGTTTCCTTGTCGATCTCGCTGTGTCTGTTGTTGTCTTCTCTGCAACGTGGGCAGCTTACTTTTAAATTGCTATTTCTGAAGAGTTGGCGAAATTGAAAGTATTTGTATGTCTGTACTTTGCCTATCATGACTGTTCTATGCCTACTCAACCTATATCAAGCCTACTATGTTTAGGCACATATACCTACGATGTCAATAACCACCCTAAGATCTAGACCGGTCTTAAGACCAACATTACTGCAAAATACTATTTAGTCTTCTCCTTTCAAAATTATGCTATTAATGAACTCTAACTAGATCGATGCTTTTTCTGGGCTTAGGAATTTTATTTTTCTAGTTCGAGTTTGACAAAAAAGAACCCGTGTTTGCAGCCCTAATCACACTTGCTTTTAAGAACTGTATGCTACATATTTTCTAGCACAGTGCACTGCAATCAGAATTAGTGTAGTCAAGCACAAAAAATTGTCTGCCTTCTTCTTCTTTCGGCTTCTCCCTATTCGGGGTTGCCACAGCGCGAAAGTATTGTCCATTTGTCTGTAACTCCAAATAAACTACTCTATAGACAATTACCTCTTTCGCTCCTGCGTGAAGAGCAAAAAAATGTCCATAAGATGGCAGTGCGAAAAACTGTCATGATTTGTCACAATCAATCATAATTAGTCATCATAAAATATTCCAAGTTTGTTTGTAAATCACTACTTTTCTGCTTACTTCTACATCAATTGTTATATATCATTAAAATCTCCATTTCTTGAAGATTTCACATATAAAAAAAAAACTTTTTGAACATGCAAATTAACTTTCCCACAATAGATGCTGAGCTGTCTTCAAAATTAAAGTAGTACCCTTACCTCAAAGATCACTAGCGATTTTATTTTTCTATCAATTTTTTTAGAAACGGTCGCTAAATGATGCTGAGGAAATAAGCGACGCGATGACGTAGTGCTTAGAGCGTCCGCTTCGAAGTCGGTAGACCTAGGGTTCATTCCCCTTGTCGAATCATACCAAAAAACTATAAAAAATGATATTTATTGCTTCCCTGCTTGCCGCTCGGCATTTATGGGAGGTTGTGGAGAACAAGCCGGCAAGTTCGCTTGTTGTGTTCTTGGGCAAGGCACTTAACTGGACGCCCCACCTTTATGTGGAAGACAGGTGGCCCAGACACCTCGGAAATAGCAACTTCCAAGCGAGTACGGACATACCGTCCAAGGTATAGCGATACAATTCACTTTCTCGTTAATGGAGGATAAATATGGTAAATAAAAAAAAAAGCTTTCATGGTATATCAGTCAAAACTTACGTAAAAGCCTACATTTTCTACAATTTGCAACTTTCTGAGTCCCATGACCTTTTTTTTAGCGGCACCGACCGGTACTAAATTTTGTTAATTAAATTTAGTACCAAAAATATGACCAGTCATTATCTACTAAAGGTTAGCCTAAACCAGGGGTTCTTAACCGGGGGTACCTGTACCCCTTGGGGGTATGAAGAACCAAAACAAGGGGTACGTGATGAGGCGTCAGAATAACGGTTATTTTAAACTATTTGCTAAAAATTTATTTTTAATGCTATTTGAAAGAAGAAAACATTTTTCGAAGCCTTTTTCAACATCTACATTTCTGAATCATTTTTGTCATTAGAAAGAGTTACTATGACGTAATAAATAGCTTCTTGTTTGTTTCGACTTTGGTTTTGCACTGAATTGGTTTTGTTGTAAACAATTTTATGATTAATAAATATACACCAGAAACATGCTACATTGTATATTTACCGGTAATTTTTTAGGTGTTTGTTCGATAGGTCTATGGGTACAAAAACATTTCACAAAATTTTAAGGGGTACGAGCGCCAAAAAGGTTAAGAAACAATGGCCTAAACCATGTAAAATTATGTATTTTCAAAAAGGAAATTTCTTTAAGATTCAGAAAATATCAAGTTTAAATAGAATATGTTGTCATTAACAATGAAACAAAAGCTTTTTTTCACTACTCCCATTTGTTGAGAAGCAAGGGCATTACAGCAAATTTTGATTTGAAGAAGCAAAAATTCTGTCAGCTTTCAAACTTGCATTTTTCCTTCTATCTCCTTGGAAACCTGATACAAAACAACAACTTTAGTGGTAAAATATTTACAATATATTTTATCTTTTTAAAGGATGTAGTTTTTTTTTTAATTATAATTTAGTGAAGGTAAGTCGAAAATTTTTGGGAGTTTTGAACTGATATAACGTACGGTATCCATTTTTAATCAGTAAATATCCTATATCGCTTAGCCTAAACTACTTAAAGCTATAAATTGCTGGAAAGAAAATTTTCTAAGCTTTCAAATGAGACTGATATTTAGCAATACATCACATTTTTTATGCACCAAATTTACTTTTTTACCTACCATAAAAAATTTTTGGGGGGTTTTGAGACCCCTAAAAAATTTGAAAATTTTGATAAATAAATTCCATTATTATTGCTTTAAATTTTGTCAAATGATACCACAAAAAAGTAGTTTTCAGGCTATGTTAATGATTAAGGGTTGAGCTTCCTGGGAAACATGATATCTCAAATTGATTTCAAGGTAGTTAACTTCTGCACGTGGCTGTGAAAATTTGACATTTTTTGTGGTCTGCAACTGGGTTCTTTTTTACCCTTTTTGGGTAAGAAAATCCAAGGGTTAGAGCACAATTTTACATCTTTTGATACATGAGGAAATAAGCGTGATCTTTTGCAATTTTTATGGAAATCGGATAAGAAATAAAGTCGCAAATCTATTTTTTAGTAAACTGATTATGTAACTTCAGCAGAAAAAAGTTTGTAGGAAATTTTTTTTTTTGGCAGCAATCTAACCGGCGCGGGAGCGAGAGTTGAAAAGCATACGTTAAAACTTCAGGCATACAATCCGTAATACAGTCTTGCAACAATTGCATTGACTGGTTGTTAGTTTAATACCGTACTATAGAGTATTATCCCTTGATTATGAACTACAAAAGTAAGTAAATGTCACTGCAAGTTGCAGCTGTCAACTACCAACGTGGATACTCTCAAATTCCAAAGCCTCTAAAACGAACTTCGATTCGACAAATTCCACTTTATTCGATTTATATTTCATTTTTTGTGACGCAAAAACAACGTTTATGAATACCGGCACTTTTAATCAGGTATGTAGCGGGTACAAATACAGATCTTTCAGTCAAGTTAGGGTGAAACAGTGTGGGAACGCTGGACTTTTTGTAGAAAGCTCCCGCCAAAAAAAACACCCCCGCTACCGCTCTTTTCCAGTTAGAATTTTTATTCATTAATGGAATTCAGCGATGTCTGCAAATATTTTGTTCTAACCCTAAAATCTGCAGTACTCGAAACGTGGCGTGGGTGTTTTTCTCAAATCTCACATTTTTGCATTAGTGGCGAAGACTTTCTACAAAAAATCCAAAACGCCTTTCCAGCACTACTAAACCATTGCTTTCAAGCCAAATAGGATCAAAAGTGAAGCGCACCACGACAGAATAGTGAGATATATGAAGTTGCTGACCCGGCAACTATCCCAAGAAGACTGTAAATTAGTTTACTAGCTGCTCGAATAAGAGGTGATAGATCAAAACAGTGTGCACTGTCTGTAGTTACGCTCAAAATAAATCATGTAGTTAAAATATAATAACCATTCTATCACGGGAAAATTTCTGATCATTTGAGGTTATTTAGCCCAAAGTTAGACTAAACATAAACAACGTTGTTTTCATATCCGCTGTGAGACATTGGTTGCAGTTTTATCACAAGCAGTGCAAATTGAACTCATTAAGTGTCTTTTGCTAAGGACAAGAGAACGTAGCGATTATTGCCATCATGAGTTGGGTAGCAAATCGCTCGATTACGTTACTGACTTGGAAAAGTGAGGTGGAAAAAATTGATGAAGGTATATGCTTTTTGTTTCGTTTACGGCAAATGCATGTTATATAGGTCTAGTTCTAGGGTAAGCTACTCTATAAAATAAACTATTTCAGAAGCTAGTGCAATTAATTGAGCATAAAAATTGTTTTTGACAATTTGTCAAATACCTATATGAAAGTTTTGTGTTCACAACCTTTTTCGGAGTTGCCTGCACTGCCGGCCTAGTGCATTCTGCTACAAGCAAAAAAGCTTGCCTCAAGTGAACTAGGACATATAGCTACCGTGAGTTATAAACTCACAGCCGTTGTCACCATATACGGTGTTCCAACCCACTCGACGACGTTGCCGACAACTTAATTGCTGGTGGATACCTGCGGATTGAGTGCTTGGAGCCCAAACGATGTAATATGGCTGAGCGCGTTGCAGCTCACATTTGAGAACCAGTAGTATAAACTAATTACTGGTATACTTTTATTCTCCGGTCAGGGCGACCTTTTGCGGCTACGCATTGAACAACTAGTGCTTAGATCTACTTCGGAGTTGCCAGTAAGCCACTGCTGACACAGCACATTTTTACCAAAAGCCTGCAACCAAGCAGGAAAATAGCCGTAAAGCAACTTTTTCATAAGGACTAAGCAATTTTCATGCGGACATCAAACTACGATCTCGCAATTAGAATACAAAGCAACGCTTTATCTCACTGAGTCACGCTGTCGACGAATTGTGCTGTTATCGTGCGCATACATTCCTAAATAGGTAACTGTGTGACAAAATCGATAAAAATTAATCTTATTCTGGGGTTGCCTTACGTCCAGATTATCCCGAATATGTCCGGAATTTTGGCGTTAAAATCTGTGTCCGGAAATAATTTTGAAAAATGCCCAAATGTCCGGAATTTTAGTGTTCAGTGGTTTACTGCAAGTAGCACAATTGGTGACGGCAAGGCATGTGATTACCTTTTTTTTGGAAAACACTTCCTTTGGGGTAACACAACACAAGCTCCAACTTTACCAATCGTTATTTCAGAACAATATTTACTTAAGTTAGGCCCAAAATAAATGTTAATATTCAAGTGAAATAGTAACAACTTTTGGTGGTGTCATAACAAAAGTGACCCAATTCTAAACTTGCAAAATGTGTCCGGGATTTTGCCTCATCAGATATGATAACCCTACCATATACAAAAAATCAAAATTACCCTTGTCCCATGTCGGCTACAGAGATCCATTTCTAATCAGGTTTTGTCTCTGTTAAAGGTTGCCGGATTCATTTCATATACAGCTTTGCGCCAATTTGCTCTGTTGATGGTGTCTGTTTTTCATCAAATCTGTTCTATCACTTTCCTTCTCGATACTTATCTTCGTTCGGTCGCCCACGCTCTTTTCCCCCAACCACTGCGATATCTAACACTCTTCTAGACACAATATTCCTATTTCTCCTCAAAGCATGCCCGCTCAATTTGCTTGACTAGTCTGTCTAAATTTTCTTCCAAACTCCGCACCACGAGTTTTTGGTTCTTTTTTTCAACAATTCAACACCACATATTGCTCTAGGAGTTCTTCGCAAAATCGCCATCTCATCTTTCCTCAGGCACATATGTACCACTTTTTCACATTGCCGATCTTACGAAACGCATAAATTATTTTTTTTTTATCTTCAACGAAGACTTCCATCCATGAAGCAACTTTCCACATTCTACCTATGCACATACGCCGTAAAATACGCTACTGTTGGTCAAAAAAAAAGTGAGGCTATACATTGTTTTATATTTCAATCGCATTCGATCAAAACGCAATATACCGGTAAACACAACGTAAATGTTGCTGCATGGTGAATTTAAAAATAAAATTTTTCTTCTCAATCTTGAAAATTTACGGTAGCAAAAACAGATTCTAAAGTCGTTTACAAGTTTGACCTGTTCTTGATGTTGACTGTTTTCACTCAATATTGCAACATTAGTAAAAAACATATTTAAAGGTCGGTTTTCAGTCGCACATTGCTCAGTAGTCTTTTCCGCTTTTTTATTTTGCCGAAAAACGGGTGGGGTGATCATGTCGATCAAAATAATGCAAACGCAAATACGCCAGCGTACGCTTGTAGGGTGTGCAACCGTGCAGGCAATCCTAAAGCATCTTTTCAGAATCAGCAAAACATGGCAAGAAAGTAAAAAGCGATAACATTATTCATTTCTCGTTGCAAATTAGTAATTAAAAACTAAAAGTACTAATTTGCAGCAGCGATTTAGCGGAAAGCATATCCCGTCTCTTCCCTATTTGCATAACTGGGTGCCTCTCCTTCTAATACACGTTTGAGGAGGCTCCAGAGCTGTAACCAAGGCGTTAATATCACGGCGAAATAAAAGTGTTGTTTTCAGTTCAAAAGCACAGAATTTTGAACCACCGACATTTAAAAGGCATAATGAATGCGCAAGCGTCAAGGCATCTACACTTTTTAAGTTCGCTTGCTAATCAAAGACTAAAAAAGTGAGCTGAGGTTATTAGACATGTCAGCAACTTCAACCAATGAAATAAAAACATCATGGAAACAAAGCAGAATTGTGTGTAGTACGTAAAACATGACGTTTTGCCAGTTCAGTACCGAAATTGATATAGTTTAGCACTGTGGACGAGAACCATCAATGGTATGCTAGAGCATGTGACGCGGTAGCCAACATGCAAATATTGCAAGGGGGTAAATAAATTGCAAATTGGTGGCTTTTATAATTTGGGACTCTGTGCTGGTGCACTATCACAGCTATTGGACGGTCGTTAGCCAGTATCCCCTACAAATAACACATTTACAGAAATCCTTGTTGGTAGGTAATCCGAGAATATTAAACGATTATATTTTAGCAAGCTTGAAGTCACTATTGTTTGTCCTCAGGTTGTGCTTTATACAAAGCTGACTCTACGCACTTAACACTAGAAAGAATAAATTTTTATTCTTTTTTGTTGGTGTATCTAATAAAAATATTACTCTGATAGTCGTCAAACTTGCTTGACTTGGACTTAAATTTCGTCTTTATTATTATTATTTAAGAGCAACAGCAATAAACTATATGACATCGAAAAAAGCTTGATAAAGTATCGACACAAGGACAAATTTTTGCCGTATGTACAAAACGTCAAAACTAACAGTAAGCAAGAAAAACAATGCGTTTTCTAATTCAGATCGCTGATAAATATGTAAAAAATATTTTTAGTAATCAATGATCGAAAGCTCCTGTACGTACAACATAATACGAAAAATTCAAATTGTTTCTAGTAAAAAACTTTGGTAAGTTTTTAAGTGGTTCAGAAAAATAATACTGAAGACACACAGTCGTGGAAATGGCATTTCAACATCAAGCATTAAAACTGCAATACATGATAGGTTAATATCTAGTGTAACTGTCGCAATAAGGACACTTGGAAATGGCATTAAATATTGCTTGCGCACAGTAAATAGCGATTTCATTACATACAAAGCGCATTAAAGATGATGATTTTTACAGTTTGTGTCATTGGTCGCATTAAATATTGTATGTGAGCTACCATCTCGCTTTGATCGCTTGAATATCACTTAACATGTTCTGGGCAAAGCAAATAGGAATGATCTAAAAACAAGAAATAAATTAAATGTACATATAAGCATAAACATTGTTAGGTGCATTGCGCTTCAGAGAATAGTGAAGTTGTTCATCTAACATGTTGAAAGGTTTCCTGCAATAACAGTCCATACAGCTGGTGATGGAGCCGAAATCATTAGTATTCCTGAAAGTTTTGAAATAGGCTAGTACTTTTTCCATCTGACCTTTATTGGATTGGGGAGAGATGGCACTTGCGCATTCAGCTTAAGACCCCAAGAAAAGGAGCAGTAAAAGAAAACAACATTTTAGCATGGTTGTAATCGTAATTAACCTCCAACAAGTTTTGCACAAAAAAATTTTAATACACCCTTGAGGGACAAGAAAACAAATACTATTCAAACAAGATGGCAAAAGTTACATTTTTATACACAAACTCTTAATACACGAGTTAAATACCCATCCCATTTTTCCGGTTACCATTAAAAAGATCGTATACGAAAAGACATGCAGGGCCAATATTTGCTCAGTTTACTGAGATAAAATTACTCAGGTTTGTTACTGACTTGCATTAGTGCGATGCCGACAAAAATTCCAGCGACTGTGTAAAGATTAGTTTGCAGGAATTCTTCAAATCTTTCAATGCATCCTATGGTATAGATTTTGTCTACCCGCAGTTCTCTCTGGAAGGCAAGTAAATAATTACGGCTAAAATTGCGCGTTTGTCGAATAAACTCTCATGAGCGAACGACAACTTACAAACCACTTCATTCTATCGTGTCCGATGATGTCCTGTGATGCTAGTAAGAGCGAAACGTCAAGATCAACTATATATTTGTTGAAAGCACGTTTTTGTTTGCTTGTAATAAATTAATGAACTAATGATAACCGAGATAAACGCGCCAGCAAAATGTTTTCACACAAATGCTATTCAAAAAAGGACTTGGAAATGAGCAATTTCGCAACTAACAGTAATTTTTTCACTGACATGACAACATAACCAACGTGTTCGGATGTAATATAAACTTTTGACTTTTTTAAAATGCTGTTTTTCTGTTGGTGAAATAGCATACAAAAAAAACGAGATAATTAGTCTATCCCACTTCTATCTGCTGAAACTTTCAAATCTTTAAGAACACTAAATGCTCTTCATTTGTAGGCGCTTGCCTGTAAAACAATTACACTTGTGTGCAAAGCAAAACCAAACGCCAAAACAGATCGACAAAATCTGTTAGTGGAAATCCAAAACTAAAAAACAGTTGTAAAATGAAAGAGTGCAAAGAGGAAGACCTAGCCTTTTTACAAGACAAGACAAACACAACAGCTTTTTGTTTTTTCAAGACACAGCTTTTTCAACTCTACGGAAAGTAAAAAAACACCGAACGCAACGCACATCTATAAGCGATGTTTGTGAAGACGTACTAACTACAGTCAAACCTCGGTTTTCGAACGTCTCGCAGTTCGAACAATTCGGTTTTCGAACGGAAAATTCGAGATGAAATCACTCGGTCCTCGAACAAAAATTCGGTTCTCAAACAACTCAAGAGAAAGATTTACCTGAACCAAGTGCGGCCTCCGAGAGCATTTTGTGCGGCCCGCGAACACTTTTGAAACTTTAGTAATGCTGATTTACGATGATAAGTGGAGAAACAATTGCAGTACTACAGAGGCAAGAAAAAGGTATTACATGCCATGTTGAAAAGAGCCATTGATAGTTTGTAAAGACGCATTTTCCGTCCAATTTGAGGGTGATGACCTTTTTTTATTTTTATTTTTTTTTGGAGAGCACCATGTCCACGCGCGGTATACGGTAAATGTAAGGAGGTCTCGCATAACATGAAGCTGACGCAGGCTATTGCAAGATCCTGAGCACTGACCCTCGGCCACTTATAGTTGGGGGTCAATGCGGCCCTCGACCGACTCTTCAATCCTCAGTGCGGCCCTCGCAATGCCTTTCTTAATGAGTGCGGCCCTCAGCTAGCTTCCATGACCGCGATGCGGCCCGCAGGCTAAAACAATTGCCCACTCCTGGTATAGTGTAACCAGGTAATTAACTTATTCTTTTGGTGTATAGAACAAATTAATCTCTTTTTTATTATTTGCAATGGGAAAATATGATTCGGCTTTCGAACAAATCGGTTTTCGAACAGCCTTCCAGAACGAATTGTGTTCGAAAACCGAGGTTTGACTGTATATGCTAGATAATCATAGACCAACGTTTCAACCTTAATTGAAGCGGACGAAAAAAATAGAGCTTCTTTAGAAGAACGTAACCAACAATAAAGAATTAAATTCTGGTTTGTATTTTCAAATTTTTTTTTAAATCAGGTTCAAATTTAGCTGGCATTACAAACCTTTTGGATCGGTTTGGATTGAAAATTTTTCATATTCGTACAACATTGGTGTTTAAGTAGTTTGTACACCAAATTACATGTAAGAAAAAAATAAAATTCTCTCGCATGCCACACTGGCGTTGACAAACTTGAGATGTTTTTATCACTTTCTCCACTGCAATATAGGAAACTGAAAAGTCGGAGAAGAATGGTACACTTCGGGTAGATGTTATATAAAAAATTATCAGCAACAACGCAAGAACCAGTATCAAAAGATCAGGCAAGGGTGAAGTCATTGAAGCTTTTGCAAGCGAAAGTAAAACTGAAAGTGATATGGAGACAGCAGTAATCAACAATTTTCGCAATCTGGCTGCTTTGTTGACTAAAATCATAAATCATAATTTTACAGCGGAACTAGTTACCGCGGAACCACAAGAAAAAACAAATAAAGAATCTCCACGTTTGAAAAAAGTGAATTTTGAGATAAAACAATGCAAGAGCGAATAAAGCTTTCTTCACAATGGTTTCAAAAAAGCTAATCAATGAAATACACCTTGGTTATTTGGATTGGACATTTTGGCAGTAAATTGTTTCAAATCAACCATGATAATAATTTTTTCTTGAAAATTTGCCGGCGTCGCCGACAGGGTGACCAGTCAGTTGTGTCGCATTGAATATATCAGTTCATATGGCCGCGCCGGTTTTATTCAAAAGAATAGTTTTAACAGCAGCACCAAAAAATTGTTATAAACCGGGCACGCCCCTATGTCCTTAATCCAGATCACCGCACTTTGAATTAGGACTGGTCTTACAAACTCCTCATCATTTCACTAATTTCATCCGTTCCTTTCCATAAGGACGGGGGCATAAAGTCATAGTCGACAATGGGCGCCGTGATGATGGTGGTTCTACGATCACAGAAACAAGCTATTTAGTTGTAGGCTTATTCCACAACTTGGTGCCGCTGACATCGCAATGATATTCGCGACGTCAAGTCCTTGGCTGCCGATATGTGCCTTGGTCCCGGCATAAAAAAGGGGGTCATACTTTCTTCAAATTTATTGCATTTGATAACGCGGTTAACCTAATAACCTCTTTTCAAGCAAAAAAATTGTCCCCACAAAAGCGATATCATAGTGGTATGAATTCAATATACCTACCTATTCTTTTCTGTAAAATTTCCGACTAACTTTGGACTAAACAAATCATGCCCTTGATACCGACATTCCTACTATTTATTAAGACTAAGCTTATTTACAAACAGCCAATAATTTCATATACTTTCACACATTTATTTTACTAAGTGCGTGGGAGCATTAATTTCAAGGCCTCTAAGGGTGCTATAGTGATTGATATATTCGCAGGAATATGCTATTAAGTAGCAGGCCAACAAATCTTGACTGTTTTGAAATTGCAGGCCTAGATACCAGACTTATAGCCTTTGGGTGTGCATATGTTCCTTGGCGCGGCATAACCGCAGCTAGAGTGACCCAAAGTTCAGCATTTACGATACAGCTCATTAATTGTAAGTTTCGTGCTTGCCACTGCATTTTTATAAAGCATATTTATACGGCCGTAATTGTGCGAAAATTCATCGTTTTACTGGGTGTCCGAGAAATCACCGTATCCCCTTGAAGAAGTTGATCTAATAGCGCAATTTTAACATTTCAATGATTAGTTTCGCGGTTTAATATGACTGATACAAGTGTGTATTCCATTGAAGAAAGATCAAGAGTCTGCTCGCCGCCATTACAGCAATGACGACCTTCGCAGAGCTGTGGAGGATGCGTTTACAACCATCACTCCAGAATTACTCAAACGAATGTCTGATAGAACTTGGAGGCACATTTAATTGTGTTTTGAAAACAACGGTGAACTCACTGATATTCTTGATGTTTGATGCTGGTGCTATTGATGTAATTAAATTCCATTTATAAGCTAATTTATGATTGTTGTTTACATATTCGAGCAGTACGGTGACTTCTCGGACATCCTGTACTTTAACAGAAAGCATATTAGCTATAGACTCTATTATCTACATTAATAGGTACAACTGCTGCTGTTTTCCTTTAAATGGTGTAAGGCAACATAACGAAATAGAGCTATTTAGAAGCGTTGAGAAAACAAAGCTCAAAAAATGTTTGGTCGCTTGTTGCTTTGTAGTTAGCTTAAATCGTAGAATTTTTTTTAATCGGAAGCAATTTGCAAATATATCTCAAAAAAGCTTTCACCGGCGTTTCCACGGTCAGCGCTTTTTGAGAAAATGATGAATACAATTTCCACAACTAATCGTTAATTATGACTTCATCTCAACTTCCAAAAAGATGAAATCATTGCTACCCTATAAGTCGGGAGTATGCTTTTGTTTAAGCAAAAAACGCTTTCCTCCGTCAAAAAATAGAAATTAAAAAAAAATTTATCTTTAATTTTGACGTTGCTTTGGTTTCACCAGCCCTCTTATGACACTCATTCAGGAGTAGTGATCAATTGTTCCGAGTCTCATACCTATACGCTCAGTAGTTTCAAAGGAGTTAAAGCGCGCGCGCGCACACAAATGCACTTTACAGTGTAGATGCCACGTTGAATCCTGTACGCATAGTCAGGTACTACAGAGTGGGGCAAAATTAAAAAATTTATTTACAGATGATGCATAGGTATCAGCAAGTACGTAGACATATCACGCAACATTGTCGCAGTAAATATTCAAATTGTCCGCCACTACAATGAATACACTTCTGAAATCTTTGGGCAACAGACTGACTGACGGACAACTTCTACGCCACCCTGTACATTGATCAAAAATGTTTTGGTAGAATAACTTGCCAGCTCTTCTAGGCTGGTGTACAGTCAGGCCAACGTACAGTCAGGCCAAAATAAAGACAACAAAGGAATCACAACTCTCTAGTACAGTGGTTCTCAAACTTTTTGCGATGCGACGCATTTAAAAAAGCTTGCGAGACTTTGCGACGCACCAAGCAGCATCCTACAGTTTAGTTTGCCATACTGCGAGATAAATGTGACCCATAATCTACATAAATAACTGTCCCTATGCTCCCGAGATTTTGGATTGGTCTGTCATCTTCAATCGTAAAATTATGCTCTTCTAAGTTTGTAACTCATCTTTCCTGTTTTCGTCCAACACACAACTGAATGCTTTATTCTTTATATATTTTTCGCCAATTAAGTTAAACTTCTGCAATTTGATTCTTGAATAACAAGTCAACCGTCACAACAGTGTATTACAAACACTATTGTGAACATGTCCGAAGAGCGATGCGATGGCGTAGTGGTTAGAGTGCCCGCTTTGCAGTCGGTAGACCTGGGTTTCATTCCCCTTGTCGTATTATACAAAAAGACTTTAAAAAATGGTATCTATAGCTTTCCTGCTTGGCGCTCGGCATTTATGGGAGGTTGTGGAGAACAAGCCGACAAGCTGGCTTGTTGTGTCCTAGGGCAAGGCATCTAACGGGACGCCCCACCTTAATGTGGAAGACAGGTGACCCGTAAATGGCAACTCCCAAGCGAGTGTGGGCTTACCGTCCAAACCAGAGCGATACATCGCTTTCTCGTGAATGGAGTATAAATATGGCCAAAAAAAGAAAGTAAGAAAGAAATCTACTACGATCAGACTTCTTTTGACGTAATAAAACCTAGACTTAATGGCACAAAACCAAACTATTCCGCGACGCCTTTGGAAAATTGAAACGACGCACCGGGGCGTCGTAACGCACAGTTTGAGAACCACTGCTCTAGTAGACTAAGAGAGGCACGATTTAGGCTGCTTTTAAATCTTTCCTAAAACCATCTTCAAAGATTTTTGGCGATTAAACCCATGTATTTATAACAAAAGAATTTAAAAATTTGCAATGAAAAAAGATTCAATGTTTACACAGCTACTCAGTCAACGATAATCCGATCACCCGAATATTCAACTTATAGCATCACGTTGTATCATTAGTGGAGCGACATTTTCAGCGAAAACCAAAGGGCGGCGAATGGCGCTTCTACGGTACTGACTATTTTCCGGTCACAGAAACACCTTTTCAGTTACACACAAGAGATGAGCACGGATTAGGATTAGGATCCAGATCCGGCCAAATTTGAAGATTTGAGCCGGATTAGGATTTAGAGTTTTTGAAAAATCCGGATTAGGATTTAACTTCTTTGTGATCAAATGAAGTAAAGCTTGAAATCAATTTCAAAATTTGCATTTCAGGATTAGAGCGTAACAATCTGGCGTTTTTTGCTTAATTTTGCCGGTCTAATGGCTGGTTTCCATTAAGGGTAGATTGCAGGCGTGGCGCGAAAAGTTCTTTGTTTCTACACTTAGTTATATGCGCGCGCGCATAAAACTGAGAAGCAAAAAATTTTTCGCGTTACGCCTGCACTCTACGCTTAATGGAAACCAGCCTTAAAAGGAGTGTTAAACTACCAATGCGCTCTTTAGACAACAAGGTTATCTGCAGAGTAAACATTGGACATATATTAATTTAAACAAAAAGATTTGCGGTTTCTACACTTTATGACAAGTAACCGGTGTTAAATACAATGTACAGGGCAATGCTTACCAACCATTACTGTAGTGATACATCTTATTTATGTTTCCAAAACATCTACACACCCTAACCATGCTTAAATTAAAGAACACGTAAATGAAGTTTAAACAGCATTTTACACAACGCCTGCTGCTCATTTTGAAGCTGATCTATAACAGAATTCTACTTGAAAACTATGTTCTTTTAAGGTAGATCGACAAAAGTTTTCACTATAAAAACGCCGCCTTTTTTTAGATAGATCTCTACCAAGTAAAGTCTTTACTTCAAAAACCACATCCGTTTAAGGTTAATCTCAGCTACAAAAGGTCTTCTTTTAAAAAACTGCTACGTCTCTGCACACTATATCACGTTTGTATACCATTGTAAAATTTTGGTACTTCCTAGAGTGTACAATACACCCGGTTGACAAACGCTATACTAGCACCTAGTAGGTCCTGCATAAACCAATCTTTATAGTATCAAACAATAACAGAAAACTACGACTTAGCGGATAACAATTTTTGGTATAACGTAGTTTCAAAACAAGGTTCATTACCCAGTAACTTTGAGCGCTCATAAAAGCTTGTTTCAAGCTGACAAGACAAAGCTGATTAAGTCACAGAGAAAATATAGTACGATTTTCGCAACTGAGCTAGTTTCATGAATGCGATTACAAACAAAACACTATCTGTTAACTTAGTAAAAGCAAAAGTGCGATTTCGAAATTACTAGTAGTCATTTACCGCTTTGCAGTAGTTTTCCAAAACCACAAAAATCTAATATAAAAAGCATTTTACCGGCTCCGTTTTCGAACGATTTAAACTTAACTTAATCAATAAGCCAATACTCTACATCAGCTTCGCTTATCGATTACCTAAATTTGTATTTGAAACTTAGTCTAAACCAGAGGTGACCAAATTGCGGCTCTTTTGAGTGATGTTGTTTTTATGTGCAGTGATGTAGTCTAGCAGTGTGTAACCTACGGTACGTCAGGCTAAATTTTGTGGCCGGGTGAAAGGGCGCAAATGCGTGATTTCGAGCTTTGAAAATAATGATACGTTAGAAAGTCTTCACTCTCTAATGTAGATGGAAATGCGTGAATTCGGGCTTTGAAAACTCCGATCTACAAAAAAGTCTTCGCCAGAAAATTGCATGGGAATATATTGGCGGAACGTAACGGAGATTTGCGTTGCGGCTCATTCAATTTTAGCTTCTACCGTTTTTGGCTCTTTCGTGCAGCAAGGAGTGGCCACCCCTGGTCTAAGCTAACTCTATGTTGCCTAATTCTAGCTTCACTGCGTTGCTAAGCGGCTGTGCCCGAAAAAACATTTCGCGATAATATTTGCTGCAAATTGGAAACAATAGCAACCTAACGTACTCAGTCTACTGAAGGGCATTGTTATCAAAATATTTTTAAAACGCTATTAACCCAAGAATATTTGCGATGGTATTGTCTACAGCCGCCCAGGAATAGGCTTTTATAAATTCAATCCTTGAGAATATGGCTCAAGACACCGGCACCGATGATCAGAGCGCATCATCAGTCATGACGATGTCGCTTAGATAAAAAGGGATACGTTTTATGCTGCCCTTCCAACCCAAGGAAAAAGGGAAATAAACTAATAACGTCGCCTTCCTGACCCTTGACAGCAACTGCTGCTTAAAGTGTGTCCTCAATGTTGGAGACCCGGGGTGAGACTTAACGAATAAGACAAAATGTTTTCAACAACACGAGCATGATAACAAACTTACCAAAATTACGATGAAATACTAAAGAGAACACTCACGTCTAGTCTTCTAACGCCGAATCCACATTGTGAATTGATTACAGTCAACCCGAATTCTTCCACTATGCAGCAAGAATAAGGTACGCCACATGCTTCCGTTGGAGTATATTCCAAACCATTGACCATGATTTTAGATGAGCAGTTAAAGTACACATTGTTTTCCCAATCATCAGGACCTTGTTTGCCGCCACC
Source organism: Trididemnum clinides (assembly GCA_963675345.1). NCBI lineage: Eukaryota > Metazoa > Chordata > Ascidiacea > Aplousobranchia > Didemnidae > Trididemnum > Trididemnum clinides. Next base: position 22,304,826 of record OY776297.1, read on the forward strand.
ACAGCACATCAACTTTATCAAAAATATAAAAGTAAAAGAAAATGTTGATGACCAACACATGATTATGTAAGCCGAGTACAAACTACCTCATCCACAATCGCTGAAGCATCACTGACTGATAAATGCGCCAGTCACTTGTAAGCTAACATTACAATAAGTAAAATCGGCAACTGGGCAAGTTTCCAAATTAACCAACCAAATAAAATTACAGTGGAACTGCAATAAGCTGACAACTCACTGAGCCCCGTCATGTGAGCAGGGGTAATAAGAGCCATTAAAACAAAATACAATGCAATTCAAGTGACGAAGAAATATCAAGGCTGCAATAAAATGGTAGTGATGCAAGGGTTAATGAACTACCACAGTTTTACTACAGCTACCGTATTTATTCGATTATAAGACGATTCGCTTATAAGACGGGACTTTTCTTAACCTCATGTCTGCACTGTTCTGAGTGAACCATTTTCTATCTCTGTAGACCTCGCCTATAAGACGGGTCCCCCAATTTGAGCCCGAAATCTCGAGAAAAAATTACTGTCATAAGCGAGTAAATACGGTAATATCCTAACACTTTTTTGGGCTGTAGCAATGCGAAGGCAGAAGGTGTTATAATCAAACAAAAAAGCCATGACTAGACTAGTACCAAAGCAAAATTCATGGCGATTAGCACAATGGGATTATCTTGCAAACAGCACGTAATCATAAAGCCATGAAACGCCTGTAAAACACGATCAAATAGACTCAGAACAAAAGAGGGGCCCACGATCTCACTTTTGTTGTTATTGATATAATTACGCTTTTTATGATTTTGAAAAGACACAATGACGATAGATGTGCTCCCATGTATGGCAATCTACTAGTATTGTAAATACATTTAAGTCTTACGTATTCTTGAGAAAAGTCGATGATATTCTGCAGATCTGGGTCAGTTCTGTAATCGTGAATTATTTCATTAACAAATCCAGCGAACTGGTCCTTAAACCAGTCCTTGTAAACAAAGCCCAAAATTCCGGCAATAAGCTCAGCGAAGAAAATGATGCCCAAGCAGACAGAAAACTGAAATTAATACAGGTGGCTAGTAAAACAAAACCACAAAAAGCATTGTTTTATACCATTTTGCAGAATACAAATGAATTCTGAGTCTGGTGTCAATAGTCGTCAGTTAGCCGTCAACAGTCCTTGATTAGTGCGCTAGATTTTTGATTGTTGGTATGTGTTTTTATTTCTTATTTGAATTTACTCATTCGCATTAATTAGAAGCAAAAAGTAAAAATTTTTGTACCGACTAAAATAGGAAAAAGAGTTATAGAATACAACCGTTAAAAAAGATAAATTCAAGGTCCAAAACATAAATTCAGCTAGAAAGTCCCGAGAGCAAGCTTTTAAAAGGGCACCAACAATTTTTAAAGCATACATTTTCCTTTAGTGTTATCACAAAATTTTAATCCTATCTTTTAGACTTACCACAAAATGATGACAAAAAGACAATTGAACGCAATGTTAAAGCTAGTCTTAACAATTAATTCACTCGTAAAATCAAAAGTGTGCAATAGGCATTTGAAACGAGGCTTGGGACAATGGGTATAAAGGTATGGGCGATCGGGAATGGCGTAATATACAACATGCATTAAGGCATAAGCGTAAATTAAATACGTGAAAAAAATGAAATTAAAAGTGTTAGCTTCAGTTTATATGCTCGAAAATTCAAAAGTCGAAATAAAGCATATAATGTTGAAATATATGACAAAATAAATGTAAGTGTCGGGAAAAACCGAATAAGCCTTGCTGTTGTTAATTCACATATCTCCTAATTTTCCAGTAGCTGCTTATTTATATTATACATAGCGTCAACTTGCCATACGAATACAATACATGCCATAACACAACATACCAATTTCAGTAACTGTCACAAACGAATGTGGTTGACGCAGTAATGTGATACGTAAAAGAAATAAACCTACAGGGAAGTACATGAGTTACTTGTTTTATAAGTGTAAATTATCCAAATCGTTTCCAATTTTTTTTTTGAAGGAAAACCAGCAAATGTTTTTAGTTCAGGACCTAGTTCGAACCAGAATTTTACTCGTTTAAAAGCCAATGTTTTTTTTTTTTACCAAAGATGGAATAACTCAAGGCAGAATAAATTTATTTGTAACCAGTCGCGAGTTGTAGGATTGCGCATAGCCACAAAAGATAATTTTGAGAAATTATTGTCTAGTTTATTTAGGATTTCGCCTTCATAAGCCATATACACGAATTTTCCGAGTTCCCATTGACAGATTTCTTCAATCTTTAGAACTTGCAACTATTCGAAAAATGGGAGTCATATGACAAAATCTATTATTTAGGGATATAGCTCTAATAACATTGTGTAAACGTACTGACTGGTAGTTCCGATTTTTTAGCCAAACTCCAAGTTATTATGCCATATTCTAATCTGTAGTAAATAAAGAAATGGTAGTTATTTCAGAGCGTGAAGATTAAGATAATTTCTTAACTTAGAAAACATAACAGCATACTTTGCCAGGTGCGTTTCCCATCTTTTTACATGGGTAATAAAAGTTGGATTATCATCAAGCCATATAAAAAGATATTTTACATATTTACAGCAATGAATATTATATTATTTACTTATCACTACAAGTTTTTATGTTGTAGCACACAAAACACTTCACTAACGGAGTATCCACTTTTCGCATGCCAGTGGGGTTGTCCTTCGCAAATTTACCTAAACCAGGCCTGCACAACTCAATACAGTATAAGGGCAACAATTACCAAACAGTTTATCCGTGGGCCGCATCCACACACACTCTTACTTATAGATTACAGTTACCACATCTACAGCGCCACGATTCCTGACACATTTACGGCCATCAGTCCACACTTGTAAATACTAGCCGGTCACGTACTTACTTTGGTCTCAACACAAACAAAGACCTGAGAATTCTTTTTGGAGATCAACAAATGCAAAGGTTTACACCAAATTAAAAAAAGGAAACCATTTTTCAGGGAAATCGACCACTTTGGAGAAAATATATTTTGAAATAAGATAACAAATTTTTTTGAAATCTCTATTCTCAGGCCCGCTGCACGTTGTACAAGCCTGACATGAATTCACAAAATTAAAAAAAAGTCTCAAAGCCAATTTTATTTAGACGTGCAATTCTGCACTTAATGCATCTTCCGCTAGTAAAAAGGGCAAAGAAAGGGCAGTTACCTCCCTGTTCCGATATCCCAGGGTAATTCTGCAGTATTTTCCAGTTTTGCGTAACTTACGCAGGCAAACAAAGATTTTCTTCTTTAATATTGATGAAAATAATTTAGGCATGATGCTCAAAAAGTTGATGAAGAACTTTAAAGTTGAGCTAAGCTGCTGAGCCAAACACAAAACGCTTGTGCATCAAAAAGCCTTTGTAACTTATTGACTGAAAACTTAAAAGCTCGTTGTCTTGTCAGACACGAGTTTGAGCAACTTTTTGATAGCCGTTTCTGACTACCTATGAACACAAGGAGGCGAACTGTCTCTCACCACAAGTAGGGTGGGAAGAATACATTACATTTACTACCTTTTTGAAATATCATCAACTCATGAAGTGTTTTTGTATTCCTATATTTTTAGTTACCCTTTTAATGGAGTCGTGCCGCCGAATTTTTGAGATTTGTAAGGGTGCCATAAGCGAAAAAAGGTTGCGGAGCATTGTTCAAAATAATGAGTTAATCACAATAAAACCTTGCAAGACAAGAAATTATAGCTCCCAACAAACCAGCGCGATGGTGCAGTGATTGGAGCGTCCGCTTCGCAGCCGGTAGACCTCGGATTAATTGCCTTATCGAGCCATAACAATACTTTAAAAAAAGGCATTCACTGCTTCTCTGCTAGACGTTCTGCAGGAGGGCGAGAGCGAAGAAAAAGCCAGCAAGCTATCTTGTTGTGACCTCGAATAAGGCACTTAACGGGACATTTCCATGTTGACACGGATCACAGGTGACAGGACCACACAGTCTACCTGTCGCGGGGGCCAAGCATGACGAAAGGCAGCACGTCAAGCATGAGCTCATACGCAAGACGAACTACCAATCAGTTACTATATCAAATAAACATTAAATGCAACCAAAACCGCTCGAATCATCCTTGGCAAGGCCTACTAATATAAAAAGTATGACGTTAATTATATAAGAGTTTTTATCCTGTTAAGCATGTTCCAAGTTATTATTAAAGACAATCTTTCCAACTTGTTTGTGCACATATTGTAAAATAAGGTAGGTCAACAAAGTAGCTATTGAGTTGGAATCAAAGAATGTTTAAATATGTGTAAAACGGTTTGTGATGCGCCGTATTGTAAGGAATGGCTGCAGATAGAATTGACAAGCTTAACTATTGTTGGATATTACAATGTTTCGTTTCACCTAAGTCAATTTTTTGAACTTGACCTTCGAGGTGTTGTTTACCCAAGCTTGAAAAGAGCGTAGGAGTTAATAGCGCGTTGACTCATATTTCCGATGGCAACTTGTGAAATATTTCGAGCGTGAACTACAACAAAAATTAGGGAAAGAAAAAAGGTATTTAAAACCAGTGCTATACAATGCATGTGGACTTTATTTACCGTGGCTAGCTCTCAGAAGCTTTTAACAAATCAATAATTTGGTAATGTGCTATGAAACAGCAGTGAAAAATCAAGTTCTTTCAGCTAATTTTACTTGTAACCTATAATAGCGGTTTTCATTAAATTACCCTTTATGTGTTGTAGCTCAAACAAGTAAATTCCCACAGTTAAAAGCATAGCCGTCACAAACTAAACAGGCCCATGTTATTTAAATTTTATGCGTTTCACAAAACAAATAGTGCACTGAAAATTTCCCTTTTGGATATTCTAAAGTCATTATACTGAAAATAACTTTTGTGTAAAATCAAATCGTTTTGAAGTATCTAAACCTAAAAGCAGCAATTACAATTTTTAAAGCCTGGTTTATTATTATGTGTTTCCACAACAATGTAGGTTGAGTAAGCTTACTACAACCAATATAAGTTCAAAATTCACTTCCTCGTGCTGTTATGTGGTAATAGATTGCGTTGGTGAACATAAAGACGCCAACTCAATTACATACTAATTGAGACAAAACGTGCGTCAGAGTTAAATATGACGTCATGGCAAGTAAGACTTACTGTAAAATAATTTGAAGTATTAAACAGTGAAGACAGAAACTTGCAGTAGAATGAGTCACACTAATAGGTAGCTTTCAACAGCACAACGCGTTTCTTACTTAACAAAAACTGTGCTATTAAGCGTAATGCATTCCTAATTACTGAAATGGATTATGAACAGAACTATACGCTTTATTCAGACAAATACGATAGTGCATTTAACAGTGATAATAAAAATCTATTTCATTAATTGTAATTTGAAGATCTAATCAAATCCATGCATGGTAACACAGAAGTAGAGAGTATTTTTTCCCGTCAAACTTAATAATGAAGTCAAGAACCGAGTTAAAATTCCTTACCCCAAATGGTACTCAATATTTTTAAAATAACGCGAATTCTCGGACTCATTTTAGAAATTGCTCGCTCTTTCTAACTATGCCAGTCATAACTATGGCAATGACTACATTCTTTTGTATTGCATTCCTATAATCTTTCCAACTTAAATCTTCCGCACAACTTGATGAGCATGCGGCAAAAAGTACTGAGAAAAAGGTGTGCTTAGTTGATCAACTTACACATTTTAGTAGAGTGATATTCTCCCTTAATGACCCAAGACATCCAGCAAAACTCAACAGAAACATCAAAACAGCAACAACGATGATTACCAAGACTGGATCAAGAGGAAAAGAACTGATAATCTGAAGGTTGTCGAAGAAGCCCTGAAATACAAACCACTGATGATAAACATTTATAATTTAACCTAATTTCTCGGCCAATTTCGTTGTGTGCTACAATAAGCGTGACATATATCTTCATGTCTTGAGAGTCACTCCACGAGTAACATGCAATTTACGCAATTTTTTCGTGTAACTGTACTCACGTTTTTTCAGTGTAGGTGAAGTTTAAAGGGCAAAAGTTAACAGAAAATATACATTAACATATTTTTCATGTTAATTTTTAGAAAATTAGCTTGATTTAAACGAACTGTTTTTGTCATCGAGCGTGCATTTAGGTCAAGAAATACTATTTATCAAGCACATAACATAAATTTTTATAATTATTTTTCAACACAAAAAAGTCTTTGCTAAAAAATATTGCGATTTTCTTAAACTGTGGGGCGAGTAAGGTTCATAAGTGGGGCCCAAAGCCACTGCACCATGCTTCCCCTTTGGTCTTAGGTACACAAAATTTTGTCAAAATCAGTGCTTTAAAGATCTCCATAAGAAAAGATTCGCATGTTGTGTTGGAGACCAAAGTAGGAAAATAACCACTTAGAAAAAGATTAAAAAAGCAAGCTTTCAAGTCGTCGGGGAGAGCAAATAAGCGAAAATGACCACTTTGAAAAACTGATCTTTAAAAACAAATGTTTTTACGTCTTAAGCAGGGAGGGGGTGGGTTTTAGTTGGCATTGTCAAGAGGAGCTCGACTAAAAAGTGTAAGAACCGCTGCTCTAATCACAACTTGAGACTGGCAATTTGACATCTAGTTTGTCTCTAACTGCATGCACGCACATAAGTTGTTCGCAGCCAGTTGCGCAAGTCCAGCTGTAGGGAACCGTAAGAAATCAAATCTGCTGTGACCGACTCAAAGTTCTAGTCAGCATAGTAGATCGAATATTTGCGTAGTAGATCAAATATTTATGCAATTTTGATGTTTCCAAATGTGGCTTTTTGGTCACTTTATCTCACCCCCTTTCCCAGATCTTTGCAATTGTGGTCCAGATTGCTATTCCTAGTATTGTGCTCAGTTTTAACTTTGGTTTATTATTCAGACAAAAGCCGAATCGGGCCTACTACTTGGCTAAACCCAATGATACAATATTAGAACGTAATAAAAAGTTGTCCTGTAGTGTCACACGGAATGACCCTTAAAATGACTGAAGAGACATCAAGAGCAAGGGTAGGCAATAAAAAGAGCAAAAGCTTGCACAGCACCATGCTCACTTAAACAGGGGTCGCCAACAAAGTGCCTGCTGGCACTATGTAGCTTGCAGGCCTAATAATACTAATTATGCAGGAGCTCAGAATTTTAGCTTGCAGGCCTAATAATACTAATCATGCAGGAGCTGAGATTATCAATAAAATACAAAATAAAACGTTAGCCGTGCATCTTTGTTATTTCAGAAATGTGTTATCGAATGGCAGCCTTCTACACAACCCAAAACCTTTAAGTTGCTCTCAGTTGCGAAAATAATGACGCATCCCGTTCTAAAATCCAACAATTTCCCAAGACGTTTATAATGTTTAACCTAAAACTTTGAATTAGCAACAAACGACAAGTTCATTATTAGTGGAAGGTAGGCAAATACTCATTGCAATACTTTAATAAAAGATCAACTAAGAGCCACTGTAAACCTTGAGTAAAATATGTCATTTACAAGAAATTTTTTTGGAGTTTAAGAGTTTTCTTCTGGATTCCACTTCGTAAAGGCAATAATTATACTCAAGAACATCATAAATAGCAATACTATAAAGGCTTGATTTACCGTTACTTCGGAAGTATATTATTAATATCGCTGTTACTAATACACTGTGGACAGGCCTCTGCTGTTATGCACAGCAGTTAAAGAAACAGCTTACGCCAGGGGTGGGCAATCTTTTTAGCCGGAGGGCCGCATTGATCACTAAAGAGTTGGCCAAGGGCCAGTGCTCATGTAAGTGTCCAAAAAAAAGGTCCTACCTTCTTGCATTGTCGTATTATAGAACGTGGACATGATGGTCTCCAAAAAAAAAAAGGTTATCACCCTCTGAATGGACGAAAAATGCGTCTGTGCAAACTGACAAATGCCTTTTTCATCGTGGCATGTAAAGTTTTTGGCTCTTTTATACGGCAATTGTTTCCCCTACTACCATCGTCACTCAGGTTTACTGAAGTTTCAAAAGTGCTCGCGGGCCGCACAGAATGCTCTTGGGGGCCGCATGCGGCCCGCGGGCCGTAGGTTGCCCACCCCAGGCTTACGCCAATACTTATCTGCAACGTCAGTTAAAATTCAGTAGTCAGCACAGCATACCTTTTCACTCCATGCCCACAGTCCAATGCCAAGAAGTCCTAATCCAATCAACTGCAAAATATATGGTAAAGTCAGATGAGAGAGTGAACATCATAATCGAACCTGAACCCAAAAGGCATGACAAAACTATGTTAATGAACAACTAGCTATTCTGAAAGACCACTGGCAAAGCGATTTTAGACATTTCTTCATCATCAAAGTTTTGTCCTATAAAATATACTGGCTGTCATGACAAGAAATCCTCCCAGCTCACTCATTGAAAGGAATTTTTGGTGAAATTTTAATTGCACTACAACGTACAATTGTCAAACGAGCTCCCAGATATTACGGGGATTAGCATATAAAACAGGCACCAAATAAACCCTAGCCAATAATGGCTGGAAAATTTGTTCCAAAATCGCTACATTTACTTGATACATATTGTACAACAATTTAAAAGTTATAACGTTTGTCCTTTGTAATTAAGTTTTAATTATATTCAAGTTTAATATAGCTTTGAAGAAAACTGTTTTTGCCGTAAGCTTTCCATAACGCTCTCATCAGTGGTGGTAACGCGTCAAAATGGAAAATTTAGAATAAGTTTTTTTATCTCAATAATACGGATTGTAGGCAATCAGGGCAAGCCAATAATAGCGCTTGTATAAAAAGCGCCCTAAAGAAAGAGATTTCACGATAGCGAATTGCTAAAAGCGCAGCAAAAGGCCAAATAAGAACGCCGTAATTATCCACCCGATATAGAAATGTAAACAAACTGTCTGTCTGCGAAACTCCATGCGCTAAGTCTTGATATATCCGCTTTCTCAAGAAACCCCTGCGCGAAAACATGATCACATAGGCTACCATATCTGCTCCTGTCGGGTGTCAGCATAAGATTAATCTTATTTACAGGCACTGCTAACCTAATATTCTGAAGCGCTCACGAATTACCGTCGCAAACGTCGTACAGTGTGTGATCACAATTAAACTAAATTAACTTATTAAACAGAAATAGGCTGGTCTTTTGCTGCCTCCGATTAGTAACCGGCAGGCTACTTGTTTGTGAACTTTTTAGAGCTGACATAATTACGCAAAATACTACGTCACCAAAGCGCAACGTCAGTTCTACCCCTCACCTCGCACATTTTGCAAACTCGGCTTATAGGCCGGTACAAATGTTGTTTAGATTTGTTTCTAGGTTATCTTTTGAGAGATCCTTCACGCGCAATTAATTCGAGTCCCAACTGCGAAAAACGCAGTAAACTAGAAACAACTCGCAAAAAGGCATCTTAATCGGATTACAAAATAATGATCATTTGTGGCAGAGATGATGGCCTGGACCAGTGATTTTCAATCATTGGACCATCGTTGACTGCTGGACTAGTACTTCATTTAGCCACATGTATACCGAAATTGCAATTTTTTTCTTAAAGACTTGTTTTATCATATTATTTGGACAACGTCCCTACAGTTAATCTTGTTAACTTTTTTGAAAACACCTCTGAAATGGATAAAAACATGAATCCGGGTGACATTTCACTGTGTAGTGTGAAAATGCCCTGTATGCCAAAAACCGTTGAGAAGCACTAGCTAGACAAAGAGTGCCATAATAAATGGACAAAATATGTGTGAAGGACAAAAAATGCGTGCCGTTATTTACGAATCAACAATACAGGCAAACTTTTCGGTACCATGCAAAAAATTGGAATTCTGCTAGGTTGATGGAGCAAACGCAATAATAGTTCAGGCCAGTTGACCTCATAAATGAAGCCATCAACTGTACAAAAAGAAAGCATGGAAACCGTGCATGCATAGCTGTAATTGACTGTTGCGTCATCATCGCGTGATGTTTACGTCAGACGTATAGCTGCTGTAGAAAAAAGTTTGGACGAAGTACCAGAGATGTAAATCGGGATAAACAAAATTAAATCGTCTTATTAGATTAGCCTACACACGGAATAAAAAAACTGTAGGCAACCAGAAAAATCCTCGTTCATAACTTTCAAATAAATGCTTAGGCTGGTGTAACGCTTTTTTTTAACAATTTCCGCCTAATTTTTAAAGGCAGTTTTCGTACATTGGCTAGCAATTTTGCATTTACCACACTCCTAAAAAGAACATCAATAAAGGGTCTTAATTAATTTTCGTCAAACTCTGCTGTAGTATGACAGAAGTACAGTGCAGTCTTTTTCACTTTTTTTGAAAATATAAATCTATTTAAAATTGGCTTAGCTCTATCGCTGTTTGTGTCGCTTTCTTTGTGCCAAACGTACTTGATAACAATTCACCTGTGTGATCTTAACTACTGCTAAATAAATAATTGATCTGACAAAGTTGGGTTTTTTCTATTATTGTATCTTAGTGCAGCCTGTCGGTGCGTGTGCACTGACGTGTTCAGAGAGGGAGGGGGGAAAAAGGAAAATGGCACTTCCAAACAGTATGAAAAAACAGGAAATGTAAAAAATAGCCATTTGGAAGACAAAATCTGCGTTTCAAAACGTCGATAACCAAAAAGAATGGATGGAGTTTCGGAAACCGAAATGGGCAAAAATTTCACTTTCAAAATATTGATCCCCAAAAGAAAGATTTTCATGCTCATATGGAAACAATAGGAAAAAAATTCACTTTTAAAATACTCTGCTCCCCCACCCCCAAAAAAAGATTGAACTCAAGCACTACGCCATTGCCGTCAAGCCATACATTTATGAAGCCCTCCATTCCGCTATCCATTCAGCTATACATTTATGAAGGCATCCATTCAGCTATGTCTATTTAACCCTCGTTAGCGCAGGCTATTTTTTCAGCAAACCAAGTTAAGTGAGAAAGAGGGGCAAGCACGCCAAAGCTTGCTAAGCCAAAAGAACAAAGGTCAGAGCCATTAGTTCAAATCATGAAGTTATCGAAGTGACAAAATGAACAAGAGCAGCACTTTGGTGAGAGCATGAAGTAAAGAGAGTGAGCTAGATGCTAAAAAAACACTGGTTTTAGGGAGGAAAAAGACTAAAAACAACAACCTTTTTGAAGGAGGGAGAAGAGAGCATAAGTGAGCACGAGGCCCTAAAAAGCCATGGTTTCATTTTGTGCATGGCAAATCCTAAAATAGGAAAAGAGGGTGGTGGACGAAGGTTCTACTCCTAGGAAGACCAAGCAAACAAAGAAGCCTCATAGAGAACACGGATAAAAGTAGACAAGCAGCTGGTGATGGTGCAACAGAGTGCTAAATAAATGCTTTCTAACTTGGTAAAGCACAGATGAGGAAATCCTCTGGGTGAAGCACACTTGAGAACACGCCGAAAAAATGCTTTACACCGAAAAAGATGGAGACTCCTTGAATGGGCCCACAAAAAAGCAGAGGTACACCTTAAGGCCTTGAAACAAAGGAAAAACTTGGCCATTAGAAAAATAGATGTGTGAAAAAGGTAAAACTGAAGTCAAAGTAGCCCAAGAAAAGTGAGAGTAGGGTTGAAACAGAGAAAACACTTGAGCAGGGAAACAGGAATTGAATATTAATCTGATGGGGGATCCACCAAACAAAAAGGCTTCAGATAAGCTGGGTAAAGAGACACCAGTGATCAAACCAGCACTTTAGTTAAAAGTTTCTTTAGTAGCTTCTGCACCAGCAGGTACAAATGGAAAGAAGGGCATTTCAAAAGGGGTTGGAGCTGGGGTGGCTTAACTTTTGGGATCAGAAATCAATAATTTTTCAACTTTGAAAAGCAGGCCATGTGAGTGCATGAAGTGGACAAAAAGTGTTTAAGCTGCAATTTATGAACAAAATTATTCACAATAACAAACCTGAAAAAGCTGAACCCCAAAACAATACAACTTGCATTAAAATCACATTTAATTCCTGTCTAAACAGAGTACTTAAGCTATATTTTTGCCAAAACATCAAAACTTGGCGATAGATTAGTTGTGGCAATTGTCAGAACAGATTTGAGGTGTACATCAGACTATTGAGATCCATGGCTAAGTTTGTTACAATTGATCTGGCTAAACGTTTGTTCACAAATGCATGTGGAAACAAACAACACCAGCGTTCTCTGCGTTGTCTTTGAAAACTTTGAAACAAGGTGTCACTTTAAAGTAAAAGTCATTGCGTTTAACTCTTTCGCTCCCGCGATCATCGACTGATGATCTCGTGTTTCCAGTGTTTACCTCAAATTTTTTTAAATTGAGTTACAAAATTAGTTTACTAAAAATCGATTTGTGACTTTATTTTTCATCCGATTTTCATACAATTTTCAAGAAATCATGCTTATTTCCTCACGCATCGGAAGATCTATAATTTGTGCCCTAATTCTTGGATTTTTATACCCAAAAAACGGTTAAAAACACCAACAACCCTGTTGCAGACGACAAAATCTGCCAAATTCTCAGCACGTGCCAACTACACTAAAATCAAATTGAGATTACATCTTTACCACATAACCAAACCCTTCATCATTAACACAGTCTGAAAACTACTCTTTTGGGGCATCATTTGACAAAATTTCAAGCGATAATAATAAATTTTACTTTTTTGAATTTCCAAATTTTTTAGGGGTCTCAAACCCTCCAAACAAATTTGAATGGTAAGTAGATAAAAGTAAATTTAGTGCGTAAAAAATATCATATGTTGCTAAATACCGGTCTCATTTGAAAGCTTAGGAAATTTGCTTTCCAGCAACATATAACTTTAAATAGTTTAGACTAAGTGGTATATGATATTTACTGATCAAAAATGAGTACTGTACATCATGTCAGTTCAAAACCCCCAAATTTTTTTGGCTTACCTTCACTAAATTATAATTTTTACAAAAACTACATCCTATAAAAAGATAAAATAAATTGCAAATATTTCACTACTAAAGTTGTCATTTTGTATCAAGTTTCCAAGGAGACAAGAAGCGAAATACAAGTTTAAAAGCTAGCACAAGTTTGGCTTCTCTAAATCAAAGTTTGCTGTATCCCCTTTGTTTCTCAAGAAATGGGAAGGGTGTAAACAAGCGACTGTTTCATTGTCAGTGACAGCAGATTCTATTTAAACTTAATATTTCCTGAATCTTCAAGAAATTCCCTGTTCAAAAATACATAATGTTACATGGTTTAGGCTAACCTCTAGCAGATGATAACTGATCATATTTTAGGTACTAAATTTAACTACCAAAATTTGGTACTGGTCAAAAAAAGGTCATGTGCCTCAGAAAATTGCAAATTGTAGAAAACCTAGGCTTTTAGGTAAGTTTTGAGTGATGTACCTTGAAAGCTTATTTCCTTAGCATCATTTTGCGACCATTTCTAAAAAAATTGGTAGAAAATAAAATCTGTAGTGATCTTTGAGGTGAGGGTACCTCTTTAATTTTGAAGACAATCCCCCCCAGTTGGGGGGGTTCATTTGCATAAAAGTTGCATATTCAAAAAAATGTTTTTTTTTTTCTATTTGAAATCCTCAAGAAATGTAGATTTCAACGATATATCACACTTAATGTAGAAGTAGACAGCTGAGTAATGATTTACAAACAAACTTGAGGTACATAATTATGATTATGACAGTTTTTCGCGCTGCCACCTTACGGACATTTTTTTTCGCTTTTCACGCCGGAGCAAAAGAGTTAAGGATTTAAATTCCTCTTTTAAAATGTAGCCAGACTGAGGCTCAATTAGTTCCAAATGAAGCTCTTGTGATGCTGTTACTACGACTTGTGATAAGGAAGATAAGACAATTTGAAATGATCTTAACTCTTTCGCTCCCGCGATCATCAACTGATGATCTCGTGTTTTCAGTGTTTACCTCAAATTTTTTTTAATTGAGTTACAAAATTAGTTTACCAAAAAATCGATTTGTGACTTTATTTTTCATCCGATTTTCATAAAATTTTCAAAAGATCACGCTTATTTCCTCACGCATCGGAAGATCTATAATTTGTGCCCTAATTCTTGGATTTTTATACCCAAAAACGGTTAAAAAGACCAACAACCCAGTTGCAGACGACAAAATCGGACAAATTCTCAGCACGTGCCAACTACACTAAAATCAAATTGAGATTACATCTTTACCACATAACCAAACCCTTCATCATTAACACAGTCTGAAAACTACTCTTTTGGGGCATTATTTGACAACATTTCAAGCGATAATAATAAGTTTTACGTTTTTGAATTTCCAAATTTTTTAGGGGTCTCAAACCCCCCAAACAAATTTGAATGGTTAGTAGATAAAAGTAAATTTAGTGCGTAAAAAATATCATATGTTGCTAAATACCGGTCTCATTTGAAAGCTTAGGAAATTTGCTTTCCAGCAATATATAACTTTAAATAGTTTAGACTAAGTGTTATATGATATTTACTGATCAAAAATGAGTACTGTACATCATGTCAGTTCAAAACCCCCAAACTTTTTTAACTTACCTTCACTAAATTATAATTTTTAGAATAACTACACCCTATAAAAAGATAAAATAAATTGCAAATGTTTCACCAATAAAGTCGTCATTTTGTATCAAATTTCCAAGGAGACAAGAAGCGAAATACAAGTTTAAAAGCTAACAGGATTTTGGCTTCTCTAAATCAAAGTTTGCTGTATCCCCCTTGTTTCTCAAGAAATAGGAAGGGTGTAAACAAGCGGCTGTTTCATTGTCAGTGACAGCATATTGTATTTAAACTTGATATTTTCTGAATCTTCAAGAAATTCCCTGTTCAAAAATACATACTGTTACATGGTTTAGGCTAACCTCTAGCAGATAATAACTGATCGTATTTTAGGTACTAAATTTAAGTACCAAAATTTGGTACCGGTCAAAAAAAAGGTCATGTGCCTCAGAAAATTGCAAATTGTAGAAAACCTAGGCTCTTAGGTAAGTTTTGATTGATGTACCTTGAAAGCTTATTTCCTTAGCATCATTTTGCGACCATTTCTAAAAAAATTGGTTGAAAATAAAATCTGTAGTGATCTTTGAGGTGAGGGTAGCTCTTTAATTTTAAAGACAACTACCCCCCAGTTGGGGGGGCTCATTTGCATAAAATTTGCATATTCAAAAAAAATGTTTGTTTTTCTATTTGAAATCCTCAAGAAATGTAGATTTCAACGATATATCACACTCAATGTAGAAGTAGACAGCTGAGTAATGATTTACAAACAAACTTGAGGTACATAATTATGATTAATTATGATTGATTATGACAGTTTTTCGCGCTGCCACCTTACGGACATTTTTTTTCGCTTTTCACGCGGGAGCAAAAGAGTTAATGTTTGAAGAGTTGATTGGTGGTACAAAACTTGAATATTGCGGAAAGTAATACATTCATTTTCTCAAAGCTTTTCGTCTGACTCGTCTTCAGGAGAAATACGTCAGAATGAAAAAGATAGAAGTGTTGCTCGCTTATATAGAGGAATACTCGATAGTGATTGGTCGACCCATCGACCAATCACTATCGAGTATTCCTCTATATAAGCGAGCAACACTTCTATCTTTTTCATTCTGACGTATTTCTCCTGAAGACGAGTCAGACGAAAAGCTTTGAGAAAATGAATGTATTACTTTCCGCGATCTTAATGTTTTTTGATATCAAGAAATCTACAGGAGAATTGCTAATGCAGATCACTTAGTAATTTGTTGTATTTGTCATATGCTTAGGGGCCTCTTTCAGTATCACTACAGAGGAAAATGCACAAAAAAATTGTTGGACATTTGTTGTGAGAATTTAGATTTAAAAGCCTTCACGCTTATATGCGTGTTGTAAGTGAAGAGATATTTCCCTTGAAGCTTTACTTTAGCCTCATTCATTTGTGTTAATAGTTCACAGCAAAATCACAAATCCAATCACTGCTTTATCGCTCATAAAAATCATCAGCTTTACCAACGTGTTAACATCGTTTTTCCAAATTTAACCAGCGCACATGAGAATGGCGAAGCAAGTCCTGGTAATCAGAATCAATTTTCTTAACAAATTTCATAAGATGACGATGTAGTTGATCAGTTTTACCACTGCTTACACTACACAATTAAGCTGCAAGGCAGCCTACATAGAGCCTCCTGATGGATAATGCATAGCAAAAAACTTAAATTTATCCCAAGGCTTTCCTCTTTTACTTTATCTTGAAGTCTTTTTAGCAGCACCACATTTTTTCCAGTAAAGTTTGAAAATCCATCTGTGGAAATTTTCACAAGTTTGCTATAAGATAGTTGCAGCCAGCAAATCACACCAGACTCTTTGGAGAAAATGGTTACATCTCCAGGTTTTCCCCTTTAGTAATTCCATCACAAAAATTGTGTTTGTTATCTCAAAATTTTCATTAATCCGTTTGACAAAATCCAAAATAATCATAACCAATTAGAAATTTATGACATCAAAATGTCAGACAACAATGAGTAAATGCATGAAAATAATAAGTGTTTGATTTTATGTAACAAAATTGGGAACTACCGGGAAGATCTTTTGCCAAAAATTGCTATGTCTCTTACATCATTACTTTCACTCAACACTTAAAAACAAAATAAAAATGAATCTGCTTTTTCTTTCAACTTGTTAGTTAAGTACATGTTAATAAGTTCTATGCAGTCAGTTAGATTTCTGCATGATAGCATAATTTGTTCACATTTGCTTTTCGCATCTGGACACAAGAGATCTCCTGTCTCCACCATATGATGTTTGAAAATCTCTCTATGGGAGAATGACTTGCTAGCTTTTGCTAATTTGAAAGCCAGAAATAATATTGTCTTGATGATGAATTCATGAATGGCATTTTGTGAAAAAGAACATTTTTCTGAATTTGAAAATTTATGGCTAGGCTTTGAGCAGCAGCCTCTTGTTGGTGAATTGACAGGCTGCTTAGATAGTCAAATGGATAGCGTTCTTTTAAAAAAGCAGCATTTTTGGCATATAATTCTTACTGCCATTAATCAGACTTTTGAAAAAAATATTGGGCAGCCCATTTCTTTTTAAATACTCTGGCTCACTACCAATTTTTCGCTTCTTTGAGGTGTTAATGTTGATCAAAATTATTTTGTAACGATTTAACCAGCTGGCAACCACAAGCCTATTTACTATTCTTACAGGTAAGCATAAAGTTTCATGCTCACAAAGCTTGCTAAACTTTACTAAACGAACTTCTTTGTAAATCTTCCAGTTAACTTTTTGCGTGATTAGCAATCTTGTTAGCTTTGCCCTGCAACTTAATTCATTTCGAACAGATTGATGTAATTAAAAAGTCACGGACTAATTTCAACCACTGTTTAGCTTTGACAAAAGAACAAACTACATTGATAATGCTAAGCTGAGACAAGAAAATAAACCAAACTCCATCAAGACAGATTAACTGTGCATGCATCAGAAAATTTGTTGTGGGGTCACCTGAATACGATAATCAAACAAGAAGAATATCATATCAGTTCAAAGCACTAATTTATACCAATGTCAGAAGAATCCTATTAAAAGACCCAAAGGGACAGATTTGGTTTGTGGGGTGTAGTTTGCCCATATCAGGGCTAGAGGTACGACACAAGGAGAGCAGTAGGTCACCAAAGAAAAGTTTCAGAATGAGCTGCCTTGAGAGCAGAAGCATTGGCAAAGTCACAGCTTACAGTGAAAGATTATGAGCCATTAGCTCTGAAACAAGAGACAGTGTAAGATCAATTGGGATCGCAAGAGAAAAATGATAGATAGTAAAATGCCTGGGGTATCTGGAACTCTCAGGAGGTCTACAACCATTTTTGTCAAAACCATCCCAGTCAGGGACAGCGCCACTATAATGAGGTAGCTACTGTCGTTCACTTTGTGTTACTAAAGCCATTTTTTCCTATTGAGCATGCCCAGTTTGTTCAAGTTTTTCTCTCCGAAGAAGCATGTTTTTGTTTTGTTTTGTTTTGTTTTATTTGCCATTTTTATCCTCCATTCACGAGAAAGCAAATTGTATCGCTATACTTTGGACGGGAAGTCCGCACTCGCTTGGGAGTGGCCTGTTTCGAGGTTTATGGGTCACCTGTCTTCCACATAAAGGTGGAGCATCCCGTTAAGTGCCTTGCCCAAGGACACAACAAGCGAACTTGCCGGCTTGTTCTCCACAACCTCCCATAAATGCCGAGCGCCAAGCAGGGAAGCTATAGATACCATTTTTTAAAGTCTTCTGGTATGACTCGACAAGGGGAATGAACCCCAGGTCTACCGACTGCGAAGCGGATGCTCTAACCACTACGCCATCGCGTCCACTACGCCACTACGCCATCGCAATCAGCTTGCACCAATGTGCAAGCTGATTGCTGATCTTGAAAGCACCAACAGGTCTGTCAATTCTCCTCTATTTCCAACCTCTGATTTTTGCTCTGCCTTAGGTGTAACTAGCTGGTTTTCTCTCCTCATCTTCCCTTTTTTTCACACACTGAGTAGATCTGTCAGAAGCTATCCACCTCTCCATTTCCTCAGCTATCAGAATACAATAGATACTCAGTTACTCATTGCTCTGAA
The DNA here is from genome assembly GCA_963675345.1 of Trididemnum clinides. Classification (NCBI taxonomy): domain Eukaryota; kingdom Metazoa; phylum Chordata; class Ascidiacea; order Aplousobranchia; family Didemnidae; genus Trididemnum; species Trididemnum clinides. The sequence goes on from OY776297.1 coordinate 22,323,398, forward strand.
TGACTTGACTGATAAGCAGATCACAAGAGGTGTGCTGCCCTAGCCTTATACAGCATTGTGTAGCACTCTTTGCTTGCCTGTTGTCTGCATTCAGCTTTTCTTTTGCACCAGAGGCATACTACATTCACTGAAGAACTTGTGCCTTCTGGTTATGTTCACTGAATCCTCTTCCGTTCTTGTTGCAGTAAACAAATTAAAGCCTTCTTTTGGACAATTATGTCTCCAGAATAATTCATAATTAAGAATTCTTGGCACAATGCCTTTGGTCATCTGACTTTTAATACAATGCCGATAACACTGTACTCCGCCCACTAAAATTGTACAATACCTGCTATGACTGTACTATTTCTGCAAATATATTCATTACACCTGTATTTTACTGACAATGCCTGAATCAAGGCTATTATGCCTGTGCAATGCCTACTATGCCTGCAGTACATCTTCTATGCATGTATTATGCCTACTATACCTGTACTAAGCCTACTATCCTATTTAGTACCACCCTGTCGTATATGCATCCCAGGACAGGCAGAAACAATGTGGTAGATGGGCACCAAAGTAATAGCTGTTTAAGCGATTTCCTTTATAAGCTATTAAATGGCAAATCTATTTCACAACTTGGGGTGGGAGCTCCTTTTCAAAGTTGTATCTGAGTCCTTAAGTCACTGGCTACACCTATGCTGAAACCAGGGCACATAGCTGTAGAATTGCCCCAGGGGTTTAGACTATGTCAGAGATTAGCACACCTTTTCATTTTATAAGCCTTTACAAAGGCCTAACTTATGCTGCAAAACCCCAGCCTTAGCAACTGGTCACAAAAAAATTGTTCTTTGAGTGAATGCCAAAAAATTGGGCTCTTCAAAAGGGAATTTCTTTGTGTTCATTAACATAAGATGGTAAGGCAAATCAAAAAAAATCTCTTTTGCAATGCACCAAACCGAAATTTTTAAAACAATATAAAACCCAAGTGCCCTAAATAGAACTATGGCACTTCTAATTACTACAAGTCTGCAATATGCATGAGCATTAACATTAGGTTACTGTTAGTGTTAGGTATAATTATACTGCAGATGATTAAAATATGGTATGCACTGGTACATCTTATACTACACTGTTCTACTTTGATGGAGTTTTACTACCTAGTGTTTATATACATTTATAGCGCATCTATAAAGTAAAATCTCAGTCTTACCCAAAACAACACATTAAAGAAAAAGAGAAAATATTTTGTACAGCACCCCACTTCAGCTGGCATCTTGGTAGTATATGTTGTTAGAAACTTTAACAGAAGCAAATTACCATAGTAATCAATATAAAAACAATCTGTTAAAACACACATCAAGGTAAAGCAATTATCAACTTTAAGGTACACTGATACTGTGATAGAATTTATTTTTAAATTTTTGCATGAACAAGTCAAATCACAATAAAGATTTGGCAGTACACTAGGATAGGCACTATGGAAAGACAATATACTAGACAGAATCATGCAAAAAGCATTCCAGCAAATTAGTAGCCAATTAATTTTGTTTTGTCTATCCAATTAATACAACGGATTAGTCTAATTAGTAAATTTTTCATAAGCGCTGAAACACCTGAACAAGTCAAATACATGCTGTCACTTTTTCTCTACAACAACCAAGAAATATTATTGAGAAGTCTACATCTAGATGCAGACGTTGAGCAGCTAACTTGACAATAGTTAAGGTACATAAAATTAGCAAACTTTTGCATGCGCCATGTTGCTAGTAATTTGCATATGTTCTCATCCTACAAAGTATTCAGCACTGACCTGCTAACTTAACAAAATTAAACAGTTAAATTTGAACCAGTAAGCTTTTTCCGGGAAAGTTAGACTGCCAAAAACCAGGTAAACTAGTTTGCCCTAAAAGCTTAAACTAAAAAATTTAGGCTTAACGTTTTTCCTAATAAGAGCAAATAAAAATTTAAACTTCTGGTCCTTGTGGTTCAACACTATTAAAGCAATATCGAAGCGATCTGTATCTAAAGCATCCAGGTCAAGGCGAGAACTACAGTACAGCGCATTCCACTCCCAGGGATAACCTTGCTCTCAGGGTTAACCTTAGAAACCTGGCAAAGACAGATATTAAAGGGGAAAGCATTTTAAACAAAATGGAGAACTGCAAACAGAAAATCATCAATATTTCAAGTGTAAAGACTATAATTTTATTCTAAGTGCAGGTAAGAAACTTGATTTTATTAAGCTTTACTGGCACAACATTTTACAAATCAATACCAAGTCAGCTTTATAAGAAAAATAATCTTAATCAAAAATAATTTAATTGAATAAGATCTAAAATCAAAAGATTGCATGTTTAAATCACATTGAGATCACAAATTTTGGCATTGATTAGCATTTAGGCCTGTTGGTTATTGATTGGTTAAACATTGACTTAAGAACATTTATAAATGGATTAAATACACAACTTTTATTAATACAAAGTGATAAACATAGACTAATAATATGACATATTGATGCTTGACCACTGTGATATGGTAAATTCTAACAGCTACATTTCAAATATCGCAAACAACACCATTTGATGAAAAACTAAATGTTAGCAAATGCATAGAAATAATTATAGTTTGTACACTAATGAAGAATGAAAAGTTTGTAGCCCAACTAAGAAAGAATTACGACAGAGCAGTGAAACTTGCAATGCATTAAAATCAATCTTTCTTCATACTGATTGCAAAGTTTTCTTAAGGTAAACTTACATTGGATAAGTAATTACGCACTTTAAAAATTAGTTATAGAGAGATTTTGTGATATCAATAGAATTTTTCCTTGTGGCATTTTGAAGATCTTGTTAGTATGGATGACATTTGGCACCGTGGTGTTATCAGATATTTGCAGAAAAAGGATTAGTCACAAGGAAATTCATGCAGACATGGTTGCAACTTTGGGGGATAATGCTCCAGCTTTATCAACTCTGAAGGAGTGGGCAGCTGAATTCAAGAGGGGTAGGGAGAGTCTAGAACATGACTCAAGTTCAGGACGTTCTTTCACCAACACCACGCAGGAAAATATTGGCTGCCTTCATCAAATAGTGACGAATGACAAACGTTTAACTGTTAAATGCACAGCTAATGTTATGAGCATCTCCCATCAACAAGTGAAGAACATTTTTCACAAGGAACTTGGCAGGTTGAATGTTTCAGCTCGATATCTGCCCTGGCTTTTGACATCTGATCAAAAGTTTGCCAAACTTGTCACGTCAGAGGCAAACTTGGCAATATTTAAAGCAGATCCAAATAGTTTTGTTGAGTGTTTTCTCATCCAAGATGAGTGTTGGATTCATCATTTCGATCCAGAGACCAAACAGCAATTCATGCAGTGAAAGTACTTGATTTCTACTGCTCCAAAGAAGGTCAAGGTGGTGCCATCAGCAGGAAAGTCAATGGCCCCCGTTTTTTGGATGTAAAATTGAGGTATTGTGTTAATTGACTACCTTCAAAAAGGTAAACTATCAATGGAGAACACTATGCTAACTTGCTAAAGTAACTACAAAAGGAAATTACATCAAAGCGGCTTGCAAAGTTGACAAAAGGCATCCTGTTTCGTCAAGACAATGATCCTGCTCACAAGTTTGTCGTTGCAATGCACACTGTGCATGACAGTGGATTTAAACTGGCTAATCACCTTCCATATTCTCCTGATTTGGCACCATCTGATTATTTTATGTTCCCTAACATAAAAAACATCTGGCTAGAAACTGTTATCATATCGGCTATGACATCATTTTTGCTGTAAAGAACTTTTTGAGGGTCAGGAGGAGAATTTCTACACCATTGGAATATAAACACGTGTTGGAGCACAAATGGAAGAACTGCGTGATCCGAAGTGAAGGTTACATTAGAAAATACATAAAATTTGGTCAAATCAAAGCACTGAATGTTAGTTAGGCCATGAACTTTTCAGCCTACTCTCATAATTGTTTAAAGGCAAAACTGCCGTTGACGGTTTTGCCGTTGACGGCAAGTTGCCTTTGGAATTCATTTTGCCGTGATCATTCACATGTGTTTATATAGCCATATTTGCTATAATCGCACCAGTGACTCTGTGGTGTAGTGGATAGAGCGCTGGTCTTGAGATACCATGGTTGTGGGTTCGAATCTCAGCTGGCCAGGGCTTTAAAAGAAAGGCAGTGTACACTGAAGGAGCAGGCCCGGTATGTAAATGTACGGGGCAGTGTACACTGCAAGGGAGTGTACAGGGTGGGGGATAGAGACCTGGGGGTGCAAAATTTTTTTAATTGGTTTTTAAAATTGACCAATCAGAGACGACCAAAAGTCACATGTTTAGTACGTCATTAAAATTGACCAATCACAAATAACTCATGGCAAAATAGTCTCTGAGGGTAAATTGCTGTCGACGGCAAAATAGCCACTGCCTTTACTATAACACTGCAGTTGACCACATTTTTTCTTACTTTTTGCAGAATTATTGCAATATCTAAATACTTCACCAATATCAAATCGTTTTACTATTTTCTTAATTCAGTTTTGCATATCAGAATATTAAAATCTCTTTTTCTCTCTCTCTCTCTCTTCTGGTTGGGATAGCGTTTTTTAAATAATTAAATTAATCGGGGTTTTGTTATACAAACAATACATAGTCTTATAGTAATGCAAGAGGCTAGCGATGCACTTAGTAAACTGCAGACAGTTACAATGTTTTCCTATCTGGCTTCTTCAGTGCAGATGGTAACTGACACAAATGCTAGGTCTATATTCTACTAAAAGCTATGCTTTATTTAAAGCCTCTAGCATCTTGTCAGTCACCAACTGCACTGAAGAGACCAGATAGGTCAAAACAGTGTCACTGTCTGCAGTTTGCAAAATACATAGTCTCATTTGCATAACAATGGAGCTATTCCGGTGTACCATAATGATAAAATTTAAAGAGTAACGTACACAGGCGACCCAGATACCAGCAGTGTAGGTCTATGTGAAAACATTAAAAGATATTTTTAATATTTGATACCTGTAAACCACTTCATTCAAAAAAGAGTTTGCTCTTGGACATTCTTTACTGCCATAATACTATTCAAATGTAGGGATTGTTGACTATTATTTTTCACCTATACGTGAAGGATACTAACAGCAGTGAAATTCAACGTGCACTACGGTCACTTTTAAACCAAGCTATAAAGTGCATCAAAAGAAACCGGACAAATTCTTGTAAAATCAAGGCTAACTTATGAAGCTTATTTAAACAAAAATAAACTAAAATACAACATCTCTAGTCCACCTGTTTCACAAGAACTTAAAAATTTTGGAAAGCTTATGAGATTTGCTGTTATGTGATCAGGAGAAGTTATTCTGATTGCTTAGACTTATTTTCGTATACGCCTACAGTAACAACATAATCTTGCACTTAAAAAGCACTTTCAATTGCTTCATACTCAACTAAAAGTGTGGTAAATAATATGAAAACAAGCTGCACAAACTGAAAAATAAGAATAGTGCTCGGTATCATTTTTTTAATCAAGTTGGAAGGAAATCACATTATCTTTACAAACTTTTTTTCATTTTACCGGGACTCAATTGTTGCTTTTGGAGATCAAAATGCTTATAAATCACCATTGCATTGATCATTAAGCAAACCCGACTTCGAAGTTTTTGCAAAGCCGCTGGCTTCAAATGGTGCTCAAAAACAGCTAATTTTGTTTTGAACAACATGTATTCTATCTAGCCAAAAAGCCTGCTTAAAACTTATAGTAACTTCTATATTTCGGAAATTTGTCAATCAGTTTATTTATTTTCACATTGACAAAAGAACAATTGATTAACATCTAGGCGTAGGCCAATTCCATTTACCCTACTGGCTGGTTAATGTTTGCTGATTAACTTTCCTGCATTGCTGAGCGGAATAGCCCAACGCCGTTCAAAGGCAATTAAGCTTGATCCATTCCGGTCTGGGAATGCACAAAAGGGTATGACTCCTACTGCGGCTTGTGAGTTTGACACAAAGGAAATGTTGAAAAAGGGTCTGCTCAGGGCCGGATTTAGACCATGAGAGGCCCTAGGCTATTCCATTTGTGAGGCCCCTCCCTATTTTTGAACTCAGAATTTCTCTCTAAACAACATTACATGTCATTGCTTAATGTTAAAAATATGAGTGCATTAAACTCTTCGTTCTTTTCATTCTTTCCATTGATGGGTTCAAACTTTTAAGTAAAAGAATAAAAATTTAGTTAAGGCAGTTTTGCTTTTAATTTTAATCTCTTTGATCAAACAACCGTTACAATAATTGTAAAGTTTATTTACGAGGACATAAGAAATAGTTACAGCCATCAAATAGAGTAAGACTAGGCTGCAAAATTTTTTTTCTAGCTTTCGTCAAAGCAAAATCATGCAAAAGTTCGTCAAAATTTATCTGTTTAAGTTTGTCACTCTCAATGCACAGAGTGCTCAGTGCAGACAACCTTTCTTGAGACATTGTCGATCTCAGTTTATTTTTGATGCTTTTGAACCTTGAAAAAGATCTCTCTCCTGAGCAGTTAGTGACCATTAAGCTTAGAAACAGTCTTAATATTGCTTCCACATTAGGAAAGGCAGTGTGAATTTTTTCCTTGCACATAATTTCATAAAGGTCTCCATGAGACAAGGAAATAGATCGCTCTTCTGTACTGGTAAGCCCTTGGTTTTGTGTTTGTCTCACGTACAAATGAAAATGTAGAAGTTCATCAGTAAGTTTCTGGTCAACATCTTCTGGATACGCTTCCTTTAAAAGTTCTACGCCTCGTACAATTTCTACTTAGTTGCTTTCAGATTAGCAAGAAAGAGAAACATTTCTGCAATGCCATTGTACACATTAACTCTTCTTCTTAAATTGGCTTCAAGTGCGTCTAGCATAGGGATAAAGGAATTTATTTTAAACCTTTCCTTTGAAGAGAGTTCACTTAAAGCGTCAGGTGCATTTCTTTGTCTCCTAGTGACAGCTCTGTAGTTAATATTCGGCAAGGTTGCTTTTGCTTGCTGATCAAACTAGTCAAACTCAGCTCTAATATCGCTTAGAAAGTCTACAAGTGAACTGTACAATTCGGCACAAGTACTTAATAACAATTCAGACTTCTGAAGGGCTTTGCTAACCCTGTGAAAACTACCTAGCACTCTGGACCAAAAATGCAACATAAACACAAATTCCAATTTTTCTATTTTTTGCAAAAGGTTGTTAGCATAAAGTCTGGTATCACCCTTCTCACTTACATTGGAGTGCAAATGACTGAGAGCATTAGTAATGGCACTGTAACTTTCCAAAATAGCTTCCGTGGCTTTTGCATGTGCATCCCACCTAGTATCTGACAAATGTTTTGGCACCTTTGATTGAGGTTGCAAAAATGATTTTAGAACTGCCCACTTCTTTGTGGAAGTTGAAAAAAAGGTGTAAATTTCATTGATAATGCCAAAACAGTTTACTGCATAAAGACAGCAATCAACAGCTGAGCGGCCTAACAAATTTAAGGAGTGACCAGCGCATGGAATAAATTTTGCAAATTTATCTCTTTCTAGGATTTTTTGCTGCATACCGTTGTACCTACCAGCCATGTTTGCAGCATTGTCATAAGACTGCCCTCGGCATTTATTGAAATCAAGCTGAAGCTCAGTAGTGAGATATTTATGCACTAAATCTGCCATGCCTACCCCAGAGTGGTCTTTCAACTCAAGGAAAGTTATAAATCTCTCATTTGGTAAACCGTTTACAGGAGACACGTATATGATAATCAAAGTTAACTGATCGGTATGTGAAATATCGGGAGTAGAATCCACAGAAAAGCTGAAATATCCCGCTTTTTTTACGTCAGCCACAATTGACTCTTTAACTTTTTTGGCCATGAGCTGAATCATCTCTTTGTAAATAGTTTTTGACAAATAAGAGGGATTTCCTGATCCTGAATTTCCATAGCGATTGATATGAGCAAGTAAAAATGGATCAAATTTGGCTACTAGTTCTAAAAGACCAAGATAATTGCAGTTATTGGGAGATCCAAATCGTTCATTGTCCCCTCTAAAAGGTAAGCCTCGTTCTGCAAAAGTACAAATTACAGCGGTGATTCTTTCCATTACATGCCACCAATACTGCTGTTCTACTTTTATTTGCTCCTCCAGCTTTGAAGTAAGCATATATCCTCGCTTTCTTGTTAGGTAGGTTAACATGGCATTTGTGTGTTTTTCTGAGTTTTCATAAGCTTGGATAAGATAAGAGTTGTGCCAGTCATCAAAACCATCAGAAGCTAAAGCCGAAGAAGATGCATGATTTGGAAAGAGTTTACAAACAAAGCAATATACCCGTCCTTTAGCGGGGGAATATACAAGCCACTCTCTGCTACAGTAGAATTCGCCTAATTCGTCACCTCAAGGGGATAAAAAAAAAGTGACGAATTAGGCGAACTGACTAATTATGCAAACAGGTAAAAACTCTATAATGGCTTGAGTACAAAGGGCTTGTTTTGTTGTTAACGCAGTTTGTTACGTTTATGATTGAATACAATGCACTTAACACGGAACACAAATCATGCAGCACAATAAATAACCTTGACACGTTAACATTTTCTTGGCTGAACTTGCATGCAATTTCGTATTTTGTTTGAAGCGATAAGCTTACGTACACTGTTAAAAAAATTCACTGTAAATTTTACGAAAAGTCTGGCAGCATTTTGCCGGCCCTACTGTAATTCAAACTACTGGCGATTTGACCGTTCAAGTTTTTACGATGTTTTCTGTACTTTTGCATTGCATTTTATAACAGTAAAACATTTAACAGTTTTTTTCCGTACTAAGATTTGACTGTTTTTTTCTGTAATACCAATTTACGTTCTCCTTAAGTAAAATATTTAACATCTTCTCGCCGTACTAAACTTTAACAGTTTTTCTATGTAGCAACCAATTACGATTTCTTTCTGTACAATGTCTTACAACTTCACCTTAACTGTCGATACGTTAAAAATGACAGTAATCTATCTTACAAATAGTCTGGCAGCAATTAGACTTTTGATACGTATCAAGCATAACATGAAATTCGCTGTTATTTTATTAACACAGTAACAGCTGCACTGAAATAATCCATGTTGACTTCAGAAGTCTTCATGTTTCGAACGTATTTTTCGCACGAGATTATAAACTCGCGATTCCTTTCCCTTTTTGCTTTTTGCTCTTGTCTCCCTTTGGTTGATCTTCGCAAAACACCTGCAAAAATCACTTCTAAGCTTAGTCAAAAATTCACCTATTAGACTATAAATATAACCAACAATTTTAGAAAGGAAGATAAAATTGCCCTGCACTCAAAAATAGTTAATACCAATCTGCATGAATTTTTACTCAAATCCATAACTTTAGCATCAGTTTCGACAACATTAGCATTTCTAGAGGTCATCTCAACGGAGAGTGGGGTTCACTAAAAGTATTGAAGTATCTGGAAGAAGTGGTAGAGGAGACAGAGAAGATTGGTTTGAAGAAGGAGGATCCCCTGAGACGAGCAAAGTGGAGAGACGGAGTGCAAGCAATTGCAGAAGGAATGGGGTGAATCTGGCAATCTCTGCTAAGGGGACAACACCGGTTAAAAACTGAATAACTACTACTAAATTAAATAGTAATATACTTTACAATTCTCTAATGTTCACAGAATTTTTGAGGAATGTGTCTTAAAAACCAGTCTTTTTCAACGCTTTTCTAACTTCAGTTTTGAGAAACTATGACTATGACCAAAACAAGCAAATTTGCGTAAGACAAAGACTACGACTAAAAAGACCTTTCTTTTAAAAATCAAGAAACCTTTTTTGAAGATCAATTCCATAAAACGCATTTTAAAAAGATTAAAAATTTATGTTTGAAAAAATCAATTTTATTATATGGATTGGGAGCTCAGCAAAAATTCTATATTGAGTTTCGTGATCGCATGACGTAATAATAAACGGAAATAAAGCCAAATTTTATAAGACGTATGTAGTGAATAATGGTGCCATTAAACTAATATATATTAAGTGAGCACAATATTATTAGCCAATAGTTTATTAATTGATCAATAGTTTTTAATCGTAGCCAAAACGATGCCGATATTGGCTCAACGTCAGTCGTTTCGCTATATGCAGTATACAAATACACAATTTATGCACTGGCAAACTGTCAGCTATATATTTGACTAAAATTTTAAAAATCAGGATCTCAATCGTTTCTTAATCACAATGAACTGTTTAATATCTAGTGTAAGTTTAAATAAATCCCAGAGTCCAGATTTATTTCTACATCACTGTAACAACATTACTGATAGACACTGTGTTTGCCATTGCACAACCTATACTACCACTTCACCATAAAATACCAATTACAAACCATATAAGATAAAACTATTATGTTAATGGTGTGCACTATCATGTACGCAGTGAGAAAAATTATTAGAAAAAACCTTACCGTTGGAAAAACTCCATTGTGTAAGCAGCTTTTGCAGGATATTCCATATTAAATACATAAAAAGAAGCGAATTGATAAACCAAGGCATGCGTGTAATGCTTCAGTTCCACAACAACCTTCTTTTCGATGGTGACAAAAATTTTTTTTGACGAAGTCAAGCGGTCGCCTAGTGGTAAAATACATTTGGCATTGTGTGTATAAAAAATTATATTATAATCTAAATAAAAATTTCGCATAACAACAATAAATTATTGGTAATAATTTTGATATTACGCTAATGAAAATAAGAACGTCTCATACAGCTTTAAATCATTTTTATTCGAGACACCACATGACCTACGAAAAAATAAAAAAGATTTTCAGTTTACTTTGATATTGCTTTTTTGCATTGTCCAAATCCATGGTGAGCAAACTGTGGCTCTTCGGGTTCCAAATGTTTTTATGAGCAGCAATGTTGCCTTCGGTAATGACCAAGAAGTTTTTCGACATTAATTAGCATGGAAAATGTCAACAGCTTGTAACCGAGCATTACGTTGCGGCTATTTCACTATTGGCATCCATGGTTTATGGCTCTTCTGTGAGGCAAGTGTGGCCACCCCGGATCACAATTATTATAACTAACTGCGAGGTAGAAGCTCTAAGAACCAGCACGCCACCCAACAGTTAAACGCTCGAACCACTTTAAAAGCTAAGCCATATACTCACCTAAAACAATTAGAAATGATGTTACTGGAATAGATTGCTGCAAGACTTCCTCAAGCGTTTTTTCCTAAAACAAAATATTCATAAAATAACCAAATTACAATTACAATACGGATTTAAAGTATTTTAGTGAGTGCTGAAAGGTACATATATTACAATTGGCAGTTAATTAAAGCAAGCCACAATACTACGATGACTGAAAACAAAAACGATTAAACAGGAAAGACATAAAACACGTAAATTTTAGACGCATTGAATAAAGGATATGTTTAAGTCAACATGCCATCCATCAAAAAAGTGTTACTTTGCCTGGTGCCATTGAGCTAAAACATTAAGAATACACGGGTCAACATAAGAGAAAACCAGTAATTTGTATAAGCAATGCTAAAGTTTAGTGTTAAATGTTTAAAAACTGCATCAAAACCATAATATTAGTGATGAAACCAAACTGATATAAGCATTATCGTCTTTTTTTCACGCACTACCAAAAAAATAAAACTGTAGGTAACACATTTGATTTAAATTCATTTCTTTTCTTCCAAAAATCTTTTCAATGACAGCTTCGACCTGACTGAGTAGTATCTTGGTATATTGCCCAAAGTGGCTCCAATAAAACTAGAAGCATAAAAATGGAACTTATTTTTAATTGTTAGGCCTAATATAAGAATAAAGTCAAAACATTTTGTAAGTATATCGGTAAGTATTTTGCTTGGAATATTTAGGTTTTACACTAAAAGCATCATTAGTTCAATAAATAGATACCACTTTAGCTTTGTAACTCTATACTTAACTGATGACGCTTTGAGTGTATAGCAAAACCTTTTACTAAAAATGCTTACCAGCATTCAAATGTTATTCTTTTTATTAAAAATTGCGATTAAATTCCACTTTTGTGCTCCTAGGTTTGTGAAGAGCCACAACTGGCAATATACCAAGATACTACTGCTCCAGCAGTTACAAGCAGATGTTGAGTTTTTACAAAGATTATTATTATTATCACATAGAGATGAGATCTTTACTCCAGTTTTGGGTCTCATTCTATTTGCCATGCACTTACTGCCTAGAGTTCTTCAACTATAAATACTTCTCTACTCAAACTCACCTGATACACTCCAGGCGCAAACCAGCTTTCTTGCCTGGATAACAGAAATCACAGAAGTAAGATCCTCCACCTGCACTAGCGGTAAATCTTCAACCGTAATTACTCCAAGAGTTTTCAAGACAATGCACAAGTCCTGTACACATTCCTTCAAATCGGGTAAAATATTTAAAATAACTTCTTCCATCCAGCTGTTACTAATTTCTATAAAAGCAAAAAAAATGTTTTTTTTTATAAAAGCAAAAAAAATGGTTATATGCTAAAGTTTTTGGTACAATAATAAAGTTTTTGCAACTGCGGACAACATTTTTAAAATATGAGTGTTTGCTCTCAAATCGCATTGTCCACACTCTTATAAGTGGTCCAAATCTAAGAATCAAACCAGGGTAGTACAACAAAAAATGATGTTTTGCCTTGAGTGGAACATGATTAAAAACTGTTTTTCAATTTTCAATGTAAAATTCTATCAAAGTTTTTAAATAAGGAAGATCAACAACATTTACAACTGGGGAACACACAATTTCTACTATTTCCTTTAGTTTTAGAAAAAGGGACCATACCACATCATCTGGGCACTTGATTTTAGAAAAAACCAGCAATGAAAAAAAAACGTAAAAAACACCAGTTTTGACTGGCATTACCAGGCAACTTAAGACTTTGAAGTTGTTACATGAGGATGCAGCAAGCAAGCCACCGTTGAAACCTCAAAGATGTTTTAAGTCGATAATTTATAAAAGTAGTATCAAACCAATTATGCTTTGCAAAATAACTAAAAAATAAAGGAAAATCCAGTTGTAACACACCTTCAAATATGTCATGCCCAATACATGGAGGCAACCCTGGTGAACAAACATGATAAAAATTCAATTCATTAAACACTGAGTCGTATTTTATACCTTGAACATGTTCTCCTGGCGATTGATGCAACTGTTGCAATGCAGCTTTGTATGAGGTCACTGTTCTTACATCACCAGTAGAGAATGGATCACTAAGAAACTCGTTTCTGGATACATGGCAGTATCGACAGAAGTGAGATGATGACGAAAAATTGCATACAAATCCACCAAGCCAATGGCTACCAAGATTGTCTCCTGATATATAAGCAACAGTACCACAAACTGATTTACCAATACCAACGTTTATTCCTTCCGATTCCAGTTTTTTCAGATCTCTGATTAATGGAGAAAACAAAGATTTGTACGATGAAAGAGAAGTCAGGTGTTTTTCTTCACACAATAAAACTAATTGAATAATATTCACTTTTGATCGAAGATAAGCAGGCAGATTTCCTAAAGTGCAATAAACAGCAAGGATTTTGTGCTTTTTTTTGGCTGAACCTAAAGGATTAACTACTTCAAATGAGTCTTGATAAAGAATGAACTGAAGAGCAGATGTATTAGATTGAAAAAAAACATTTGATTTATAAGCTTGTCCATCACAAAAGTCTTCTAGCAAACTTGCTGACCGTGAAGAATTATTAAGATAGCCATGTTTGATAGCTGCATCTTTAAATAATAATGAAATGGTTTGCAAAATTGGAATGTACTGAAATGTGGGAGAAGAATCATCTGTAACTTTCAAGTTTAATTTTAAGGTCATTGGAAGCACGTGAGCAAAGTTGTTGAGAAAAAATTGTTTTCGTAGATATGTTGTTTTTAATGGCATATGAATATACTGTAGAGAAGGCACTTCACTAAACTTTGACAGTATTTCATCAATTTTATTATGATCAACGCGATTTTCAATCAAAATTTTTTTCAAAATTTTAACTCTACAGAATTGCTCGTATTTAGTGGCTATTTCACCAAGTTTTTCAATAACTTCACTAACTGTGCTGTCTGGAATCAAAAGCTGATACTGCATTTTCATGTAAATAGAAGCATATTGGGCTTGTGTCAATGTAATCATATCTGGTTCATCATAATCTAGCACAGAAGTACCTGTACCCAATGCAGCTTGAACATTCTCACCCGCAGCTGTTTCTGGATTTATAGTGTTTTGGTTGGCCACCTCCAAATCAATTATAGGCCAATCAGTGCAACTATGCTTTCGAGATATGTGTGCAGAGAATGAAGATATGATTGAATACTGGCAAGCACATGCAGTAAATGGACACTTTATAGTTAAGCCATTGCTAATATGCAGTTTTAAATGTGAAATTAAACGTTGCAGTGTGTAGAATTTACACTTGCAATGGACTACATTGCAAGTGAGATCCATTTGTTGAACACTAGTTACAAAAATATCAAACAATAAAAGTACAGTTTCTAAAAATGCTACACATTGTTTCAAGCTGTAGCAAAAATTAAAACTGCAATATACATGTAGGCCTAATTGTCAGCAAGTCGGCTACTGTCATTATTAAAGATCACACATTTTTCTATTCAAATAAGATTATATAGACGCATAATCAGCTTTAAGGCAAAACATTTTCTGAGTGATGAAACTTAAAATGCTATAAAATGTACGATCTTTAACAATGATAGCAAACTACCTTCAATGAAGCAACATAGGATATATCATTGATTACTCTTGCATAACTACCAAAATCGAACTATATTTTCTGACTTATTGTTTTCAGTTATTTATGCAGAACAGGCAATTCTAACTTGTAACCACTTAAAAAACGTTTTTAGTTTAAATGATTATAGTACTCATGCACCAAAAATTGCAATAACTATCAGTGATATAATAATGAGTTTTACAATCTAACAGCCAGAACTGCTTGCTGGCTTTCTAGCTTATTGTTACACTTTTACGATACTCAGTAAACACTGGTTTCAGTCCAGGCTAGACAGACAAAATTTTTTGTTTAAAATAGGACCTATATCATTAAAATTGACCAATTTGCATCTGTGATCCTCTATCAAAGTATCTAAGCAGTTTACTTACTTAACACTATACTGTTAGGTACAATCCCATCAGCTTAACTTAAATAGGGTGCCAAACATTTTTCTTTATATTTTGTTTTTGGATTTATCTACATCTGGAAGTAAGTGGGATAGGCTAGCTAATTAGTTTTTAATGCCACACAATTTATATTTTTGAGGAAAAAATTAAACTTTTACAACTACAGTTGTTTGTTTAATTTTAAAAGATTATACCATAACGTCGTGATTAAAAACAATCCTTTTGTGCTCTATACACAGATACACATCAAATATTGATAGCCTACCAGTACTACCTCAGTCAACTGCTGAGTCTTACAGCGCCAGATCAACTTCAAACATTACCTTTATAGTTCAACTTTATAATAAACGATTGCGACTGCTTTTATACTTCACTTCCCCCCCAACCATTTCCATACCTTACCTTCACAGATGACAGTACGCCTACAAGGCTACAGAGCAAGTGCATCTTTGAATCTGATCTACACCTTTCAAAATCTTAAGCTGATTGGTTGTTTGAACATCACATGACTGCGAAAACCCTTTCGATCTGTAAAATTTACAAGATTGTCTAGTTTAATTTCAATAAAAATTAATTGCGTTTTTTAAAGGAGCTTAACTTTTAAATATTCTAGATGAAGTTTCAAATTTTGAAAAGAGCCCTAAAAACATAAAAATTTTATGTCAAAGTAGCTGTTGTCTCATTATGTAAACTTGTTGGATCACAGGGCAGATAAACCGAAAATAGCCTGCAGGGAATGCTAATAACCTACATGACACACATTTTAAAAAGATAAACCACTGAATATACATCAGAGCGTAAATGAGTTAGTCTACTTCCAAATTCTTTTTAAAACAACTACAGTGTCGTTAAGTAGTACATTTACCATTGTTGTAGGCTAAATTTAAATGAAAAAAATAGCTCCTTCTGACCATAAAAAGAATTGGAGTTCCTCAATTTGTTACAGTTCTATATGGCCGCAGCTTGATTTTTTGCTTTCGTTTGACTCTCCCGCAAAAATATTTCTTGATATGGTTAGTTTGTATCAAAAGCTTTCGGTGGGTAATCTTCTAAAAAATTTTATTGGTTTCTGCGCCGATGTAATGTCATCTTCAATCCTAATCGCCAAGGCACAGCCGGTATTTTCTAAAAGGGGCCAAGCTTTTTTTACTTTCCACATAACTTCCCCAGTATAGCCTTGTAGATTTCAATGTCAGTTGAATTTTCTGATCTTTTTTTACAGAAAAACCACAGAGATCGTGTTTTACATCCGTCAATCTGTTATGGTACTGCAGTTAAATCTTTTTCTATAATTTTAAGTGCAGCTATTTACTGCTCGCAAAGTTTGATGATAATTGCTTTTTTGTAAAGCATATGCATTTTTCACAGCATAAAGTTCTATGTATATTTATGATTACAAGTGTATTATTTTTGCTCTAAATTTTACTATAATTTAGATGTGCTACTGCTTGAAAAGTACTATTGAGCTTGTTTTTATCAAACGCACATATTTCTTTCACAGCCAAAAATTGTTAATGAAATTGATACTCGTATGTGCGTTTGATAAAAATGAACACAATAACACTATTCAAGCAATAGTATACTTATAAAATTATAATAAATTTTACAGTAAAAATATTATACTTGTAATCATAAATATACATACAAGTTTATGCCGTGAAAGATACAAATGCTGTACTTAAAAACAATTAGGCTTCCATCAAGCTGTGCTGGCCATAATACATTTAAATTTGTAGTAAATTTTACTGTAAAAATCTCACACTTGTAATCATAAATATGCATATTACGTACTTTATGCTGTAAAAGTTACAAATACTTTACGTAAAAATGGTTACCATAAAATTGTGTAAACTGCAATACATCTAAAATTAAGGTAAGTAATACAATAAAAATATTGCACTTGTAACTGCAAATATATATACAACTTTGTGCTGTGAAAGTTACAAATACTTACATAAAAACAATTATTATCACATTTTGTAAATTGCAAGACATGTAAAATTATATTAAGTTTTGCAGAAAAAATATTTCTTTTGTAACCATTACAAAAACAGATTTATGCTGTGAAAGTTACAAATGCTGTATGTAAAATAATTACCATCAAAACTTGTAAGCAATAATACATTTGAAATAATAGTAAAATTTACAAGAAAAACATTACACTTGCAATCGTAAATAGATATACAACTTTATACTGTGAAACGAATAAATGTTTCAAGTAAAAACAATTACCATCCCATTTTGTAAACTCTAGCACATTTAATTTGTAGTAAATTTTGCTATAAAATTATTACATTTGTAATGGTAAACATATATACCAATTTTTGCTGTGAAAAGCACAAATGCTTTTTGTAAAAACAATTATCATCAAATTTTGTATAAAATAACACGTCTAAAATGAAAGTAAATTTTACTAAAAAATAGTAGTTTTAGAATTATGATATTTTTTTACAACTTTTTCATGTAAAAATAATTTGAATTTTTGTAAAAATATTTACAAAATTTTTTGTACCCAATTCTACATTATTTTTTATTGTTAATTTAACCAAAAACAAAGTATTTTGATTTTGGTAAAAATTTTTACCTATTTTTTTGAAGTAAAATCTACGAAAATTTTTAACAGTGTACTTAGATCTTTTATTTGACATTGATTTTTTGTAACTTCGCTCTGACAATAATCCTGAAATAAAACTCAGAAAACACAACTATAGTTAGCGGTCCAAATTGTAGCTGCTCTTTTTTTTCACACGTAATCTCTATAATTACTGTACTCTATTTAAACTCTTCTAGACAATGGGCA
Source organism: Trididemnum clinides (assembly GCA_963675345.1). Classification (NCBI taxonomy): domain Eukaryota; kingdom Metazoa; phylum Chordata; class Ascidiacea; order Aplousobranchia; family Didemnidae; genus Trididemnum; species Trididemnum clinides. The sequence continues at coordinate 22,341,343 of OY776297.1, forward strand.
GTTAAAATGCGCTTCGTCCTTTGGGTTGCTGCAGCGAGATTTCAGCGTAGACTACTGTATTAAACCAATAGGGACGCTTTTCTTTACTGAGATCTAATCCGATAAGGACTGTTTGTTTGTTTGAGATCTCACGCGTATTGAAATAACCACCGAGACCGGGTGAATTCATCTACAGTACCTGCAGTAACCAACAAAGCTGTGAATACCGCTTAAACATTGAATCGAACCTGCAAATGATGAATAAGACGAACAAAAGGTTTTTTGGGGATATAAATAAATGACGAATTCAGCGAAGTGACGAATTAGACGATGGCGAATTAGACGAACTGGAATGCACGTAAAAGATAAGAATTCTGCCGGGACTGACGAAAATGTGACGAATTAAACGAAGACGAATTAGACGAATTCTACTGTATATGTTTCACCATTGACTTTCGTTGCATAAAACAGAGCTTTTGTGCAAAACCTGGATTGCTTCTTGTACTCTTGTTTGGAACTAGAAAATGGTCCACAACTGTGCTGAACTTCAGAAGGGCCTCTCTCTATTTAGTAGGCTATTTCTTCATTTGATAATTCTTTCCTGAAACCAACGTCCTTTAAACTCAGTGTATGTGTACATCTATGTTCGGCATCATCTGCATAAGTATCTGTAATACCTTGGGATTGATTTACTTCACCAGGTGTGAATTGAAAATTTTGACTGTCTCCACTACTTTCATATGTTTCTTTTTCCCCTCCCTTTGCAGCAACTGAGTTCTGAAATAATACTTGTATTTTCATTTTCACTGGGCATGGCTCCTTCCTCATTACCAGGTTGCTGTTCAACGTTCTGCATTGCTTTTTCTGTAAGACTTTCTTCTGGTTAAATGCTAGCAGTTGGCTGATCAGCTTCGTCACACTGATTTTCTTGTGCTAGCGTCAAGGCACCTACTTCACTGCCAGCACCTGTTGCTTCTGTCAGAGGTTGATGCAAGAAAGCAGTGATTGATTTTATCTTCTTTACCATATCATTTCCAAATTTCTTTCTCTTGCGCTTGCTAGCTCCACTTTCAAATCTTTTACTCATAATAAATTTAAGGTTCGAAAAATTATGAAATAAGATTATTGCTTCATCTAAACGCAGGTTAGCAATACCAAGACGTCTAATAATAAGATAAGTCGATAACATTAGTAAATTTCAATTGATAAAACGTATAATTTACCACATTAACAGTAAGCAACACAATGTCTATTAGTTATTTCAGCAACATGTCAACTACCGATACTGTTTTTTGCAGAGTAGACTACGGTACTTTAACATAGAAGCTTCCAGCAGAATGCGCACAACAATTGCCTTTATTGTGATGCAAACGACGTAATAATGGCTGTTTACAACGTGGTTGAAACCAGTTGTGTATAGAATTTTTTACTCTGAAAAGCTTGATATATATATACTTTAGGTAGGGTTTAAACTTGTCAAGTTTTTAAAAGAATTACAAACTTCGAAACCGAATTTCGAGGCCCCTGGACGTTGAGGCCCTAGGCTTCAGCCTGCCTAGCCTATTGGTAAATCCGGCCCTGGGTCTGCTATTAACAAACAGTAATAAAGTGAGCTTAGACATTTATTTGACATAAGAAAAATTTATTTCGCTAACGCATCCTCAGTTTCTGCAAAAAAAATAATAAAAATCACACAAAAAAATTAAATATTTTCAAACAAACTAATGGTAGGCCAGAGAAAAGGCTGTACTAAGATAATAAAATCTTCAAAACTTAACAAGAAGCAAAAATATTTATCTGCACAAGGTCTACAATAACAATAAACAGCTATCAAAACTACAGGCCATAAAACTAGCTCCGACTCCTTTCAAAATACATTCAAACTAATTTTTTATTCGTTCACGCGTATGAGCTCATGCTCGGTTGCATGTCTTTCGTCAGGCTGGGCCACCACGACGGGTAGACTGCTTGGCCCCACCATCTGTCTGCCACATAAAGACGGAGGCATCCCGTTAAGTGCCTTGTCCAAGGACACAACAAGCAAGCTTGCCGGCTTGTTCTCCATACTATCCCTTATGTACTGAGCGCCAAGCAGGGAAGCTGTGAATACCATATTTTAAAGTCTTTTGGTATGACTCGACAAGGGAAATGAGCCCCAGGTCTACCGACTGCGAAGCGGACGCTCTAACCACTACACCATCGCGCCGGTCTATTCAAACTAATATGATAGGTTAAGTTATATAGAAATAGATGTGAGATAAAAGAGACGTCTAATTACTAAATAAACAAAGGGCAATGTATCATAATAATGAGTGAATGGTCATAACCTATTGAAGCAGACAACAGATCCTATGCTGATTCGGGCGTCCGCTTTTTCCAATTTACTCCAACTTACTGCCAAAGAGAAAAGCCTAGTTCAAGCTACCATTGTGTATAAGCGTCCACCTACCCTTACCAGTATGCTCACCAATGACAAAAAAGTAGGTCATTCAACTATTCCGATAAATATTTTTGCTTCTTGTTAAGTTTTGAAGATTTTATTATCTTAGTACAGCCTTTTCTCTGGCTTACCATTAGTTTGTTTGAAAATATTTAATTTTTTTGTGTGATTTTTATTATTTTTTTGCAGAAACTGAGGATGCGTTAGCGAAATAAATTTTTCTTATGTCAAATAAATGTCTAAGCTCACTTTATTACTGTTTGTTAATAGCAGACCCTTTTTCAACATTTACTGATATGGAGTAAAGTCGCTTGAATAGACTATCCTGCGAGGGTTTGATTACTGTTTTCCAATTTTAATTGTTATTGTTGACGCAAAGGAACAAATAGCGAAGCACGTGATAACATCTTGTCCCATCTACTACTATCGATATGGAGCTCGTGCTTATTCGGCTGTTGACAAGAGCTTTGTGCCTTGGCTGAGAGACGCATGTCCGGCCATCTAGTGGACTGCCTGTTGCACATTTCCCCAAACAAAAAAGTTTAATTTGGGTTTCCCCTCTCCAAACCACTAATTAATTAAAATCCGATTTTAACCACTTGGCAGTCATGACTTGCTCGGAACTTCTCATCCGTTTAATACGGCTTTGCTAAAACCTCACAAAAATCTATGAGGTTGTTATTTGTTCGAAATTAAACATTAATAAAAAGAACAAACGAATGACAAGCATAAAATTAAGGACACTATTTCTTTTGCTTATCGCAACTTGTGGTGTGTGAACTAGCTATAAAGCGAGTCTTACATACGAATGAATATATGTAGGCTATGCCGTATTTAGCCAACTTGCAACCCATTGCTTACTTAAATTCCAAGAGTTTTTTAGTTATATCACAATGAACTTTATACCGTACAATTAAAAAATTAAGATACGAAAAACATATTGCAGTAATGCTCGCAGTAACTTTTTGTTTCAGCCTGCATAAAATTCGTTCCAAACGCGTTTGTTTGTTTATAGGAAGGTTGCACGCACGTGATCAAACATCATCGAAATGTGCTTTCCATAACACTGGCTGACCACTTTCAGTGTTTTTGCATTGAATTGAATGGGAGTGATATTGTTTTTTGCAAAATTAACAAATAAACTGGACAGTTGTTAAATAAACGTTAAATATGTTGTTTTACTGATGTTATGGAATGAATCTGAAGTCAAAGTAAGGCAAAAGGTGTATAGGTTTGCTTGTTATTGCCACTAGTTAGGCAAATTTTCTGGGCAAAAAATGCTGGCTTATTTGTAATCAGCTTCTGGTAGGGTTTTATATTCGATTAATCAGTTTATTTGGTAACGCTGAGTTTAAGTTAATTGTATTGTGCAACTTGTACAGTATATTTAGTTGCATAAGCATACTGAAAAGTTGTAAGCCTAAATTATACTGTAGCCTAAATGACAGGGCAAACTTCTGTACCGCTTGTCAGATATTGATGGATAAAATTAGTAATTCTTTGAAATTTTTGTTAATAATGCTTGCAGATCAGTTTTTTTGATCTGTCAGATTTTATTTTATGACTTTAACTATTCCTTAAACAATTTTTTGTGCAATTGCCTAGGCTTCTGTATCAAGGGTAATTAAAAAACTTACGGCAGCGGTAGTAATGATCGGATAGTGGTTGATTTTGCTCATGTACCTACGAGTATCTAATTGGCATAGAGTAACTTTTAACTGGAAGCAAATGGTATTTAGATGGCACTTTTCAAAGAGCCAATTTTTTGGTAAATTGGCACACCGTACTAAGCTTAGACTAGCCAACTAAAAGGCCTAATCTCAACCAAATCACTTTTGATTAAATTTATTTGTTTCTGAGTAGCAAACTAGCAATAATTCATTCTAATTTTTGATTAATTTCTCATTAGCTTTCAAAATAACTCCGAAAGATGGGCTTTAATGCGAAAAAAGTTGCTGACCGAAAGCTGTAATTTTTGCTGGAGAGGTACAGAGCGACCACCAACTTTTGGGGTTATTTTAAAAACTAATCAGAAATCAATTAAAAATTAGAATGAATTATTGCTAGTCAGTAACTCAGAAACAATATAAATTTAATCAAAAGCGATTTGGCTGACATCAGGCCTTTCAGTTGGCTAGTCTATACTTAGTACTGTGTGCAAATTAGAAAAAAACTCAGATTGAAAGAAGCATCATCAAAATATCATTTATTCCTTTATTAAAAATAATTCCATGCCAATTAGATACCCGTAGGTACATTAGCAAAATCAGCCATTATCAAACCGACGCAATGATGTAGTAGATAGAGCGTCCGCTTTGCAGTCGGTAGACCCGGGGTTCATTTCCCAAGTCAAGTCATACCAATGACTTAAAAAAACGGTATTCACAGCTTCCTTGCTTGGCACTCAGCAAAATAGGGATAGTATGGAAAACAAGCCGGCAAGCTGGTTGTTGTGTCCTTGGACAAGCCACTTAACAGGATGCCTCCATCTTTACATGGCAGACAGGTGGTGGGGCCAAACAGTACACCCGTCGTGGTGGCCCAGTCTTGCCAGGTTTGGCTAATTTCAGAGGTCTGCTGATGTTTCTGGCTAAAAAACGAATACTGTTTTTAACCATAACATTTTTGGCTAATTCTGACTAATTATGACTTCACTAAGCAACTAGATATTTAAATACTTATCCATCCTTGCTGTAATGCGAATCTAAGGTCAAAATCAAAGTTATTTCTTGTCTTGAACTAATTTTCTTCAAACAAGCATGATTTGAGGCAAACCATACAAGTTCAATATCTGTTCATAACCAATTCAAAACAAGACACTTCATTCTTTCGAACGGGCTAGGTTACAATGCATCAACCAATCAGAATTCAATTCACGTAATCCTTATCAACCATTGTTAAAGAAGGAAGGTGCTGTCAAGCTTAAGACAAATTTAGAAAGAAAACTAAAAAACAAGTTGAGCATTGGTACTTAAACTCTGTTTTAAGGATAAAATCATATATATATATTATCAAGGAAAATATGTTGCAAAGATTTCCAAGTTACAAAGAAAATGCTAAGTCCGTTCATTACTAATATGTATTCATCAACTGTTGAAATTGGAGAGAAAGATCAACCTGGAAGTAGTAAAGTTAGTTCTGAAAACGAAGATGAAGATGAATTTGAAGAGGTTATAAAACAAGCTTTTTAATTAACTAAAAAGTCAAATTTTTTCAATTACATAATGTTTCCAGTCATATAATATTACCTTTAACTCTTTTGCTCCGGCGTGAAAAGCGAAAAAAATGTCCGTAAGGTGGCAGCGCGAAAAACTGTCATAATCAATCATAATTATGTACCTCAAGTTTGTTTGTAAATCATTACTCAGCTGTCTACTTCTACATTAAGTGTGATATATCGTTGAAATCTACATTTCTTGAGGATTTCAAATAGAAAAAAAAAAACATTTTTTTGAATATGCAACTTTTATGCAAATGAACCCCCCAACTGGGGGGGATTGTCTTCAAAATTAAAGAGGTACCCTCACCTCAAAGATCACTACAGATTTTATTTTCTACTAATTTTTTTAGAAATGGTCGCAAAATGATGCTAAGGAAATAAGCTTTCAAGGTACATCACTCAAAACTTACCTAAAAGCCTAGGTTTTCTACAATTTGCAATTTTCTGAGACAAATGACCTTTTTTTGACCGGTACCGACCGGTACCAAATTTTGGTAGTTAAATTCAGTACCTAAAATATGATCAGTTATCATCTGCTAGAGGTTAGCCTAAACCATGTAACATTATGTATTTTTGAACAGGGAATTTCTTCAAGATTCAGGAAATATTAAGTTTAAATAGAATCTGCTGTCACTGACAATGAAACAGCCGCTTGTTTACACCCTTCTCATTTCTTGAGAAACAAAGGGGATACAGCAAACTTTGATTTACGAAAGCCAAACTTGTGCTAGCTTTTAAACTTGTATTTCACTTCTTGTCTCCTTGGAAACTTAATACAAAATGACAACTTTAGTGGTGAAACATTTGCAATTTATTTTATCTTTTTATAGGATGTAGTTTTTGTAAAAATTATAATTTAGTGAAGGTAAGCCAAAAAAATTTGGGGGTTTTGAACTGACATGATGTACAGTACTCATTTTTGATCAGTAAATATCATATACCACTTAGTCTAAACTATTTAAAGTTATATATTGCTGGAAAGCAAATTTCCTAAGCTTTCAAATGAGACCGGTATTTAGCAACATATGATATTTTTTACGCACTAAATTTACTTTTATCTACTTACCATTCAAATTTGTTTGGGGGGTTTGAGACCCCTAAAAAATTTGGAAATTTAAAAAAGTAAAATTTATTATTATCGCTTGAAATTTTGTCAAATGATGCCCCAAAAGAGTAGTTTTCAGACTGTGTCAATGATAAAGGGTTTGGTTATGTGGTAAAGATGTAATCTCAATTTGATTTTAGTGTAGTTGGCACGTGCTGAGAATTTGGCAGATTTTGTCGTCTGCAACTGGGTTGTTGGTGTTTTTAACCGTTTTTGGGTATAAAAATCCAAGAATTAGGGCACAAATTATAGATCTTCCGATGCGTGAGGAAATAAGCGTGATTTTTTGAAAATTGTATGAAAATCGGATGAAAAATAAAGTCACAAATCGATTTTTAGTAAACTAATTTTGTAACTCAATTTAAAAAAATTTGAGGTAAACACTGGAAACACGAGATCATCAATCAATGATCGCGGGAGCGAAAGAGTTAATCAATAAAAGAGATATGGTTAAAATTTAACAGTTATGTGGCATGCTTTACTACAAAATTGGCTAATTTTTTACTGAGGCATGTCTAAAAGTGCTTTAAAATGTCTGGCAACCCTGGGTCTAACTGAAGACTCGCAAACAGAGCATGACCTCTTACGCAGTGAATACACATCTTCCTGCATAATGCTCAGAACAAATTGCTCAAACGACGAAGAAGAGAGCGCCATTATCAAATCATTACTACCGGTACCCGTAAGTTTTTGATTATCTTTGGCCTACTTGGTACAGCAACCGAAGCAATAGCCCAAAGAATGTTTAAGGAAAAGTGAAATTCACAAAATTACATCTGATAGATTAATGTAACTGGCCTGCAAGCGTTATTGATAAAAAATTTTATAGGACTGATGATTATATCCATCAATATCAAATCGAACAGATGGCAAACGGTACAGAAATCTGCCCTGTCATCTAGTCTGCAATATAATTTAGGTATACAACTTTTCAGTATGCTTATGCAACTAAATATGCTGCATAAGTTGTGCATTACAATTAACTTAAACTCAGTATTCTCAAATACGCTAATTGATCTAAATGAAACCCTACCAGAAGCTGACTACAAAAATAACTCTGCATGTTTAACCCACAAAACCAGGTTAACTAGTGGCAATAACCAGCAAACCTTAACACGTCTTTCCTTACTTTGTCTTCAGATTCATTCCATAATATCAGTAAAACAACATATTTAACGTTTATTTAACAACTGTCTGGTTTATTTATTAAATTTGCAAAAAACGGTATCATACCTATTCAATTCAATGCAAAAACACTGAAAGTGGTCAGCCAGTGTTATGGAAAGCGCATTTCGATGATGTTTGATTATGTGCGTGCAACCTTCTTACGGTTGAGGCCAATAGTACCCTACAACCAGTGATGGGATTCAAAATTTTAAGAACAGGTTTTCTTTTGTATCAAACTCAGTAACAACAGGTTCCCTCATTTTAGAAAGCCCATTTGCTGCGGTCGTCTAAGGTCTATAACAAAAAACAAGAACAGGTTCGCTGATTGTCACGACACTCCAAGAACGGGTTCGCACGAACCCGTGCGAACCCCCTGAATCCCATCACTGCCTACAACCACTGTCAAGTAGGTGAAGCCTGTAAGCAATACCACAAGGCGTGAAGCCAAAAACAAATTATGTCAAATTTTCAGCATGTAAGTTTGCACTGTTTGCAAATTATTGGAGTTTCATGAAAAGTAGTCTTAAACGTCATTAACCTTATTTGGCCCGGAGGTGGGGTCGATTCGACCCATAGCAAATTAAAACTATTGTAACTTAGCGACCGCTTGAGATAAATGTTTGAAATTTTGTGACTTTTCCAAAAATTTACCTGGCTTTTGGTTGGTTATAAACTGACAAAGATATTCACTGTAGTTTTGATTTAAACATAGCAATTTCGAAACCTACTCGGGCAAATTTCTTAATCGATTGCTTTTATATAATAAAGAAAAAAAAGGAGAAAGAGCGCACGCGCAAAACCGTTACAAGCTACGTAAACCACAGAATTTGTCTGAAGTAACGCAATGATTGTAAAGTTGTACGGTTTCTCAGAAATCTTTCTTCTCAAAACCTTTTCACTGTGAATAGCAACTCTTAATTTGACAAGCCAAAAACATCAAAGTGTTTTCAGATACAAGTCTATTTTGTAACTTTTAGTTAAATAAATAATACCTTCTTGACGCTAGGCCATAACCCACCGATAAAGTAATGCAAGAAAATATTTCGTAATTTTGATACTTGATAAATGCAACAAAGCAAAAAGAATTGTTTTCAAGCGCAAAGCCAGAAAATAAATTTGGCGGCGTGATAATACAGTTTACGCTTTTCATAATGATTTGTAATGTTGTTACCAGTTAAAATTGGGGATTGGTTGGTGGGAGAGCAACGAGCGCACTTGCAATTTTTATTGGATGGAAAATATGCAGTGGTAGATTAAGGGACGCAGGGGCGACAGACAGCAAAATTTAATTTAGGAGTTTTATAAAACTTGATTTCCGATGCTTTACGAGTAAGCTGTTAGTAATTAATTAAATACCGAGTTTTATCAGCAAATACAAATCCAAAACGCAAGAAGCCAATCGTGAATCACAAAATTAAATTTTTTTTAAGGGGAGAAGGAGCTGTGGAACATCTCCTGAGTTTGTGACCAACACCAAAATTTTTTTCTGTTGACCGCGTGACAAAAAGCAATGTGTTTGTATTCTACATCTACACACTTCCAAAAGCAAATGAAGATTTTTTTCCGTGTTCTTTTATCCACTTTTATAAAGACCCCTCTGGTAAAAGCATTACGTTGCCTGCTGCATGGCCGAACAGAAAAGCATTTGCATTGAAGTTGACGTTTCAAGTTGAAACTACAGCTTGCGTCAACTATCACAACATTACAAAATTGAATGCTGACTCAAATATCGTCTTGTCATTTCCATTCTTCTAAACCAGAGATGGGCAAACTTTTTAGTCGGAGAGTAGCATTGACCATTCAAGAATTCGCCGAGGGCCAATGCGTAAAATCTTGTAATAGCTGTATGCAATGCAAGAGCTTGCAATAGCTTAAAATCTTGCAATAACTTCTTGTAAAGACGTATTACAGGGCTTTGATAATGATGGTGCCAAAAAACAAAGGTCATCACCCTTTATTTGGACGAAAAATGCATCAATTCAAACTAAAAATTGCGTAGCGGCTCTTTCAATGATGGCTTCTATCGTTTTTGTTCGATAAGTTAAATTTTTAATTGTGTTACTTCAATACAGGAATAACTAAAAAGTCAAAAGCAGCGTCGAATGTGCTAGATTGCGTAACTGAAAAACGAGCAGCTGGTTTTTATTACAGCAAATATGCACTTTTAATTAACGAAAACTTTTAATTGACATGATGACATTGGGAATGCAGCCACTACATTTTAGTTCTATGTTTGAAATGTTCAAATTGCTCTTTTCCACTAAAATTTAAATATTCTGCCGGTGTATAAGATTATGATAATTTTATGATATTTAACGAGTCTATACGTAATTTTCTTCTTTCAGACGTATAAATGTCGCAAACAAAAGTAGTAAAAAATAACCCATGTCAATCTAAGACCTGAAGAAGTGTTAAGTAAAATTTTGAATGAAGTATCTGTCGAAGAAAACGATGATATTGAAGACATAGCCTCTTTAGCTTTCGGTGACTATAAAATTGTAAGGACCGTATAAATATCATATGACGCCTCCAGAGGGAAACAAAACTGCCGTATTGGTGTTATTATGGTGGGAGAGGATAAAAGATAGGCTACATAGGCCTATCGTTGTTGCACAAACACAAACATGTAAAAACGTCAAGTGTTTTTTTCCTCATCAAAGTGAAAAACGAAGGCGATGCGATGCATGTAACAGTAAGATTAAAGGAAAGGGAGCAAAAGAAAAAAAAACGAAATTTCTAAGCAATTGAGCCAGTACCAAAAATGCGCAAAGCCTTTGTGTAATAAGCATCTTATTCGTATTTGAGATTTTTGCTTGCAAGACTAAACTGTTGTTAGGCTTACACTTACAGTCAAAATTGCACTGCCTTAGTTGTTTTTGAAACATACTCGTACAGCGTATTGCTGCTTTTGTTGATGATATATATATTGTTGATATTACCCATAAATTTAATGTAGTGCTCCCGTATTTTCATGATAAACGATAAATTATATGCAGAAAACAGCATGGCGTATGACTGCAATACACCAGCTAGTCCAGAAATAACCTATTTTGTTTCACATTTGTAATGTATTCTGTTAATTGCAAGTGATTTTTTTAATTAATTGGTCTAAATTCACTAACGCCTCAAAGCACAAGTTACGATGATAAAGCTCAAATTGGTGACATTATAATTAATCCCGGTTGAATATAAAAACTGTAAGGACCGTGTAAATATCATGTAACACCTCCAGAGGGAAACAAAACTGCCGTATTGGTGTTATTATGGTGGGAGGGATAAAAGATAGGCTACATAGACATATTGTTGTTGCACAAACTTAATAATAAAAAGAATTAAAGTTTACAATTGTTTGATATAACAGGTTTTTGTAGCAAATCCAAAACTTAAGTTTGCTTGAGTACTTTTTTCATGCAACTCGTCACATACGCAGACTTGGACAACTGATTAATTCTAGCTGGCTAATTCGGTAAATTACAGCAAAAAGTCGCTAATTCTAATCTGATTTGAAAAAAACTAAAAGTCTCTTATTCCAATGTAATTAGAGAAAACCCTGATTTCAATTCTAATCTAATTTTAGAAAAGTTCCTGACCGAAGAGTCGAATCTGAAAAATGACAAGACTTTTTTTTATTACAAATCACCTACATTTGCGAAAAGTTTGGCCAAAAATCAAAACCGAAATTAGGTGACCTCCAAAAAGAAAAAAGGTTTTCACAATAATTTGATGGCAAAAATGAAAAAGTCTAAGAATTGTCACAAATACGAAGTGATTTTGCGAAGATGTTCAAATGGCATCAAAATTCGCTTGGTAATTAAAGTTTCAAACTAATTTTAGAAAAACTGGAAAGCCCTAATTCCAATTCTACTTTAATTTGTGATAATCAGAAATGCTATAATTTTATTCTACTCTAATTGGAGAAAAGCATTAATGCTCTAATTCCAGGTTTAATTTAATCTGAAAATGCTAAAAAAACTCTAATCGTCCAAGTCTACAAAAAAGGATGGAGAGGCTTACAAAAACGTCGTATTGCGTCTCATAAGGGAGAGGAAAGAATAAAAAAGTCACATGATTCGTGAGCATTCCTTAATTTGAATGAGATTTATTTCTTGATCAATAAAAATATTTATACGTGATGAACAAGCATAGTTTGCAATTTTTGTCTGAATGAAAAGAGTAATAATTTCATAAAGTTAAAAAATTTTTGTCGCTGAAATGCTATTTCACTCCCTGTTTCACATTTACAAACAGTCAATTCAAATTACAAAAATCTATCCATGGAGCAGAAACTTGGCAAATGGCAGGTAGCCCAACATAAGAAATGTTGTACAAACATCATGGCTGGAAAATTTCTCCAGAAAAGCGAAATGGCAAATTGATGATGAGTTGTTGAACTTTTTACCTGGTAGCTGACATTGATAAATTGCGCGTACGAAAAATAAACACTACCAGAAAAGAAAATTCGCCGGATGTTTCTTTATTTTAGATTACAGTCAAAAATCTAAAATCTAATGCTGTGCATTTATTTTGCAATAACTTGAACGCTATTAATCTCATCATAACCAAAAGTATATAATTAAACTGAAAAATAAATTCTGCATCTACCTGAGCAAATACGGAATCGCTATTGTAAGTGGTTTAAAAGTTATTAGCTGCCAAAATGTCGGGTCGAATCGACCCCCCCCTCGGACATAGAAAGCAAACAAATCCCGTCCTAATAGGGTTAATTGTATTGCATATGATATATGAATGTGATATAATATATTAATTGAATTTATTAACGTATTGCTCTGCAATTATGCACGGTATACTTGTATGGAATTAAATACTTTTGAGGTACAATTTTTTTATCAGCTATCGGAGTACGAACCAAAAATCGCGTTTTCCAGACCAGTTTCGCTACATGTGTGAAGATTTTACAACTGCACACCGCAAAAAGAACAAGTGTGGCAGTAGCGTATTAAGCATTACTTTGGGTGTTAGATTTGGAGACCAAGACAAAGCTTGGGCGCCTCATATTTGCTGTAAAAACTGCTATGTTAATCTAACTCAATGGTTATACGACAAACGAAAACATTCTGTTAGCAGAACTGTTAATATGACGTAGCAAATCTGCACAAATCAACAACCGCTTCAACGAGATGGTGCAGTCCCCAACATTGTTTGGGGTGGGTTGAAATTGCTGTTTCCCTTCTTGAGTGTCCCATTTACCACAGTTATTCCCTTCATTTAATCTTTTTTTGGCGGTGCTGCCCTCTGAACAGGTGTAGAAGGGCAGCGCTCAGTCTCTTTAAAATCGGTTTCCTGTCTCTTCTTCTCTTCTCCTGCCTCTCTCTTCCCCGTAATCTTATTCTCCTCCATTTTCTGATGAGTGACAACATTCATCCTAATCCAGGCACCGTCTTTTCCAAATCAGTGTGTGCTGGAAAGGTGACCTGAAGGGTAAGTTGGCGCAATGCTCCACCTGCTCTAAGTAAGTCCATTTAAGGTGATCACTACTCTCCTGCTCCAAATTCAATACTCTAGGTAGCTCTCACTTCTGAAGCTGTTTTCCTTTCTTTGTCTCTGCTTTTCCTGGGGGAACTCAATCTTCCAACGTAGAAATTTCTTCTTTGGGCCCCCAAGCGCGTATACTTCACTGTTCAATCTGGCCTCTCTCTGCCAATGCAGCGCTACCGCCCTATCCTCGCCAACAAACATCTCACCCTTCGTCCACCCACTTCGTAACTCCTCGGTCTGCACCTTCTTTGCCTTCCTATATTTCTGGCTGTCTTTCTACACCTTCTACTCTCACTTCTTCTCCTGACTCACTCAACATTTTTGAAGGCAAAGCTGGAGGCCTTCGAGCCAGAATCGATGAGCTTCTTCACTTTATCTCGCTTCAACCTTTAGGCCTTATTTGTATCCATAAATCCAATCTCAAATTGCCTTTCTCTTTACGGATTCCTGGAACTCTACTCTGCAATCTAATTGCATACACTTCCGGTCTGGCATTCTTTCTCTCAAAAAACTGTAGGTCAGAACAACATATTCGTCATGCAGGATCTATCTTTTTCTGAACTCTTTACTTCTCTTTCTTTGCTAGACCCCTACTGCGAATATGTAGGGGTCAGCATCTCACTAAATTACTCTTCCTCGCTTTCTTTCCTTAACGTCTATGCCCCCCCCCCCCCCTTATTCGCTTTGCCTCGAAGGATACCAGAACCAACTCCTTCTCCCCCTTTGTTCTTCGATTCATTTTGGGCGTCCTCTTATGAGACTCAGAAGATACTTCTAACTCTCGTGGGAAGAAAATATTCGATTGGATCATTTCCTCTGACGTTCTTCTCAATGACTCCATTCCTCCTACCATTCTTCATGGCTTCTCTAGTAGTCGCTTCTCCCCTGACTTTTCTCTTGCTCCTTCCTCTCCTTCCCCTGGGAGGTAGAACTTTGGCTCTGATCACCTCCTAGTTCTACTAAATGTCCCTCTTTCTCCGCTATTCAGCCCCAGCGAATAGCTCCTTTCTTTTAATTTATAGAAAGCTCGTTGGAATAATTTTGTCTTATATTTTGACTCTCACTGTTCTTCTGCAGAGGAATACCCCCACTTTCTTTTTCCTCTGCTGCTGCTCTCTTTATTCTCTGACATTGAATACGACCAAATTTTTTATTTATTTTGGCCGTGTCAAACGCCAACCCGAAGTCTAATGGTCTCCGGAAGTGGAAGAACCGGTAAGGGTAGGATGTAAGGCTTTGTTGCAGCTCACAGAAGTGATAAAGATTTACGGGCTTACATCTCTGCCTCTCCACCTGCCTCGTCTGTCATCACAAAAGCCCAAGCTGAAGCATGGCAGGCCTCATGCTTGTCTCTTTTTGCTAAATCTGATTATAAATTACTTTCTTCTCCGTTCGGCTGCTGGTTCTTCTCTCTAATCTTTCTCCTCTCATAGCTTTCCCACCTGTTTTTCTCCCAGGGAGTTGGCAACGATCTACGCCCACTACCTGAAATCTCACTTTCTGTCTTTCAGCCAAAGGCCTTGCGCAGCAGAGGCAGAGGGTACCTATCTGAACTTCGACGAGCCACGTGCCCTGGGAGTCTCATTATTCATCCTGCTCTCCTTTCTCTTCCACTGAATTTCTCACAATTGCCACAAACCTCTCCTTGTCCACTGCCACTGGCCCAGACAAAGTTGCCTATCCCATGCTAAAGCACCTTCCTCTCTCTGGCATGAATTTTCTTCTTCACATTTTTAATCTTTCATGGTCTTTACTCTCCTTTCCTTTTATCTGGAAAATGTCCTCTATCATTCTCATCAATAAGATGGCAAAACTTTTCAACTTTCCTGCTTTCTTCCAGCCTATCTCTCTCACCTCCTGCTTCTCAAAGCTTTTTGAACGCATTATTCGATCCCGTTTATTATTCCTTTCTGGAGAATTTGTGAAGACCTGAAAATTGTTAAGTTTCTTCTTGGCATGCAAATTGGCTACGTAAAGCGTCAATGCTTTTCGTGCCATTGGGGTAGCTCAATAGTAATCATCCTTACCACAGAAAGGAAGATTCGGAGCGCCTAGAGTTTATTTCTGGAAAATTTACCATCCATCACTTTCTTTGGTTGATCCTCAAAAAATTTACACTATTTACCACCAATGCACCCCAAATTACGATTGTTCAAAATTTTGTCAAAGCCATGGACCAAATTGGTGATGGATTGGTATATTTTCAGTTGGCAAGCAAAAGTGATGTTTAATTAAGAACTGGAATTTTCGTTGATCCAGAAATTCAAAAATTGATGAAGGATAACAGGTTTAGTGCAAATTTGATTGTATTGAAAAAAAGAAGCATGAAACCAGCTATGTTTGGTGGTCAATAACTTTTTGGAAACCATAAATCTCCATGCGAGCATAAGGAAAATTTATCAACAGCAATAAACATATTGGTGCAGAAATGTTACTAAATATATATTTTTTTGCTCGCACTTAGAACTTTTCTCCTCCTAACAGGGGCGAAATAAGCGATAAATATGATGAGCAATTTCATGAAGAGACTAAAGAGTTGGAAAAGCGGTATCAGAGTGAAATAACCAAAAATATGATGATAGATTACCGTTGGTTTGTGCATCGAGAAAGTGATACACAGTACAAGCGTCAAGCAAGCCGGAAAGGCATTTTTTCCAGTATCTCTTGTGAGTTGTTTGGAAAAGTTTTCATTAGCGGTATTATTATTGATCTATATCGCATCACATGGAGTTTACTTAGTTCTATTACAAAGGCGAGCAAAATATCCCGACAACGCAGTTGCATGTGCATATGAAAATTTACTAGACTATATTTTTATTTAGGACCTACCAAAGCTTGGGGCATTTATTCCGAATCTTTGCCTTCAGCAAATTATTTCTAAGTACTTTATTAAACTCCTGTGTTATATCTAAAAGTAAGGTCTTGGTTTTCATATCTTTAGAACTTTACTTTCTGCAAACGAAACACTTTAATGCTTGCCAATTTTATTAGCAGCCGTTTACATCACTGAACTTTATATTTCAATATGCAGATAATAGCTATTGAATAGAAATTGAGAAGCCATATAAATATAGGTGATATCTTTATTAATCTGACTCAAAATGCATAAGAAAAATAACAATCGTTTATGAGGTTACTTCAAAGTTAATAGTGAAGATGTTAGTAGAGTAGTCTACATGCTTTGCTAAAGGAATTTGTCTAAAGGCCGTAAAAGAGCGACACAAAATGCCAACTACAAATCTTCAAAACTATTTTTGAAAAATATAATTCTGAGCACAATAAGATGATTGAACGCCACTTGAAAATTATTTCAAGTCTAACTTGTATTTTTGCCTCACCCATCACTGATAAAGAAAAAAAATGATTCATAGATAATGCACATAATCGATTAGCAATTTGATATTCGTTTTGTTGAAAGCAAATGTGCAGGCTTTTTTAAAAAAATAATTGATCACGAAATTCCAGTGCACATGCAATAAAGATTCGATTATCGCTTCATTAATTTCAAATTTTTAATTTTCTTGTTGTTTGACGATTTGAATTTGTTTGCATATTTTATGTGTTTGATCATGACCTACTACAACACGGCCATATAAGTTGCATTTTTCGCTTCGATTCTTAGCGGCCTATCTTTTTCTTTAGAACACTGTGTCGCCGACTAATGTGTGTGCGCCGTGCGGGTGTGAAAAACAGTTTCGCTCACGCACATTGTTTAACTAATTAACGTGCGCGACTGTTTTTGCAACAGCAGCAACTTTCTGAAAGCAGATTTTCATCAGTGATTGCTTTGGGAGGATTGAAGAACTTTCGCTTACAGTAGTCAGAATAGTTATGAGATACAATAACTTTGAGAATAGCGTAATAAAGTTTTGTTAATTTGTAAACGAACAAACCATATTATGCAGTGGAGTGCAAGATTTCAGAAACCCATTTGGTTTTGCATTAAAACCATCGTCTTCAGATAGTGTCATTGCAAGGAGCGTTTGCAAATTGATATAATGACTAAAAATGCCAGAATACTAGTAAGTAATTAAACAATATCGAATACACCACAGCACCAAATTACTGTGTTTAAAACCAAGTAGCGTAGATCAAAACTTGTAGTATGTGATTTGTTTTTAATAAGAATTGTACTTTGCAGATATATTCGAACTGTTTATTTGATATCAATGTCATACTGCATATGGCAATGGTCAATAAATGTGTCGTTTTCGGATGTAATTCAGGTTATTCAACGTGTAAAAAAAATGTTTCATCATTTCGATTTCCAGCTGCAAATCCGGAGTTATTGCAAAAGTGGATTAAATTCGTAAACCGAGCTGATTGGATACCTACAAAAAATTCCGTTATTTGTTGCAAACATTTTGAATCAAAATTTTTAAACGAAGGAAAAAGAACCAAATTACACTGGAAACTGAATCCGATCCCTACAGTTCACGCTGCAAAAGGTCTACAACAAGAATCGAGTTTGCAAACACCGACTACTTCTAGAAAGCCCCCTACTTCAAGAATATATCAACCAGATGAGCTGCTGCATTTTAACGAAAAAGATAAGATTAGAAGTCTAAACGAAGTTACCGAAAAGCATTGCCCGCCAGGATACCTATATCATAAAGCAGAAAATCATATTTTAATGTACAACTTATGCTTTGACAATTTGACTGGTTTTCCTGCTATACAAGAAGCAATAAAGATCGACAGTGAATTGCATGTACAATTGCAATATCGCGGCAATCCTGTACCACTTCCCCCATGGTTTCGAGAAGGAAGAACAGCAACCTTAACTAGATTTTCAATGTTACAAAATTTGCCAAGTTATTTGCGAACTTCTACCACTAAATATCCCATCTTAAATGAGCTGCAAAATCGACAAAATTACAAATTGCAAGGTCGCCCACCATATAGTTCTGAGCTGATTAGACTGTCATTGCTTCTTTTGTTTGTTTGTTTTACCCCTCCTCTTCCTCGGGATGGAGGTACGGCATAAATTCATGCCGTCAACCTAATTGAAATTAGTCTAGGGGAAAGATGGCAGTCCATTTCGAACCAGTCTTGAGTGACTGGTAGCCCCACCACCAACAAGGTGGACTGCCACTGGTGGGTACCCAAGAGTCGTCTGACATGCTGGGTTAGCAACTTCACAATTGTAACCCGGTGAAGTACGGGAGGGCCACCTGTCTACCACATAAAGGTGGAGGCGTCCCGTTAAGTGCCTTGCCCAAGGACACAACAAGCAAGCTTGCCGGCTTGTTCTCCACACTATCCCTTTTATATGCTGAGCGCCAAGCAGGGAAGCTGTGAATACCATATTTTAAAGTCTTTTGGTATGACTCGACTAAGGGAATGAACCCCAGGTCTACCGACTACGAGGCGGACGCTCTAATCATTGCTTCTTCGCTACACCTCTCTGCAATCATACAAAATTTTACTGGAATATTTTCCATTACTTTCATTGAGCTTATTGGCCAAACTCAAATCTAGTTCTGTGGATTCAATTAAAGCTGCACAAGTACTGCGTGAAAATAAAGCAATTTCAGAAGACATAATTTTAATGGCTGATGAAATGTATTTACGGAAGAAAGTGCAGTACTCTGGAGGTGAATATGTTGGTGCCGATAAAGATAAAAATTTATACAAAGGCATTGTAGTTTTTATGGTTTGCGGTTTGAAAAAAAACTTTGCCCATTGTTGTCAAAACTTCCCCAGAAACCAACCTGAATGGGACATGGATGTCGGAACAACTGGAGGAATGCGTTTGTACATTAGCTGAAGCGGGTTTTAAGGTACGAGCTATTGTTACCGACAACCATTCGGCAAATGTGGCGGCATTTAGCATGTTACGAAAAAAGTTTCCAGGTGGAGGGTTTTTCTTTCAGCATCCCAAGAACTCTACAAAAATATACTTATTTTTTGACAATGTGCATCTTATAAAAATGTTAGAAACAACCTGTTGAACTGCCACAAATTTGTTTTTCCATCATTTTCATTTCAAATTAAAAATAAAATTGTTGCATCTTCTGATGCTGGCTTCATATCGTGGAGTGACATGCAATCTTTGTTGAACAGAGATGTCAAGTTAGAGGCAAATTTGCGAAAAGCTTCGAAGCTATCCTTTGAAGCATTGCACCCTGGACACAATAAGCAAAATGTGAATCTAGCGCTGGCAATATTTCACGAAACAACAATTGCTGCCTCCAAAGCATATTTTCCGGACAGAACAGATATGGCTGGTTTTTTGTCGCTTATCAACACTTGGTGGACTATTGCTAACAGCAAGCAGCAATACCACCCCAATGCATTAGGAAATGCAATAGTGAATGATGATGGAAAAGTCGAATTTTTATTGGAATTCGCTGAATGGCTAGAAAATTGGTCTCTTCTGACTGGAAGTAGAGTTTTCTGTTTATCAAAACAAACGTGTGATGCCCTAATCAAAACCCTTCGTTTTCAAGCTTTATTGACAAAAGAACTACTGCAAGAAGGATATGCTTATGTGTTGACTGGCCGCTTTCAAAGTGACCCGATAGAACGTCGTTTTTCTCAATACCGACAAATGAACGGAGGTAACTTTTTGGTCAGCTTAAAGGAAGTTTCTAACTCTGAGAAAATATTGTTGTGCAAATCATTGATTAAGCAAAATGTGATTTTTTGGAATGGAGAATCAAACATTCAACGAACACCTGATTTCGAAGAGCTGCAGAAGTTTAGAGTGGCTGCTTCGGAAATGTCAGTAGTAATGCAAGAGGCGACGCTTTCTCCTGATAGCGAAGAGGTCGCTTTTGTTCTTGCTGGTTTTGTTGCTAAAAAATTGATAAAAAAAATGGATGTGAAAACTGCAAAGATCTAGTTATTAATACAGGAGGTTTTGAAGGTAGAAGAGAACGCTATTTTGAACTACTATCCCGAGGTGGTTTAACTGTTCCATCACGGTCTCTAACTGAGCACGTAATAAATACATTTGCGATTTTGGATGTTGCAGACAATTTAATACAAAGCTATCCTACCATTCCAGCTCGTACTGCTGCAGAAGAAATTTTGCAGTATAACTGCAACTCTCCATTTGCTTGCGATCAGCACAACGAGTGGGCTACAAAGATGTGCAGAAGCATACTTGTTAATATATTTTTTGACAATAAACAGAAACGTACCAATGATTCCATCAGAAAAAATGCCGTTGTAGGCTTTAAAAAACGTCAACGCTCTAAAAACGATTAAAAACTTGTGAATGTGAGCACTGAGCAACATGTCAACTATTTATATACTTTCGTTTTTATACTTTTCACTTTTCAGTGTTTTAGTTTTTTTATACTTTTCACTTTTCAGTGTTTTAGTTTTTTTTATACTTTTCACTTTTCAGTGTTTTAGTTTTTTTTTATACTTTTCAATTTTCAGTGTTTTAGTTTTTGTTCTTTTCAGTGTTCCACTACACACACAATATGTATTAATTAATATTCGCGAAATTGTTGTTAGTTGATTCTGCTAGTTTAGTCCAAGTCGCGCACGCGTAAAAGTGCATTTTGCTTATTTAAACATAGCGTGTGAGCGATATAACTTGGCAAATTTTGTAACAAATGTTTATAATTATCATTATTTTCTGCAAGAAACTGGCAGACTGAGTTCATTGACTTACAGCATAAATCTATACAGCCTATGTTGCACTTTTGCTTCCAGCAGTCACCCTATATCCTATCCAGCAGACATCTTGTAGTAACAGACTCGGACTTTTGCGGTTGGTGGTTTAATTTGCTGCAGACCACATGTTTCAAGAATTTTAACTATGTCGCGCCTGTCGCCCATTTCAAACGAGTTTGTCGCAAACCTATCACGTGATGGTCCAATGACCAAATCTATCGGAAAAGCGTTATTCGCAGTACATTCCCTTTAAAGAACGATACGATACGGTTGAGTGACATATGTGAATGATACGGTTGAGTGACATATGTATTTGTACATTTAAACAAATGTTAACATTTAAACAAATGTTAAAAACATTTAAACAAATGTTAACATTTAAACAAATGTTATAAACATTTAAACAAATGTTAAATGTATTTGTGCATTTAAACAAATGCATTTGATTTAGTCATAAATGTTGTCCTAAAACATGTGTAATCAGCGGTGAACAAATGGCGCCCCATACTGTTGTCGAAAGAAAAAGATAGGCCGCTAAGAATCGAAGCGAAAAATGCAACTTATATGGCCGTGTTGTAGTAGGTCATGGTTTGATGTGTTACGTACAAGTAGAATATATGAAAACAAAATCAATTATATGATGAATCATCTAAGCATTATATAGCAGGGGTGTCAAACTAGTGGCCCGCGTAAAAAATTTGTGGTACAGTGAGAATCCCTGGCCTCCGAATTTGGTGTTCGAAAAATTGTTCTCCAAAAGAAAAAAATCTTTTAAGTTGAAATACAGCCATTAGGTAATGGTCAACAACCGCAATAAGTTGCGGGTGGCGATACAGGTTACGGCGAGGGAGGTAATAACCCCTTTTTCTGGAGATCAGCACCATTTTGAGCTACATCACGCGATTTCTGGAGATCCTGGCCGTAGAAGTAGTGATTTTCAAACTTATGCCGTGGCTGGTGTGCCGCGAAATTTGATCAACTGCTTTCCTGTGCCAGCAGACAAATAAGTTTAAGGACCACTGATATACAGTTTTGCCGGTTTAAATTTTTTCAACAGAGCGTGACCCGTATAAAATCCAGGTATGTAAACGTGGCCCGCAGCACTGATTGTGTTTGACAGCCCTGTTGTACAGCATAACATCAAAGTGTTAACTGTAGTATCACATTAAGATATTTTAATTGTAGTTCCGTAGATAACAGCAAAAGCTTCGACATAGGCAAAATTTTAACTTCCACACATGCTTAATTTTTATATTGCTTTAAAAACTTATTATTTTTTCTTTAATAGTCAAATAACCATAAGCCTGATGGGTTACAACAAAGATAATGGGAGATTTAAATGGCATTCAAGAGTTTTGTGAGAACAGTGGGGATGTACACCATCTTGCTGAAAAATAACACTTTACGTAGTCAATTCACGCTTTCATTTCAACGCAAACTCCGGATGAACTTTTTCTGAATAAGAGGTCTGCGCGGGGTCTGCGTTGTAGGCCTATTGCATTGCAAGAGCAGTAATTGCCCGGCTGTAGAGATGGTTCTTTCACGGAGCGAGCGCTTCAGGTCTATCTAAAAATTGCCACAAGGTGGCTTCCGTTTTTCTAACCTGCTAAACTCTCAACTGCTTGCAGAAAATAGTTTAATTTATTTTTTTAAATGTTAATCACTAGTGAATTTCTTTCATTAATCGATGGTTTTTATTAGGATTAAATTGTTAAATCGTATTTGGCAGCAGAAAAAGTAGTCTATCTTAGAAACTCTGACATCAGCACGTGCAAACAAGAAAAACAAACAAACAACACTGTTCGATCGAATGGATATATATCGCAACTAAATAGCTTTTTTAATCTAAGCTGGCCAGAAATCATTTTCATTTTACCACACAGGCAACAATTTTTCTGATTATTTAATTCCAACTTAAGTAGGACTTAGTGCCTGTTGTTTACTGCAGTGAAAGTAGCTCTTTGTTATTGAAAGTTGTTGAAGCCACTTAATCTACCTCTGACAAAGCTTAATTGCTCTTGAATTTCCTTCTGCCCATGGTTTTGTTTCAGTTTTTTTTTCTAAAAATACAGCTGGGTCACAGCTAGTAATGTTCACGAGCATGTTAGACTATCTAAGGTGTGAAAGCGTATTTTGTTAATCCAACCTGTAGTTTGTAAAGTAAAAGTGAAATGTTTAATGAAAGAGAGTGGGAAATGTGAGATGTCTATTTGGGAAAGAATTAGGCTATTCGCTGTTTTAAACTTTGTTAGGCTATTACTTTTTCACCAAATTCAAACTTTTAGGCAATATAGCCTAGTTTAGAACAAGGAGCATGTGCTATGTAATGAATAAACTAAGTCTTTAAAACAGGAAGAATGGTTTTTGAAGGGGTATTGGCCATATCTACCTTACAAAAAATAAGTTAAATTTACCAAACTATTTGTTTTTCATCAACATCTTTTCCTCGTTCAAGCACAATTTTGTTTACACGTTTTACACTTGAACCACAGCCCACAAATTTTCCTAAACCGGAACGAATACCGACCCGATGATGTTGTGGTTAGAAAGAATGTCTGGTTTGCACTCGGTAGTTCCAGTCGCACTGGAAAGCTATAAATACCATGTTTAAAATTTTTGGTATGAATCAGCATGAGAATTAAACCCCTGGGTTATGCTGATTCATACCAAAAACTTTAAACATGGTATTTTTAGCTTTCCAGCTTGGCGCTCAGCAAGAAAAGGTTATTTCGGAGAAAACGCTAGCAACTTCGCTTGTTGTGTCCTAGGGTAAGGCACTTAAAGGAATACGTCTATCTTTATGCGGCAGACAGGTATTGGGGCCAAGCAATCTACTTGTCTTGGTGACCTAGTCTTATTATAGACTAGTGAACAGAAGCATCAGCTCATATGCATAAGCCAAAAAGAAAGATGTAGCTAAAACGTAGAAGAAAAATTGACGCGAATCAAAATCTGTTTAAAGTTATAGTAAAATTCAACACAGATAGCTTGAACCTAGGTGCCCAAAGCTTTTTTTGGTTCGCGCCATGAAACACGAATATGACGTGTTGACGAGCCGCAAAAAGGCTATTTTTTAAATTGAACTGGCCAAATTAAGGGTGCTATATCTGAAATGGCAAAATCTCTGAAAAAAAACTTCTTGCACGGGCCGCACTCTGGCTACTCCTGCCCTAAAATTTTTAGTATAGTTTAGCTGCATTAGTTGTCTGATGGAATGATGGTCAGGAAAAAGTATAGGCCTATTTTATCCTTTATAACAGTGACGTAGTCTGGTGGGAAAATCGGTGAAAAAAGAAGTATAGTCGCTTTCCCGAATGTTGGTCTCGCAACAGTAAATGATGACGTCGTAATAACAAGCACAAAATTAAATCATACACCCAAACTTTTTTCATGTTTTACACAACCAACAGTAAATAAAACCGTTTTTTTTCTATTCGTGCACAGAGCCTACTTTTGTATTCTGTCATCGTGGAATCTCTTGATCTTTTTCTGATGGCTCCGAAGGCGCAACCTTTTGAACTGTATTACTTATAAATAAGATTTAACTGCTAGGGAGTGGGCACCGAAGAGATCAGAAAGAAAAATTACTTGTCGCAGTAAATTGTTTTCTTTTCAGGCATTAGACCTATATATTCTGCACGGACGATTAAAACTTCATCGACGTAATGTTGAGTCTTGATTTCCTGGCATTTCGCAGGAGTTTTTGAATTTCATCTTAAAGCAATTGCTTATATCAGGTTATCAGTCTTTTAAAGATCAACTTAAACCAGCATGGTCAATTTTGCCTAGATAGCAGTTTAAACAAAATTATACAAACAACTTGTGATGGCAAATATCAAACAAGATGTAATGGCGTCGAAAGATGAAACTCAAATTATAAGAGAACAGCAAATCGAAAAAGATTTGTCTTCAAATAAAGATCAACTTCAAATCAGCCTGTTAACTTCAACCGAAAAAAGGGAAAGTTCTGAGGTTAGTAATGTTGGATTGATTTAGTCTTGAAAGCAAACGAAAGCCATGTTTTATGATATAAACGCAAGAGCGTACGCCACAAGAGAACTAATAGGCTGAACCCACCCATAAGCGAATCCAGAAAGAATTTTATAGATGGGGACAGTAAAAGAGAACTTTTTGATAAAGGGTGTCTCTAAAGAAAATATAGTCTTCATCTTGATTGGAGAAAGGTTTCAAAAATCTCTCTAAAAATACAAAAAAGTGTCTGACTCTATTTGCGGTTAACTCCAAAATGCCGTAAATTTTCCAAGTTCTTTGAATGTAGATTGCTAGGGAACCGGGTTCAAAAATTTTATAGGTATATGCAAACGTAGTTGTTTAAATTTTTTCTGGATGAGCTCCACACCCTTTATTTGATATCCCCATTGCCTTTTGTTTATGGTCATCTCTGTCCTGGTTTTACCTCTGTCCTAGACCCCTCCACTCTACTGCTGACAGCCAATCGACAGCTCAGTACCGCAAATAGGAAAGAAATTTTTGAGGGGGAAATTGTATACAGCCGGTAACAGAGCAAGAAATCTATGCCACAACAATTGAAAATTTCGCAACTGTCACTAACCCCTATTCTTTGGCAGCAATTATGAATGCAGTTCTTGGTCTTAAGCAGCGATAGCGTCTGTACTGACCAAGGTGTAAAGTGTGCAGTATGGTGACATCGGAATGTAATGATGTTGGTGGTAATTAATTTCGTTTGCACCCCTTTCCCTACAAATCTTTGGTTTATGATTGCTTTTACGAATCTGATTGTTTGATTTACCGATTTAATAAGTTACTTAGCATTTCCATAACTCTTCGTGAGACTAATTAGATTTATTTGCCTGTCATCAGAAGCATTATTGAGCGTAAATCAATGATCGTTGAAGTTAAGTACACAAGTTTAATACGCATGTTATTTACATACGTTGAGAAAAAATGTTTTTCACTTACGGTCGCACTACGTTGCTGATGTCATCTGAGGTAAAAGAATACGTTGCTAGATTGTTGAACTTCGTTTTACATTAATTTTGTATCGCAGATGTACCTGTAAATCTCTGTTTTTGTTGTGATAGTCTGACGTACGGCTCAACGATGCAAAATGTTTTCATAAATCAAATTCAAGAAGGCAGTATATAAGAAACAGCCGAAGCTGTGTTCAATTTTTTTCGATTTTAACAATTGAAGGCTGCAGCGAGTAAAGAGTAAGAGTTACAATAATTTTTATGTAGTTCTCGGCTCAATAATTTGAAATTGTGCAATCAGGGGAAATCCATGGGTAACAATAGTGATAAAATTCATTTGAAATAAAAATCGAAATGTTAAAATTTCTTTCAAATAACTTGAAAAACAAAGCCATCGCCAATAGCAAAATGGCTTGAAGAAGAAAGCTGATTTCCGAAAAGCTTTGGTGTTTTTGTATTCAAGAAGAAATGTTTTCTTCCGTTGGAAAACGTTTTGTGGCTACAAAGCGTTAGGATCTACAAGAGATCGACTAATTGCAAGGATATGCTTCCCTTCATACCTATTAATCAACTTGATTTCACTTTTAGGCCAGTCATAATGACTAATTACATTATACCAGAAATGGAAACCGGTTGGGTCAACCGGCACCTGTTGCAGGTCGGCTCGGGTCGAGATTTTTGATTGGCCGGTCAAGCCGGTCAAAAATCAGGTCGAAAACCCCTGTTTTACAGTCGAAAATTTGCTTTAATCCTTCATTGATTTTTTGGACAGAGATCACTCTTTTTTAAAGTGATAAACGTTAGCTTCGAAAATACAGTACTCGAATTTGGATTAATAATCGCTTGGCAACTAGCATCTTCATCAAGCGAAGTGAAATTCGTGCGATACGCAACTGTTGCATTAAAAGTATTCTGTTAGATCAGGGGTCCCCAAACTTTTTAGACCATCGACCCCTTTATGGAATTCTTGATTTCTCATTGACCCCCAGGCATGTACAAAAAAATAAATATTAATGATAACTAAACAGATAAGCCGTTTCCATATACATTAGTAAGGGAAACTGCATACCAAGCCCTGTGAAACTGTTGTTCTGTATCTCTTCCCATTCTGTATCTCAAATACCTAAAATTCCTGGTCGACCCCTTTTTGACCCCCAGGTGTTTATCGACCCCTTGGATAATCCCATCGACCCCCATGGGTCGATATCGACCACTTTGGAGACCCCTATGTTAGATCAATAAATGTTGGTTGCCAAGTTTGCCGTTTTTATACAGCAGAACACAACTGAACAAAAAGTATAGTAATACCGTAGTAAAGAAGTGATTGCCAAACGCTGAAAGAATAGACCAATTAAGTTGCAAAAAGTAGCAACTGTTTTCACAGTTTTTGTTGTTATTGGCAAGCACGTAGTTGTAATGCTGAATAGATTCGACTGAGACGATCTCTTTTCCAGAGTCGCCTTTACTGTAAAAACGTTCCTATACTGTATTTAAAATCAAATTTGTCAAAAAGTTCTGTTTAGAAACGTATCAAGATTTTATAACGCTTTACTTTCAGATTAAAATTGCTTTATATACTTAAAATTAGGAGCTCATAAATAATATTACAAAAGCAACAAAAAAATTGTGGTAAAAAATCTGTCAACTGCGGGACAAATTCAGTTTTTATAGTTTAGGTCGGTTCATGAAAGTCCTGATCAGTACAATCACTGTACTGCAAAACAAAACAAAACTTTTTCGCGCGTGTCTGAGGGTTTTTCTGCTGCAAATAGGTAATTTTGGGGTGCTGATTTTGAATTTAAAGTGAGATTTTTTCTATCATATCTAGTTTCTGAGATATTGAAAACTGTCATTTTGTGTATCTTTACTTGAATTTTACGCTCTGGTATCACTACGATTTCTTTTATATATTGTACAAAAAATGCCATAAAACCAATCAAAGTAATTAATGATGATATTTTGCATTATCAAGAACAAAGCTGATTCGCACAAACTCAAAATTCAATGAACAAAGGAACTCTGATATATTTATAAATCGTGCTACTTGAGTATTAAGCTTATAATAATTACAATGTTTAGCACAGCGAGCATAAGATAAATCATTTTCTCTCTGCAGAAACCAGCAAAAGTCACTCATCATGCTACCGCTAGACTATACTATATCTCGGTTTTCCACTAAAGCAATGTCTTGATAAGA
Source organism: Trididemnum clinides (assembly GCA_963675345.1). Taxonomy (NCBI): domain Eukaryota; kingdom Metazoa; phylum Chordata; class Ascidiacea; order Aplousobranchia; family Didemnidae; genus Trididemnum; species Trididemnum clinides. Next base: position 22,369,531 of record OY776297.1, read on the forward strand.
ATCGCTCCCTATGCTCATCACTCACTGGCCCCACGTTTGATGGAAAAAAGTCAAGATCGGCATGGAGCAAATGTGGCTTTAACGACATTCGGAAACCCAATCGTAGATACACTTGCAACAGATTTTCAACAATTTTTGAAAAATTTTCAGCTTTATATTTGCCCAAAAAATTGTTAATAATTTTTTTTAAATGAATTTTAAGCATCCAATGCTGTAAACTTAAGTTTTTTTGCATACTGGTCATCTGCAACAGTTTTTAAATTTCCTCCCCAATAAACAATTCTTTCTTCAGCTAGCCTTCACTTTTGAAAGTCCAAATTTTTTTTGGACGTAAATGCAGCGCCGTCATATTTCATTGCTTTGACAAAGGATTTCATTAGCCCTAGTTTAATTTGCAGTGAAAGTAATAGACAATTTTTGAGATTTACTAGAAATATGTGTTTTATGTTAAACCTTCCAGCTGCCGGATTTTGACCAGGTTTTCAACCTTCTTTGAAGTAGTTAGTGTAATTGCAGCTATTTCAGAGACACAAGAAGCACATGTATCTTGTACTACCTCACTGCAACCCAACAAGTAGCCAAGTGATATAACCTTTAGATCGGCGCAAATCTTGGAGTAGTTGATAGCCTTTTAGCAAGTTTTCATAGCTTCATATGTCTCTTTCGTATTTACAGCGTGAGTTAAAGGTATAGGTGGTTTGATGTTCCCATAATGTTTTAGAAATCCTCTTACACTAATTTTGCTAGATTGGATGAATAGTTTCCCAATCACCATTGTCATAACCTTACCCTAATTAAATTATCAAGCCAGAAACATCTTTGCCATAGCACAAGTTGTCTTTAGCATCGCAGAGAGATAACAATTTTTCGTGATGAAGTTGAAACTTAGAAATTTTAGTGTTTTTCTTAAGCAAGTTCACGGCTTAGGAAAGTACTTCCAGTATGTCAGTTTTGTTTTTATTTAATACCAGATCTCGCTCCAGATCTTTTGACAGGCTTTGAATAACTAAAGTCGGTTTTATAGCATTGCACCCTTCGGTATTCTTTTCATTCACACATGCTTTTCGGTCAATGGCTTCACGCTCAGGTGAAAATTTTTCTGATTCTAGTTCTTCAGGTGAAGGAACACGTAAATCATTTTCGTGAGGAACTGTCTTAAAGGTAAAAGTACAATTTGCATATACTACTCGGTGTCTCAAAAGTAAGTATGCACTTTAAAAATTTAATGGGTTATTCAAGTTTGTCAAAAGTTTGCGAAAATATTCTACCAACAACTACAATAATTTTAACATCTTAGTGTCTCGTTGAATTGACTTATTCACGGGATATTAGATCTCAACGTGTGAACCACCAATTTCGAGACATTTCAGCCATCTTTTGACGCACTTTTCCGACACTTTGCAATAAATCTTGGGTAACAAGTCCACAAGATGCTCTAATCCCTTGTTCGAATTCTTTGACGTTTTGCTGTCTTGTGGGTGAACTTTGCTCTCATGGAAACCCCAAATACAAATGTCACGTGGTGTTAAGTCAAGTGAACGAGCGGCCTATTTCAGAGGATTTTGCTCCCCATCCTCCTATCAGGAAAACAGCTGATTTAGGTAATCTCTGACTTGCTCGGCGTAATGTGCTGGAGCTCCATCTTGCTGAAACTAACAGTTTTCAACAATTGCATTATTTCTCAGCTCTGGGAGAAAAATTTTCAAGCATTTCCAGGTAGTTTTCTCCTGCAGCAGTTGTGGTTCTTCCTTGATCATCATGGAGAAAATATGGACCTATAACGCTTTTAGCGGAGATTGCACACTACACAATAAGCTTTGGTGAATCACACTCCTACTCCAGGATAGTTATAGGATTTTCTGTTCCCCATATTTAAGTATTGCGCAGGTTTACTCTTCCAGACCAATGAAAAACAACCTGGTCGCTGAGCCAAAAGCCGTCAATGATGGATAGGTTGTTTTCAAAACGGTTGAGCAGTGTTTCACCCATTTCTACCCTGTGATCATTATCTTCTTCTTTCAGTTTATGTACAGTTTGCAATTTGTAGGAAAAAGACTTATTATTTTTGCGTAACATTTATTGAATTAATGATCGGCTGATGTCCCACTATACCGCCCCACGACGTATGGATTTCCCTTGACTCAATGCATATGCCTCTTCTAACTCCTGAATGTTTTCGTTTGAACGTCCGTTGCTTGGTCTCCCTGATCGTAGTGTGTCAGCTACGGAGCCAGTTGCCATAAACTTAAAATGAAGTGCATAAAGTGTTCGTCGAGTAGGAGCTGAGTTGATTCCAAATTCCCTGTTAAAGAGGCGCTAAATTTGCCTTACCGATTTATACACTTTTTTCCAAATAGCAATTTGGCGCTTCATTTCTTGAGTTAATTGTCCTGCCATTTTGTGAGTTGGTGGAAAATGTAAACTATACGTAAAATTTAGTAGTTATCTACACTATGTTTTCTGAAAAAACAAGTGTCCTATGATTAGTACCTGTAAAGAAAATTAAATCTGAAAATGTATACTTACTTTTGAAACACCTTGTATTTTTAAATTTTTTTCGGGAAAATCCTTTCATATTGGTGAGGCAAAAGTAGCAGTCAGTTGCATGGTCTTTCTACTCACGACAAACCATTGGTACAGGGACATGCATTTTCATTCGCTTCTTATTTATCGACCAAAGCAACCGAGTTTTGCTGGAATTGCAGCAAACATAAAAAACCCATAAACTTGTCTTCATCATTAAGTGCATTGTAGAAGTGACACTTGTAAGCTATAGCGGGGACAACTGCTACACTTTATTCTAATGTTTGACGCTGTCAATGGATACAAGGTTCTACCCCATAATAGTAGTGTCACAAAATTTGTAGAAAAGCTAATCAGACATTTATTTTCGAAAAAAAAAAAGCTTAAGCCAGTCCTCTTTCTCCTCTTCAACAATGCCAAGAATTCAGTCGCTATAGATTATTAAACCCATCCATGATTTCAATCAATAAAACACTTATTCTCAAGCTTTCCTTTATTTTCTCTCATGTTTACGATGTAACCTTACTACTCATACAAGTTTCTAGGCGGATATTTCAATAGCAATGAATACAGCTTGATAACGTACTGTGACTCAATCGGTGATGATCAGTGCGGAATGCGCTACAAGACTTCCCATTCCATGAACTTTGTATAAACTAAGTTCAAATATTAATTCCCATATCTGTGCGTGCCTCCATTGATTTTGCAGCAATATAAGTTTAAGGCCAATTATATCACGACTTTCATCAACATTGTTTTAATAGAGATCACTAAATATTGTTATTTGTGGTAGCAGCTAATGTTCACACTTTTTGAGATGTTGTAACTGCATGTTAAATTCTATAATCAGCAGTGGTCGGCAGTAACAAGTTACTATTGCAACTAATTACTATAACTTCGTTACTTTTTTGCAGAAGTAACGAAATTTGTGATTAGTTATCAACTAGATACTGTAGAAGTTACGAGTTACTATTACTTTCTGCTTTCACAGCAAAAAGAACTGATATTTTATTAATTTGTCGCTAAATAATGAAAAAACAGTTTACGATTTTGGTCAGAAAATATTATTTTATGGGGTCTCTTTGACAAATTGGGAATTTCGGACTATTTAACTTCAAACGATTACCTTAAAATTGTCAGAGGTTATGTAGGAATAAATCATATTCAAAGTTAGGAAGTATGAAAGTGAAATCTTTAGTCCTTTTGGAGTAGTTCTGTAATGTCCAACAGGAGTGGGGTATATCTGCCTCCCTACCCAACTATCAACTTAAGGTTAAATTTGGTCTCACTCATCTAATCGAAAAGCAGTGTGATATCTTAATTCCGGTCCTGATGGCGAGCAGATGAGAGAATAACACGAAGATGTTGCGAGCACAACTATAATTTAAAGTGCAATTCTGTGTGTGTGTTAAAACTCCTCCGAAACTACTGATTGTACGAGCATCAAATTTGGACCCTTGATCACCACCCTGGGGTAAGTATCGTAAGGGTTTTTTGACGTCGCAATTAAAGATTAATTTTTTTAAATTGCATTTCTTGACTGAGGATCGCATTTCTTAGCTTAAGCAAAAGCCAGTACCGACTTACAAACTTCTCCCAATTTCGTCTTTTTAGGATCTCACATGATGTCATAATTAACGATTATTGGTAAAACTTGTTTTCCTAATTTATTCAAAAAGTACTCACCGTAGAAACGCGATTAAACGCATATTTGGGAGCTATCAACAAGGAGCTCTTAATAAAAACAAATCTAGAACGATTAAAGCTGAATTGACGATGCAACAACAGACTTTTTGTAAAAGCAATTTAAGTCTTCTAAGCATGCTTTCTCACGTTTTTTCTACTCGCTTCAAACTCACTCCATGATGTAATAATACGTTTGGTACAATCAACACAAACTTCCGCAAACAAAGATCATCATATGATGTTTTTCAAAAATTGAAACATTTCTACAAAATCAGTTTACTTAAAAACTGATATGTGACCTCATTTCTCAACCGATTTTCAAAGTTTATTTAACATACTAAAGTTAATCTTTGGGCAATTCCGATAATTAATATATGATATTGCTAGCTCCAAGTGGTTACGATCGATAGAGAGCGTCTTATAAGCGAAAAGCAAAACAACAAAGCGAGTGCTGATGGCGTGAGGCTTCCGAAAAAAGCAATGCTATTGAGAGATATTTACAAGTTTTACAAAGCCATCCCTGGACGCGTTTCGTCCTTTTGGATGGTTACTATTAGTAAAATAAAACTGAACTTTAATCCATTAGTGCCCGGTGGCAACAATTGTTGCCAATAAGGCGTTCTTATTCTTTTAGCTGTTTGATCTACTTAAATTAATCTTTTTACAGCTTTTGTACTACCAAACTGATGTGCAATATTTTTAGACATCTTAAGTCAGTTTGCAGCTCACGAATATTTTTTTAGTCAGTAGTTAGCGTTTTAGAAAACAGTAGTTGAGTTTTTGTTGCTGAAAGTCAGCATGGCGCAGTAAACCAGGTAAATTATTATTACTCCAATTGCATTTTTTTTACTATAATGTGATTTAAGTATGGTTGCATTCCTATTCTAATATGCTGACGTGCTTGCATCACGATCTTGTTTGTTTTAGTTACTTTTTTATTCAAATGTTTTCCTTTGGCAACAAATGTTGCCACTGGGCACTAACGTAGTCAATTCTTTTGAAAAGGTTATCGCCGTAAAAGCGTAGTTACTGTAACCTACGAAAACTGTTACTGCATCTGCATATTTTTTTAACTCTTCTGCTTGTGATTAGCTACTCAAAGTTATATATGGTTTTCATTTACTGTGAAGTATCTATATGCATCTGCAGCTTATACAATTACTTCATTTGTAGCGAAAGATAATTTATAAATATGTATTCTTTGGATGATTTTAGGTTTACTCTGAACAAAGTGCGAACTTCTTTAGAGAAAAATCATTTAACGCCAGCGAGAATGAGCATGACGTTCAAGTTACACTTTTGCCGCCAAGTGAGGATGGTATCACTGACCAAGATTCGGGTGACTCTGATAAAGAAGTTACAAGGATGTTTTTGCACTTGTCAAGACGTATATTGACCACAGAAGCGGAAACACGTGCTGTTACTACTTCCCTTCTTGCTACTGCATGCGGGAATCCACCACGGCTGAAGAAGATGTGTAAGAAAAACCAGAGAAAGTGGACAATCAGCAAACCAGCATCATCACTACCACTTAAACCCCCGAAAAGTTATGGCCCCAGCATAAATGGCTTTCTCGATTCTAGCATTAGCACTCCTTTAAATGCTTTTTTCAAGCTATTGTCACACGATTTTGATAGAGGAAATTGTCACTAAAACCATTATTTACGCTCAGCAAAGAGAAACCATAAATTTTTCCTTAACAAAGGAAGAGATAATTTGCTTCATAGGAATTTTGCTGGTGTCAGGTCATCATCCTATTCCGTTTCGTCGCTTGTAATGGTCAGACCAGCCTGCTTGTAGCAGAGTCCATAAGAAACAAGTTTGAGAAAATATTGCAATGTTTACACTATGCAGACAATTCTTGCATAACTTCAGACCGTTGCTATAAAATCAAACCGCTTTTCACAGAAATTAATAGAAGGTTTAAGACTTTTCCTCTCAGCCCTGACATCAGCATAGACGAAACGGTGGGAAAAAATCTACGGAAAATACGGCTCAAAAGAGTTTATTCGAGGGAAACCAATTAGATTTTGTTTCAAGATGTTTTCATTAGCATATCCAGATGGTTACCTGTGCCATGCAGAACCCTACTGCGGTGCTGATACCCAACTATCAGAAACATCGTTTGGTCTGGGAGGAAATATTGTTCTTTTTTTTTCACAAGTTTGTGATGTACCAGTTGGTTCAAGGTTTCACTTTGATAACTGGTTTACATCAATTCCTTCGGTAGATAGACTGAAGGTCGACGGTATTGGAGAAACAGGAACCATACGTGCGGACAGGTGTGGAAAGGTTCCTCTCGCACCAAAAGCAGAGCTTGAAAATCAGAAAAGAGGGTCAATGTTCTATGCATGCGACGGAAGCAACATGATTGTGCGGTGGTGTGGTAATGCCATCGTGCCTGTTGCGTCAAGTTGTCAACTCAGCAATTCTTCCAGATTAGTTTCTCGCTGGTCAATGAAACAAAAGAAACGTGTTGATGCGCCTATGTCTCACATGATCCATTTGTACAACCGCTGTATGGGAGGAGTAGATTTGTTTGACCAATTTGTTGTCATAAGAAGCAAGAAATGGTGGTGGATGTTTTTCTCGTGGTCCATAAACGCGTGCGTTGTAATCTCTTGGATCCTATTCAAATCAGTGAAAAACAGCGCTATTCCTTTTCTAAAAGCGGTGTGGTACCACGGATCAGACCTGAACCTAAAATGTCTTACAATCCAAACACTGTGAGAGCTATTCGTTTCGATAGAGTTGATCATTGCCTAGAAGCACTGCCTTCTCACTATTCTAGATGCCGCGAGTGTGGAGGATGATGCTCAATGAAATGTGAGAAGTGTGACTCACCACTGCATGTGCAGTACCTTAAAACCTATGGCGAAAAGTAACTTTGACATCGAAAATAAACAAACTTTGCGTGGTAGCTAAAACTACACGAAAACTTCTTGTAAATAAAGCGTTTGCCAATAGATAATACAAGAGTTTTATTTTTAGATTTTGACATCGTTAGTGTCCAGTGGCAACAAAGGTGGCCATCTGTTTTTTAATAGATAACGAAAAAATTTTCATACGAAAACATTAATATCACTCTTTTTACCACTTGAATAGATGCTAGCAAAAAGATTACTAAATTTGAAAAAAAAAGAAATTCTGGGCAGTAATGGCTTAATACCGGTAGTGTAGCAATTTATTTCCTTCCAAAAAGTAATAAGATCAGTTATGACAGGTAACTTAATCTATAAAGATTATAATAAGGTACTAGCAATTAGTGTTGCTTTAAAGCTTAGGTAATTTGCTTTCCAGCAATATGTAACTTCAATTGGTTCAGGCAAAGGATTAGTCTACAATGGCTGATCAGAAATTGCTGACCCTACATCATTTTCCATTTGTAGTTGAAAAATTTTTCTACTGCGCCTAGGCATCTTGCAATCTTTTGAAAAAATTAGTTTTTAAGTACATTTTCCTTGTTATCCTCGCAAGCATGATTGTTTGGCATTGATTACCTAAATTTCCATAAAGATTCATCAAAAAATGAAATCTTTAAAATTTTTTTAAAGTGCCTGGGCTTCACAGTATTGCGATTTCTACAAACACTATGTCTTGTGGTACATTTAATCTTTTTTTTACAAAAGCATGTCACTTTGGCGTTATCTATCAAAATTTTCAAAAAGATTCGTCGAAAAATCAAGTCTCAAAAAATTGTAAAAAGTAGCCTACTCCGAGCAAAACATTGGTGACTCCCTACGAAAAAAGGAGGAATAAAGATGGTTCTGTTTTATCTTTTGCAACAAAATATCAATGTTCCCCTACATGTCGTGTAAATGTTGCGGCTATTTCCTTTGCAATTATGTGAAGCCGGCATAACTGGCTGATTTGATGTTCCTAACCTCGACTTTAATGATGGGAGCCTGCTATTTCAGTAATTTAGCTGCGAGTTCTCCATTTCGGGTCAATTTGCTCTTTGTATAACTGCGTTTGTACCAGGGTTGCCAGATTGGCCTTTTTACGGCCCAAAACTAAAAATTTGGCTTTTTTTGAAAGCCTTTAACTGCCAGATTTTTCGGTTGGCCTTTTGGCCTTTTTTTGGCTTTTTTTAGTCAAACTTTAGTAGGCTGCTGGTGCAGAATTGATATTTTAGCTAAGGTCTGGCTTGTAGCAACACCAGTTACGATCTTGACTAATGAATCGAGTCCACTCACCAATTGCGCAGTGTGTATTTGATTTGTTTCGCAATAAGAAAGACTACGTATTAGCGATTTCACTAAACCATATTACTAGATCCGCGCAAGTTTAGCCAGATTGGCTATTTTCCGCCAAAAATAAGCTAATTTTAAGAATACTTGGTGGGTTGCAAGCTTGTTTTTGGCCGCTGGCAGATATTGGAAAGGAAAATTATTCATTCGTTGAAAATACAAAAGGATATAAAGCTGTAAAAATCTTTGCCTTGTCTTATTTTAGCAAGGATCATTTAGTAGGGTTACCATATCTGGAAAAGCAAAAATCGGGACAATGGATGGCCACTTTGCACGAGGCCAAATTTATGGGCTTTTCAATTATTTTTGAAACAAAATCGGGACGCTCAAATTCAGTTCTAGACTTGATCGTGGGGGGGAAACCACGAGGTTCTAAAAAAAGGAAACAGAGGTAATCTCCAAAAAAAAAAAAATGTCAACACTTGTTCGGCAGCACATTTTGTGTCATTTTCAGGCCGAAAACTGCACAAATCCTGCAGCCAAACAGGTGTTGACCTTTCTTTTTTTTTTTTTTTGGAGATCATTCCAAATGTGATTATGACCTGCCTGACCGATATTGAAGTTTGAACACCTGTGATCAAACTGTTCTGTTTGACTAAAGCAAAAAGCGGGATTTGCGATGAAAAGGCCCGAAAAAGCGGGACGTATGGTAACCCTATCATTTAGTAATTTGATACCGTTATTACAATTGCCAGCAGTATTCTTATTTTTAATTTGTTTATTTTTAGCCTTAGAATTTCATTAATTTGGTTACTTACTCTGGCGGGTTTTTATGTAACTTTTGGTTAAAAAAAATTTTACAACCTGGAAAAACTAACCAGACTGAGGCAGTAGAGTGAATGGACCAGTAGGCTATAATTTGTAACCTGTTAAATAAGTTGGATTGATTTCACACAAGAGCAGGGCTAGCATTCTCCACTATCAAAGTTTGTATAACAGGCTTTATGATTTCAGAGGAAACAGAAAAACCTTGGCAAATGTAGATTTTGGAGTCAAGTTTGTCCCAGAATGAGATAAGTTTATTCAAGATCATAGCTTGTAAAGATTTCGTGATGTTGTTGCAGTAAAGACTACTTGTGAGCAAATGATGCTGAAAGCTGTAGAACAAATAAAAAAAAGATTGCCTTCTACACAAAACATGTTTGAAAATCTGACAACAATAAGTCCCAAGATTATTCTAAGCCAAATAAGCAGATGTTCATTTATTGATTTATCATTTTCGAAGTTATTTGCTGATAAATTAACTCTGTTAGAAGATCAGCGTCAAAAGTTTATTCTTGTCGATTGGAAAAACAAGAAAATTTTTAAAGCAGAAGGAATTCCCGCATATAACCCTGAATAATTTTTTTGTATCGATTCTGCAGCATCTCTTTTTCAAGGATTTGGCTCAATATGCTCTAACTTGTCTTGTTACTCCAGTCAGTAACGCAGTGGTTGAAAGAATCTTTTTCTCACTCACATCTGTAAAGACGAAACCAAGAAATAGAACGGAAACGATTCTCTTGGAAACTATTATCAGAATTGGAACAGACATGTTGCTGAGGGGCAACTGTTGCAAAGATTTGTTTGTGTCGGAGAACATGTTGTTCCGATTCAGGGCTGATATTGTCTACAAACAGACAACCAGCAGCAGCATAGAGGATGCAATGCAACTTCTTTATAAAAACTTTGCTTTGTGTGTATAAACTTTGCAGTAATTTTTTGCTTTGTGCTGCTTGTACAGTTTTTCAAATTTTGGCCTTTTTTGATCATATTTGGCATGTTTTTGGGCTAGTTTGGCCTTTTCAAATTTTTGGGTCTGGCCACCCTGGTTTATACCACGACCAAGCAACAAGCGCGCAGCCAGAGACTTTAGGTTGTATAAATAGGCATACAATAACGAAAAAGTCCCAAGTAGTGGTCCCAACATTTAATAGCTTATTGCTGAAAATACTTATTAATCACTTTAGCGCCCCCACCCCTCCCTACCGCACAACTTTGAAATTATGTTTTCAGGCTCTTCATGAAATGAATGAATAAAATTTTTGTAATCGTTAGCTGTTATAATTAAGATCAAGTTTGCCTCTTGAGCACCAAACAAGGCAAGCAGCACGTAGCCACAAACTTCAGGAACTTTGGGAAAAATATAGCGGCTAAGCGCAACCTCCTACAGTGGATAATGTTTTTTACAGGCTTAATCGATTCCCATTACAAAAACGGTACTTTTGATTTTGAACTGCATATATCAGCAACAAATCAACTTTTTATTACTGTTCTCACAAATATCAATTGAGTGTTCTCATAAGTATAATTTCTCACAAGATCCTGTACAGCCGGCTGAACCGATGTTGTTAACCTCGACATTACTGATAAGAGCCCTGCTATTGCAATAACTTAACCGCGAGTGCTCCATTTCATGTTGGTTTGCTTTTTGCTTGGCAGCGTTTTGGCCACCACCAAGCGACATGCGACCAGCCAGAGGCTATAAGAATTATTCCACTGGCAATAAGAATGTATTGACACAGATTTCATCACATCACCAATATCTCAGAAACTAGACGTGATGGTAATATTTGATCGCAGATTTGAATATAGCGCCCAAAAGTTACTCAAAAACTCTTATTAAGTCACCCGATAAAAATTTTGTTGGACAGTATTATTTAATCACAGTAAAAAGATAAAATATTTTTTATCAGGTTTTAGTTGAGTGCGCTATTTGGAGTTGTCAGTATTTTTTCTTTTTTTAAACATTTGATCATTAAAAGTGGCGATTTAATTCTAAGGCGTCTTAAACAAATAATAAGTGATGATTAATATGAGCTTTTTGTTTGCAAAATCTTCTTTTAACAAAGAACGTTTCAGCTTTACAAAAAAATTTTATGAATTGAATGGGACTAAAAGTCAACAAGAGTAGTTATACAGTTATTTACCAGAAAAGTTGTTGTTAAATAAAAGATTATAATTGTTGAATAAGAGTGCAATCAATTGGTCGAAAGAAAAAATCTGTTTTAGAAAGAGAATTATTTAAACTAGCCACTTGAGAAACAAAAACAGGGCTGCAGTTTGCGAAGTGTGGTTCGTAAACCAGTTTCAGGGGGTCCGTAAAAGAAAAGTTGTGGTCTTTTCTGATCGATAGTAGACACTTTTGCAAAACTAAATATAGGAGACTAAAAATTTTTGTTTTAAAAGACCACAAATCATCAAAAACTTGCTTGATGTTATTTGCGCAAAATTTTTCAAAAAGTATGGGAACCGCTGGCAGGCTATTGCGATTACAAATTTTTTGCAACTTTCTAAATTAATCAAAATGAGCACTAAAGCAGTGGGTGATTATTTACGCCTCTGTAATGCATTTAAGATGCAATTTATTAAGTTGAAAGTGAATATGCAGGGTGTCTCAGAAGTTGCGCAAAATATACTAGTCCTAATTTAACAACTGAGTGTCAAAGGATCAACACTGAGACCCACAAAAGAGTAAAAAAGAGTGTTACAAATAGAATTGATGCCTGTGACAATGCAGAGGATGAATAATTTGAGCATCTATTATGATTATGGACAATAAAATTAATATTCAAATGTGTTATAAAATCTGATTGGTGCACGACTTTTGGGACATCCTGTACATAAAAGTTGAAACTATTCAAAATCGGAACCACTCGAAAATGTTTGCTAGCCAGCTTTGGTTTTGTAAATAAGGAACGAGGATGTTTGCTGCTCCAAAACCCTCCATTAAATATCTTCGAAACGGTCCCCTTTCTGAAGAATTTCTTTGCCCTGAACATCATGACCTTTCATGGCATTTTGCTCCAACTAGTTATCCCTGGCATTAAGCCACCGTCAAAACTCTTTTTGTTTTTTTGCTCAAAACTTTCAAAATTTGATAGCTTGTACATCTTAGAGAACACAACTCAGTCCGAATCTTTAAAGTGCTTCCTGACGGTAAATATCATTATGCTTCCATGTCATTTATTCAGGAAAATAAATCTGGGTTGGTTAACGTAGCAATAGAAGACAAACCGTCTTTAATACCGGTTGTCGGTGGACACGTTTTTGAATACCGTCACGAGGAGAGCGATTCCGACGAAAAGCAATCGAAAGAAGATTCTAGAAGCATTTTCGAAATAAGACATCATCGACAACAACTTAACTCATTAGGAAACGAAAGGTAACCAACGTTAATTTAGCGCCTACGCTTGTACATGTTTTTTCTTAAACAGCCTACACAACTAAGCAGTGGCATGAGTAGGCGGAGGGTAGTCAGCTCTGGGTAAAAGTTTTTTTGAAAGCAAGATTAAAATGAAGAAAAATTTGAATTGAAGATTTTTTGATAATGAAAAGATTTTTTTAAAAAGGTTTAGTTGATCAAAGCAATTATTTTAAATTGTTTTTGAATTTTTGGATGATAATCTTTAAGGTCGCCTTGGGTATCATAATCTCTGGAGAACCCCCTGCAGCCATAGAGCTTCCGCTTTGCAGTCGCCAGACCTAGGTTTAAGTTTTTTGCCGAGTCATATCACAAAACTTTAAAAACAGTATTCACAGCTTCAATGCTTGGGCCTTAGTAAGACGCGATCAAGAGGAGAAAAAGTGGAAAAGGTGGCCAGTGTTGCTCTTAGAAAATACAATAACTGAATTCCTACATTATTATGTGGAAGACAGGTGGTAGAGTCGAGTAGTCAGACTAAAGCCATGCAAACAGAACATGAGCTCATGCGCTTGAATAAATGGATGAATGAAGAACCCAATTGCAGTTGCTTTCTTCTCCTTGGCGTAAGAATTAGGTCCTTGCTGACTCGGTTACGGCACAGTAAACTGATTACTCTCTTCGGAAGCTCAATTTAATGAAATGCACCAAACCTTCCTTTTTGAGACTTTTTGCAAAGACAAAATATATTTAGGCCTAAAATTAATGGATTATATCGGCTCAAATGCTCCCAGGTACTTTGTTAACATGGAGAGTCAAATTGTAATTTTCATTACGGTATTCTAATGAAACGATACAAACATAAATTTCAATAACATGTTTTTTAGACCAGACCATCGTCTTTCCCAACAAATAGCTGCTGAACTTGGCAATCTGCACAACGAGCAAATCAAGAAACCTGAACAAAACTTCTTTCCTCCACTTGTACTGCAGGTACTAGGTTGGTTTATTCATGCGTGTGAGTTCATACTCTGTTTGCATGTCTTTCGTCAGACTGGGCCACCACGTCGGGTAGACTGCTTGGCCCCACCATCTGTTGGCCAAATAAAGATGGAGGCATCTCGTTAAGTGCCTTACCCAAGGAAACAACAAGTAAGCTTTCCAGCTTGTTCTCTACACTGTCCCTTTTGTGCTGAGCGCCAAGCAGGGAAGCTGTGAACACCATTTTTTGAAGTCTTTTGGTATGATTCGATTGGGGGAAGTGAACCCCAGGACTACCGACTGCAAGCGGACGCTCCAACCACTACGCCATTGCGCAGATTAGGTAATAAGTGCAACAGTTGATTAGCTTAGCCAGCGGTTTCCAAATTTTTTTAAATGGTACACCCCCTTTTATTGCTACCGTGAAATAATGACCGATTCCCATTAATCATTATAACAAAGAATGTTAAAGAAAGCTTATTTAAAAATTCCAAATGCAGTTTCATAAGATGCCCCAACTAGGAGAGCTTTGTTTTTTTGTTTGAACCAAATAGTTTTGATAACGAACTCGTGTTGTATTGAGTGGATCTCATTGCAACGGAAGAAGCTGTACCATCCTTTCCCGCACGTTGTGAATCGAAATGGTGCTTCAGTTAAATGGGTTTCATTGCTTTCACATATACTGATAGAATAGTATGACACAAAGCACATTGAAATTCTATAGTCATGCCATACCTACTGAAGTAAAACATAACTTAAGATTATTGTTATTGTATTTTTATTGCTTACCTACAATCCTATAAATAAAAAAGTTTATTATTGTTTTATATAAAAATTCATTCTTTCGTTTACCGCGAAAAATGAATTTACACACAGCACTTTCTATTTAATTGCGGTAAATTGCGTACACACAAAATTATTGAAAATAACGCACGTGGATAAATCGGAAAAGGCAAACCATTTAAAAGGCAAATTGGCTAATACTAACGTAATTTATTAGTCAACGAATTCGAGATACAAAAGAACAAACTTTATCTAGAACTCAAAAACAAAAAAATGCTTTGCAGGTCTCTTGAAATTTCCTCATGAATTTCAAGGGTTTCGCTGACCACAGTTTGTGAACCATCGAGCCAATTCTCCTGACGAGTTCTGTATTGTGCTCTCAGGAAAGACTCTTTACATGATTCCCTTTGCTTGGCGGATTCTCAAAAGAAGTATCTTTTTGGAAAGTATTAAGAAGCGGAAATGTGAAACTTGGAAATTCTACAGCAAGTCTGGACAACTGTTTTATGCTTAGTGCCATCGAGGCTGTCCTGCAACTCTGGAAGAAAAAAATGCAATGCATAAAATAACCTAAAGCAGAAAGCCGCATGACTGATATTCCAGAAAAGAATACTTTTACAATAGTAGTTCATATTGCATCACGTTTCTTGAAACAACTGAGAGTTTCTTTTCAAAACTGTACGATTTATTGCTTTAGCCTCCAGCCCAACCCAATGGAAGCAACCACACACATTACGATCTTGACCTTTTTCGTGTAAGAAATAAGGCTTTGTTTGGTAAAGCAGCAGGCCAAAAGCAATTTGTCAATAACTTTGTTGGATTTAGGGCAAAAACGAAGAATCATCGAAAGAGAATCAACTCTTAATAGAAACAGGTGGGCGGTCATTGAAAAAAGGGAAAAAAGCGCGGCAATTGTGCGATTACTACAACAACCCAGAGTATCTCGAACAAAGCAGAAGATTTAGACGTCGCAAACAAAGCGAAGTTGATATCGAAGTCGGAAATCGATTATCTCGGTTCGTTCGACGTCCTTACGAAGGCTCTGTCGACAAATACTCGAAAAAATTTCAGTGTAAATCACCGAGCGAGCGAAAAGCGCGTTCAAAACGGCGAACAGCCACCAGCTCGACTGAAAGCTCTCCGCTCGGCTCATCGTCAGAACAAGTAAACACAATTTATCCATCTGCTTTGGTGGAATACAGCGAGGAAGAACTCCGAAGCTACCTTTGGAGCCGTCGAGGGTTAAGAAGAAGAAGTTTGTCATCCTCTCCCCCCAGGTTGAAAGTTCGAGGAGAACCTCGGCTTCATTATCAAAACTCAGTTTCTCAAACAACTTCTCCCTCACTTTCTCCTTCTCCCTCTGTTGGTCCAGCATCACCAGCGCTAACACGTTATCGCAAGACGACTTTTGCTACCATTCTCAATTCTGCCGATAAACGTAAGCATTCTGCGATATGGTTTCAATTTACATGAAATGAAAAGCTACGCTGTGCTAGCGCGTAACTACGATTAACAAGAAACTAGCTCAGACAATATTTTCGAACTCTGCTAAAGTTCTTTGGAATGATTTGTAAAATCTATTGTATTGAATGAATATCTTCTAAAAAAGTTTTTCTGAAGGGGTATTTATGTGAGCGTCTCAAAAAAGGTCTTTACTCTATCGTGTAGGCTTAGTTGTGAGTAGAGACGAGTGGGTGAGGACTTAAGTCCCATTACCCCTGTTTGTGCTTAAGTAACGTATATACTTTGCGAATTGTGCTTATTTGAAAAGTTTGTGCGTTACAATTTTGGTATCACTAACAATTTGCATTTAGGCGAAAAACTTGATCCTAAGCATAATCATACACCTCTGCCACTGATTCATCTTCAACCATCTAAAACAAATCAAAACGGTGTTAAAGAAGACGAAAAAAATCTGCCAAAATCTCTCTCTCATTCGCTGACCTCTACTCAGTTGCATTCCCTGCAGCCACGTCATCACAACTGCCTTGTAGAATCAACAATGAAGAAAAACGAAAACTATCATCCAAAGAAAACAGTTGCTATTCCTAAGGTTGGTAAACTGATTTACCACTAGAAGTACCATAGGGTTCATTTTGACCCATTGCATCAAGTTATTTGCGTAAATCTCCAAGGTTGATTCCAATAGAGAAGTGAAGCTTCCTGACTTTTCCTAAATTTAGTAGTTCAACATGCTAATGGAAGCATCAGAAAAAAATATGTTTTGAATTAGCTTGTATGTGGTGATATACCTAGAAGTACCAGCAAAGGTCATTTTGACCCATATAATTTTCTATGGTTTCTGTTAACACAATTGTCCTCCAAAAAAAATTTCTAAAGCAACCAAGATCAAGGTACATAAATTGTGGAATAGGCTACGGGAAATTCCAATTATTTCTCAAACTATGACGCGCAACAGATTCATTGAAATAATGAGATTTCTGCGCTTTGACTATAAGCAAACACGATCACGTAGACTAGCCAAAGATAAAATGGGTCTCATATCAACAATTTGGCATACCTTTGTCGAAAATTGTCTTAGACATTATAGACCGGATACCAATATTACCGCAAATGAGCAACTTTTTCCTACCAAAGCTCGATGCAGATTCACTCAATACAGTACATGCCAAATAAGCCCTACAAATTTGGCATCAAATTTTGGATTGCCGCTGATGTAAAAACAAAGTATATGCTGCATAGCTTTCCTTATATGGGAAAAGATGATTCACGGCCGGCAGAAGTAACATTAGGTGAACAAGTTGTTTTGCGACTCACTGAACCTTACAGAAAGACAGTTCGAAACGTGACCACAGACAATTTCTATACGTCGGTAAATCTCGCCAAAACTTTGAAGCGGTGTGGGATCAGCATTGTCGGAACTGTAAAAGAGATTCTGCAAGAAATCAAAAAAATAAAAGAGGATCTCTAAACAACAAAAGTTTTCAAACACGATGGCTGCACCTTGACGGTTCATCAAGCCAAAACAACAAAAAACGTTTACTTGCTTACTACAATGCAATTTACTGTTGATACAAGTGACGACCGAAAATCTAAGCCTGAACCCGTAAAATTTTATAACTCCACAAAGTTTGGAGCTGATGTGGTCTAATAAATGGCCAGAAAGTACACTGTAAATGCATCTTCTCGCAGGCGGCCTGTGCAATTTTTTTACAACATATTAGATTTGGCTGCAATCAATGCCTACATTTTATACAAGCTGGTTATCGGATCAAAAATCTCGCGGCGAAGGTATTTTTTGCGGTTATCCGAAGAGCTTCGTTCGAGGTTTGTTGACGAAAGAAAAGCTAACTCACACCAGTCCAGTCACACCAATAGCAGTTTGCAGAAAAGCCACAAACTAAAGCACTGCCAAAACAAAAGCTGCACCAGCAAAACACGTGAAACATGCAGCAGTTGCTCTAAGCTTGTTTGTATTAAATGCATTGGAAAACAGGAGAAACTCATTTATTGTATGATTTGCAGCGAATAAATATTGCTCATGATGTGTTTTGTCATACTTTTTATAGCTATGCATGCAACATAACTTCAAAGCTTTGCCAAAATTTTTGAAATTTGACTCATTCAGGAATCGAATCTAAGTCTGATTTATTCATGAAATAGATGGCCCATGTCCTCTGAGTCTACGGTTGAGCTAACTGAAATTTAAAAATGTAAAAGGCGTCAATAAAAGAAAGGGCCAATTTGATCCCACTCGGTACTCCTGGGTAGTGTAAAATCTCTGGTACTTCTAGTGTTAAGTAGCTTGGACTGAGACTGCCAAAAAGTGCACCATGCACATTTCTTTTCAGAAACTTGGCAGATTTGTTTGGTAGAACCAGATATTCTTGCATTGCCTTGTGGGAGCATTTCATTGCAAGCCCTCCTTGATAATTGTTTTTACAAAGACAGCATTACCTAACAATTGAATCTTTTAGAATTAGGCACGTTAAGTTGCCGCCTAATCATTTTATTAGATAAAGGCATTTTATTATGTTATGTATTGCCTAAATAAGCCTGTTGCGCACACAGTTTAGGCTATGATGATAAATTACTTTGTTTGATTTGACCATGTTTAAATTTTTTTATTGTATTTTTCAGAATATATCACCTTCAAGTCTCCGTAAACAAGTCCTGTTAAACACCAGCGTTCCTAGTGGATCACCCGCTTTTCAACGAACCATGCAAGGCTTTCACTGTCCTAAAGATGCAACGAATGGAAATAAAAAGGCCGTTGAAATCCGAAGAAAACCTCCAGTTTCTAAAGCAATACCACCACACGCATATGTAACGAGACCTTCCTCTGCTAGCGGTCAACGAAAGCCATTCCAGCATACGCCAGCAACTCCAGAAACAAAAACAAGACCACGGTTAAGTCACCATGTTTCTTTCAGAGGAGTGACTATAAAGCATTGTAATGATGATGACGTCGAAGAAGCAATGTCGGAAATGAGAGACAAACTGACCGATCTAAAAACAAGCGACGTATCTTCTGCGAAACCCTCCAAATCGATTCTGAAAAATAAAAGACGTTCGATTGACGACTTGGACGTAGGAACCAAAAAAGGCTTGGCGTTATATTTTAAATCAAAACAATTAAGAGCAAAAAAGCCTGGACCACGTTGATCCGAATTGTGAAGAAATTGGTCGAAGCAACTTTTCTTGCAACCGTTCTTTGTCTGCTGATGACTTTCCCATTGCTTCACCTGATCTGAAATCAAAGTTCCTGTTGGAACTTTAGACACAATCAAGAGGTGCCAGTCTATCAATGTGATGAGTGATAGAAGCTTTGACGATTTTCCTTTCCTTCAAAGCGTTCAAAGTTATGCGCATTCAAAACGTTCGATCTGTTTTAAGCCTACGTACTCTATAGAGTTGTGAATTGATTTTGGCTGTAGGCTGATACTCATTCTCTGGTCACGCAAAACATTTTGCCAGTTATAACATAAAACATACTGTTCTAATCCTCTTCAATCTTAGTTACCGATACTACAGCAGAGTGCTTATATCACTAGCAGCATATACCGCTAACACATAACCAATATTTTTCCTATACTAAGCGCTGTCACGTACACACCATAGCCGCGTACAAGTAAACTAGCGTAGCCTATAAAGAGAGCAGTGATTTTTCCTCAAGCACCACAAAATTTGTATTTAAAGCAAAAAACTCCATCATCATTTTCGGTCACTGATCAAGACCTAAACAAATAGATAACTATCTGCTGCGTAATTAGTGTGCTGCTGGTGTTGTTAATATTGTAATAAAATGAGCTGAAAGATAGGCCTATCTATATTTGCTGTGGTGCACATTAGTAGGCTTCCAATAGCTTTGAGTTGGTTTTTTGTATTAAAAAACTTAGCAAGAAAGCTTAAAAAGATATACAGTAAAAACCGCTTAATGTGATCACATCTTTTAGTGATAACAATAACCGATTGATAACATTAACAGAAGAAATAAAAGTTGCCATGTTGCTGTATCATGAAGGAAAAGTTGCACGTTTACCAAGATAAAAAACTTAAAAAGCTGAAATAATAACTTACCACAGATGCAGTGCGGTACTCTATTTACTAAGGAAATTGTCCAGCTTTGTCTGTTTCAAGTCTTTTCGTAGCAAGTCATTTATGAAGGCTTCGTACAAATAATGCAATTCAAGTTCAGAAGACCTATTTTGTACTCCAAGCCGCAACACACGAAGAGCTTTCCTTATTCCTCATTTGTTGGAATGTGCACTGCTAGTTGATCTTCCTCTGCTTCGTCGACACTGCTTAATTTATTCTCACCAGCTCGTGTTACAGCATCACAGACGGCGGCCTCCGTTAACTTTGCAGCCACCTGGAGGTTATTGTCCACTGTGGTGCAATTACGCAATTAATTGTCTGCTTTGCCAGAAAAAAGATCAAGAAGAGCAAATATGACACTGGATATTTATGCTAGAAGTAGACAAAAATGTCTCCAAGTTTGGAAACTTTTTGATGGCAATAACTAATGTACTAATTACAATAAGCAGCATATTTGTAATGTATTTTGTACGTTCAGGCGGGAATCAGGAATTCTGATAATGTTAACCGATTGATAAAATTTTCCGTGATTACATTGAGCAGCGTCCACTGCACTTGTAATTGCTTACATCATCAAACTACTTATTACTAGTAAGCTATACTGGTTTTGTAAAAAAATCGAAGCAAGCTTTAACTTTGGGCAATCAATAATGCAAGAGATCATAGACTAAGCAGATCGACAGGATAAAATTCTTCTACGGTTGTGCATCTGAGTCAAACTCGGCATCAAAAGAGTGTACAATACACGATTAGCCGCATGAATGAGATTTGAGAGAAAAAAAGTGAGAAGGGCCGTAGAAAAGCAGTGCATAAAGAGGAATTTCTCGATAGAAGTTCTTCGGAAAACAAAACAAAATGTTGGCCTAGATCAAAAATCGGCAACCTTTTACCGTCACGGGCCAAAGGAAATTTACTGAATCTTGGCGGGCCGAGTAAATTTTCCCCTAGCACAATAGTTTTCTGGCGTTAAGCTTTGTGAATTTAGGGCATTTTATAGCGTAAGTTGAAAGTAATTTGAGAGTCAGGAATTAACTTTTAACATATGCATGTTTTTTTAATTCGTTTCCTTTTCTAATTTTCCCTAACAACGTGATTTAGCTACAGATTAGTCCTAATCAAACTAGTAACAGTTCGCCACGAAATTGGATAATACATTTATTGATGGCACAGCATTAATGTGACACTTGATTTTATGCTTAAAAATTTGTGAAATTTGAGTGATAGTTTGTCTGAGGTCACAAGCCATTAACGTGGCCAAAAGCCAATTTTCAGAGGCTAAAAATAAAGGGTGTTTCACAATTCTTTCAGGTTTTGAAAAGGCTCCAATTTTTTTTCTTCTCGCCTGTTTCAAATTTTGTTACAAATACTTTGTCATTTGATATTTTACCAAAAACATTATCTTAAATTAACTATGGTGTATTCCAAAGAACAAAAAATCAAAATCGTTGAATGGTGGTTTGAGACAAAATGCTATACAACAGTTCGCCGTCGTTATGCTCGAGAATTTAATGTACGTTATGTTAGAGCTCCACAGCAAAAATTTATCCAATACACGGTTCAAAAGTTCATGACTAAAGGAACAGTACTTGACTGCAGAAAGGAGGAAGCTGGTGCGCCAATCACAGCAAGATCTCCGGCAAATGTGGATAGAGTCCGTGCTTCTGTACAGCAGAGTCCAAAAACGTCCCTCAGGCACAGGAGCCAAGAGCTTGGGATATCAGTTACAAGTCTTCAGCGAATGCTTAGGAAGGACCTAAACAACTTCCCATAAAAAATATCCACATTCCACAAACTCACGGACACAGACAAGCAGAGACGTACTGAAATGTGCAACAGAGTAGCAGAACGAATGGACCGTTTTCAGAATTGGATAGACAGAGTTTGGTTTACTGATGAGGCCCATTTTCACCTGAATGGTGCTGTAAATCACCATAACAATAGGTACTGGGGAGATGAGAGACCTGAAGAGATCGATGAAAGGTACTTGAAAGGCCCAAAGGTGACTGCTCTTTGTGCATTAAATGCAAAGAAAGGGATGCTTGGGCCATACTGGTTTGAGGACAGCAGAGGAAGAACAGTCACAGTGAATGGAGAGCACTACAGAGAGGTATTGAATCGAATTAATGAGGACCTCAACCAACTATACACACCAAAACAAAAGAGATTACTGTGGTTCCAGCAGAATGGTGCAACTCCCCATACAGCACACGCGACTATGGCCCATTTGCGCACATTGTTTGGAAACAGAATTTGGAGTTTGCAGGCAGAGCTCTAATGGTCTACGCCTAGTCCTGATCTTGCACCTCTTGACTTCTTCTTTTGGGGTGCTGCTGAAGCAGAAGTGTACAAAGAGAAGCCTTGCTCTCTTAGACAGCTAAAACAAGCTGTTGAATCGTTCACCCAGAGCGTTACAACAGATACATGTTGTCGCGTGATTGAGAATTTTGCTGTTTGCATCAGTGCCTGTGCAAACCGAAATGGGGCCCATATTGAAAACGTAAACTACAAAAAATTTGCATAGGTTAGCGGCATGCTGATGCATATGCAAAAATATCATAATGTTTCCTACCGAGCTGCTTTGAAATTTTGATTTTATCGCGCTTACTTTTTGTTTAATAAAATTTTTTAAATCTGAAAGAATTGTGAAACACCCTGTATTTGGTTGGCTTTTGATCCTGCTATTTTGTTTCATGACATTTTTGCAGAGGCATTTTGTTGCCGTTGAACTTAAAAATACTTAATTGGATTGAACAAATAAGGGGGGCTTGGGACATTTGGATCCCTAGCTACACCAATGCCAGAGGCATAGCATGTTGCAAAGAGTCGTCAATTATTTCTTTTCTCAGCTTACCTATAATGTGTTTCAATGCCGAAAATATTTCTTCACACGAGTAAAAAGTGTGTTCTGTCAGCATCGCAATTTACTTTTACCGTATTATTTGTTAAATCAAGCTGTAATACACTCTCGGCATAAATTTCGACCGTACAATCCAGTCTAAATACTAAATCCAAACTTCACACTTGAAACTGCAAGATATGTTGACGCAAGCTTTAGAAAATAATTGCCTCCGCAGAATTTGCTACCAATGTTTTTCTTTTTTTTTCCAAAGGGGTGTTTTTTTTGTATTGGCATTTGCTTTGAAAAATCAGTTAGTAGTCTGTTACGCGTTAATTCCTACAGCAATGCAAGTTACAACATTGAATTACTTGCCGCTTATCAAAACAAATTTTTTATACATTTAGGCTTTTGAAATTTATTCAAGTTAAAAACACCTCAACCGTCTGTTTCGCCCAAGGCGGCTCGTCAGGAGACAGTTGACCCGATCATTGAGCTCTCTACTGTCAAATCGATTGACTACGTATTCTGACTCGATCATTGAGCTCTCTCTTGTCAAATCGACTGACTACGTATTTAGACTTATGGGTAAACTTTAAAGCACCTTTTTGAACTGCACGATAGAGGTGTACACAAAAGTAGCTCAATAAAAGCATAAGCCATTTGGCAAGTAGGCAATTTAGCTTACCGAGACCAATAGATAAGTCCGTAAGACAGATAAATAGGTAGCAAGATTTAGAGACTATTCAAGCTTCAGAGACGAAGAGAAATTCACTCTCTGGTAATATAGGTATTACAATTGACCTAGGAGCCGCGGACAGGACAATTTGCTTGGCCGGACGGATGCGATCTGCCAGTCGTAGATTGACGCCCGTGGCCTAGATGTTACAGCGGAAACGCTTTTTAAAAA
Organism: Trididemnum clinides; assembly: GCA_963675345.1. Taxonomy (NCBI): domain Eukaryota; kingdom Metazoa; phylum Chordata; class Ascidiacea; order Aplousobranchia; family Didemnidae; genus Trididemnum; species Trididemnum clinides. Next base: position 22,393,182 of record OY776297.1, read on the forward strand.
TTATTTTTAAAGGTTAAAGCTGAGCGGGAAATTAGAAGTAGTTCAAAGTTACCAAGTTCTCATAAGATAGGAACTTTAAAATGTTTCTTGGAATGCTTTAACCAGATCAAAAAGTATACTTTTTGACTTTTAATTTCACTGATAGTAAAAGAAGTGTAACACCATGGTGAAATTACGGTTTACTTAAGGTGGGTATGCATCTTCTAAATTTCTTTTGTTTCCTTATTACAATTCACATGCCACCAAGATAGGACGCAAGCGCCGTGCATTACTTGATTGAAGCAATAAAGATACTGAACTCTGTAATTGAAGATGACGTCTACATCTGGACTGTGCCGCTTGTGAAAAAATGGAAAAAGGTAAAAGGAGGGACAAAGGGGTGAAAGTAAAGAGATAAAACGAGAAAGAATGTGCATGGAGATGTTGAAAGGATAAGAAAAGAGGTGACAGAATGGGGAGAGGGGAAAAGAAGGAAAAATGGGGGTAAAAAATTAGAAAGGAAAAAAAGATTGAAAAATGGTCTGGAAAGGTAAAAAAGAGGTGAAAGGGATGGGTAGAGGGAGTGACAGAATGGGAAAATAGGATAGAAAAGGGGGTATAAAGAATCGAACTGACAAGAAGAAAAAGTCAAAGGATAACAAAAAGGCAGAGCAGGAGAAAAAGGGGGATTAAAAGTGGGGGAGAGGCGTGAAATAATTGGATAAGAAAAAAAAGAAAAGAGAGTAAAAAGAGGAGGAAAGGTAAAAGGATAAGGAGAAATGCACGTAGTGAAAAGTTAGGCAGAAGGATGAAAAAGTGCAAGAGATAATAAAAAAGGTGGAAAGGGGCAAAAGAATTTGAAGAATGGGTGAAAAGAGGGGAAAAGGAGCAAATCATGGAAATGGGGTAAAAGAATACGAACAGAGGCTAAAGAGATGTAGATGAAAGGAGATCGAAAAAATGAGATAAGAAGTAAAAGGTGGTGGAAGCATATGGATAGGGGATGAAGGGATTTAAAGAGTGGGTAAAAAAGGTGGATAGAAAATATGCTAAGGAAAGGAAAGAGATGAAAGAATTGTTAGAAGGGATAAAATGACGTCTGGAAAATGAAAAAGGATTTTAGAGAGTAAAGGATTTGGAGAAATAGTAAAATGATGAAGGTGTGTTAAAAAAAAGGGATAAGAAAGTAAAAGAATGTAGAAAAAGAATGGCAAGACGGGAGGTGCGTACAAAATGGGAGAAATGATGAAAAGAGGAGGAAATACGGTAAAGACGTAAAAGAATTGAAAATTAATGGAGTCTGAAAGAAAGTAAAACAATGAGTAGAGAGGTTAAAAGAATGAGTAAAAAGATGTTTTTCCCCTCTTTTACTTATGCTATGGTATATATCTGGTAAATACAACAAACCAAATCAAAATAATAACTTCAATATTAGAGCACAATGTTATGGATTTACCGATTATCACACATACAGAATTACAAATTTGGGCGTGGTGCCAAGCTGCATCACTTGGTAGCTGAACAGTGTTGTACGTATATTACAATTCTTATTCAACTGGAAGGTAAATGAAGGATTACCGAAACAATAACAAACTAAAGGATATTACTACCTACAACTCTAAGCAAAGTAACACAGCTTGTGCCAAATGTCAAGACCTCGCAGAAACTACTCTTGCCAAAACTAGTTGCGCGAGACAAAAGACGTAAAGCCGTAAAAAGTACAGACTCAACATTATTTGTTCAAACCTCAAACCAGTAATGCCAACTACTGACAGTCAAAAGGGCAATATACAATTTACTTAAACAATCTTTTTCCCTCTTTTATATTTTCCTGCTTTTTTCATGTCTTTTTCTGATTCTTTCAGCCATTTTTCTTCTTTTACTTCTCAGTCTTCTTTTTATCTTTATCTTCCTCTTATAATTCACTGTCCACATCGTTTCATTTCCTCTCCCAATTCTTTCACACTATCGCGTAAATATAATTTTGGTTTTATCTCAACTTTAATTTTTTTCTTAAAATTGAGGTGACCTATAGTATCGCTTGAATAATTAATTCCGACTGCAGCTTAACAGCTAGGTGAAGATTGGCTTCTACTGAAAGCTCAACCACGATACTTCAACCACGCACTTCTCTATCAAGAACAGAACAAAATATATTCACAAAATACTTCGAGACTTTAATTTCCTTCGCTCGTCAGTAACACAAACTAATGCACTTCAATATATCAATCAGAAACCAACCAGAAAACTGAATCAATGAAATAACCGCTTGATTCTTGTCACGCTAATAATCCACAACAAACCACCACAAAACAGCACGCTATCCGTCTCTCTACGCTCGCTGTTACTCTCACTTTCTTTCTCTACAGTCTTCACTCCGCACGTGTAAAAATCTTGCCGCCCTATATATAAATAAATGGGACACGATCCATAAAATTCAAGAACAACATCATATGACAAAGAAAGCAACTACTACTAAATTACGTCATATCGGCAATCGAAAACCTTTGAGAAGAAGTGTCCTGGATCAGTCTTAAATAATGAGTTACAATAATAGTGATCCCACGAATTCCATGAAGTAGAAGTTTTTGCACTAAAATTTTATGATTGACGAAGTCAAATGCTTTTTTAAATCAATCATAAAGAAAATGATATAGCCTACTTTTCAAGTGCAGTGTTATCGAAAGCACTCGTGCAAGATCGAATAACGCATGGGAAGTGAAATTGTCACGAATAAATAAATTTGCTTCCTAGGAACAGTTTATCTATCTATTGTTTCTGTAATTTGTTGCTTTTGTACTGCTCTGATTATTTTATTTGTAAATCTAATATTTGTCTCAAGGCCAAACTTGGTTTTGTATCTCGGTTGTTTTTCTTTGTTACAAAAGGTTGTTGTTTTTGCATTAAGATTGGTAGCGCACCCGCCTGTTCTTACGTCACAATGGTTGATCACGTGTTTATTTTCTAGAATGATCGAGTTGAAACTTTTTTCTTCTCGAAGATTTTCGATTACCGATTACGTAATTTCGTAGTAGGTGTTTATATCACGTGATGTTGTTTTTGAATTTTCTGAACCGCGTCCCACTCATATACAGGGTGATCGCGATCTCTTTGCGGAATTTTTGATTCTATGATTATACTTTTACAGGAATAGCATTATTAAACCACAGAGCTTATGAAAATGAAGTTTTTAAATTATCAAAATTATTCTAACAAAGATAGTTTTTGTTAATATTGTTTATAACTCTCTGACAGTTGTATTATGTATATATTTGGTAGATATATATTTCATCATTTTTTAAAATCCGCAAAGAGATCGCGATCACCCTGTTATAGACGTCGAGATTTTTTTTTACAAATAGAATGTGTAGAGAGTGGAAGGAGTGAAGAGTGTAGAGAAATGGATCGCGTGTTGTGCTGTGGATTGTTAGCGTGACAAGAATCAAGCGGTTATTTCATTGATTCAGTTTTCTGGTTGGTGTCTGATTAATATATTGAAGTGCACTAGTTTGTGTTACTGACGAGCGAAGGAAATTAAAGTCTCGAAGTATTTTGTGAAATGTATCTGTCTTGTTCTTGATAGAGAAGTGTGTGGTTGAAGTATCGTGGTTAAGTTCTTAGTAGAAACCAATCTTCACCTAGCTGTTAAGCTGCAGTCGGAATTAATTATTCAAGCGATACTATAGGTCACCTCAATTTTAAGAAAAAAATTAAAGTTGAGATAGCACCACAATTATATTTACGCGACAAAAATGTTTTGCGTCAAAACCATTTGATTTGGGAATGATGATGTCATTTTTTGATAAAAAAATAAAAATTAACGATGTCACTTGACCACTTAAATTAGATTTTTTCACTTGATGACTTTTCTCTGGAAGATATCTTTTTGTTACTATTTCTAAACTGTAACAACATTTTTTTAAGATCTTCTGGCAAGCTGCGCCAAAGGTACGTGCATGCTGTACGGTTGCAGGCCTGCTGTGGATCAACGGTTTTCAACCTTATTGCAGAGATGCATTTTATTTCACTCTTCGAAAATTCTGTACAGTTACGCCCCACTCTTATTTCAATTGGCAAAACTCCTCCGTTTTAAAAATAACTTTTAGGAAAAGATCTTTAAGTTGAACTTTCCGCTCTTTTAACTTTGATTTCAAAAAAAAAACATTTTTTGAGATTGATTTCCCCAAAAAATTCAAAAAAAACTTTAAAGAAAAAGCATCTGATATTTTCTTGTACACATTATTATGTTAATAAGACCATAAAAATTTTTGGGCACACCCTGGGGTGTACCACCCGGTTTACCCACACTTCATCACGCGACATTTCATCACGCTACATTTCATCACGCTACTGTTGATCACGGACATTAAACCACTAGACATTTAATCACGTAGACATTTAATTACGTAGACATTTAATCACAAAATTTCATCACTTGGACATTTTATCGCCACACGTGGACACGTAAGGCCCTAACATGGATCTAACCCTAACCCTAACCCTAACCTTAACCCTAATCCTAACCCTAACCTTAACCCCAACCCCAACCCTAACCCTATCACACAAATAAATAATGTCATTACGATTTTTTTTCGCGTGATTAAATGTCTGTGTGATCAAATTTTTAATTGATTAAACGTCTGGTGATTAAATGTCCGTGATTAACAGTCGGGTGAATAAATGCTAGGTGATGAAATGTCTGTACACTGTACAACCCACCCAATTGATTAGCATTGCAATTGATTCGTTGTCCACATACTTTATTTTTGAGAACACAAATTAAATAAAATCTTAATCAACAAGTATTCGCAACTTCAAGTTTGCTATATTTTCAGCTCCAAACAAAAGTGCCAATCTATATTCTTGAAGATCAAGTTTTTTGAAATTACTGGTGATCTAACTTGGGATCACAATTCACTCTTTGGAGACTACAGGTTAAAGATGCAAACTTGATGGATTTTTAATCGAGTTAAAGTTTGAGTTTTTCATTGTCAATTTTTTGAGTTCAAGTTCGAGTTCAGTAAAAATGACCTTGTTCTTCAAGTTTAATTTCGAAGCCCTAATTATGATCAAAATTATCAAACCTAAGAGCAAGACCTCAAAAAAACGATCTTAATACCAAGACTGGTTTTAAGACTGCATCACTGCAAAGTATTATTTACTATTCTCCTTTTAATATTATTCAAATAATTTTGAAAGGAGAATAGTATATAAGTTAAAGTTTTTTTTATTGCCCGTATTGATCCTCTACTAGCGAGAAAGCAAACTGTATTGCTGTCTTTTGGACTGGATGTCCGCACTCGCTTGAGAGTGGCCATTTCAGAGGTGTTTCGGCCACCAGGGGTGTAGCCAGGGGGGCCACTGTGCCATGGCCCCCCCCTTTGGTTACAGATAAAATTACGCACAAAGCAAACAATGGCCCGAAAATTTGCTAGTAGCGTTGGGCTTCATGCCTGAGGTTAACACATAAGCTTCAAACTTTCTATAGTTTTCTTGATATAAAGCAGAAATCACACGAGCAAGTTCTTTTGCGCAAGAATCATGCAGCAATAACCTATTGGTCTCTGACGAGGTGCGCAAAAGTACTGTACAACATTAATAGCAATATTGCACAAAAACAAGTAGCTTGCCACGAGTGAAAGCGAGTTTTGTGCTTTCTGGAAAAGTTTCAGAAATATTGCCAAGAGTAGAACATGTCTGTAATTTTCAGCAAGTTGTTTCCAAATCATCTTGACGAGTCTGGATTCATAGTTGACGATTTAAATTTTCTACTTTTAGTCAAAATACTTTGGACTATAGACTGTGGAGAAAACAAAACCATCAATTTGCTAAGTAAAAATTCAACATTCTCTCTGGAATGTTTTTTAGATATTATAAAGACCGCAATAAAAAGTTTAATGAGTGGACAAAAAGAGCAGAGACGTTACAATCAGAGATAGCACAAGTTACAGTAACATTAATTCTCAGGCTTGCAACGTACGCGAAATTCAAGCATGCGTGAGCATTATGAAAGACATATCGGTATTTTTTCTAATTCTCAAAAACGTCTTTCGCTGCTGCATGCTCAATTTAATGACAAATGTCCTGATTATTCGCATTCGCGTTTGAAGAGTAATTGTTTCACAAAGTGGATTGAGCACTATGATGCTGTCTTTGTTTTCAAGGAGTTTTATCCGGTGGTTGTTGGTTTTCTTGATCAACTGTCAGAATCAAGAGATGGAGAAGTTCTTGAAAGGGCTATGCCTTATTTGAAAGCGATAACAACAGCTGGGTTCTAGTTGGCCTAGAAGTTATCAATGCTACACAGAAACCAAAATTCGCCTGATTAAATGTCTGTGTGACTTACCCAAACAGTTGCAAAGAAGCTACAGGGCATCAAAAAATTATTTTGACCGCATTAGATGCTACGAGTATTACCAGTTGCAAAGAAGTTATCCAGGCTTTTAGGAACAAAGAAGAAATACTTTTTGGATTCTTTAGACATGCTGAAAGTGTCTACCGGGAATCCATACCCATGCCTTGAATTGTGAATCGCCAAGCCAATAGAGTGAATCCACTAGCTATTTCACCATCATAGTTTTTCAGGAGTTCTGTCTTTTTGTTTTTTATTGACACAGTGGTTGACTGACTCGTCGAAATATTTGCTCTGTTCTTGTTGATCGCATAAAACTCCAATTTTTGATACCATCTGTCTGTGTAAAGCATGACATTTGCTTTGATCAGAAATGCTGTGAACTTCTATCTTTCTTTTGTGGATGACAGTATTGAGGATGAGTAGGTTGAATTTATGCGATGGCGTTCATGTTGGCTGCGCCGCGAAGGTGATTCTTTACCGTACAACACTTTAGACGTGTTGCTGTCTGCTAAAAAAATACATACGTATCGATTTTTGGAAGTTGTTCTTCAAATATTGACAACCGGCCCGGTTACTACAGCAACCAATGAGCGTTCGTTTAGTGCAGTGATTCTCAACCTTTTTTACCCATGGACCTCTTTTCCCTTCTTTTTTTCTTGGTGGACCCCTTTATAGCTATTGAACATAAGAACAATCATCTTCGCTTGTTCTTGCCATGGACTGATGGGTGGACCCCTAGTGACTAATATTACATGGATCCCGGTTGAGAGCCACTGGTTTAGTGCTCTGAGATATTTGGAAACCTATTTGCGGTTCACAACGAAAGAAGCTCGTTTGAATGAATTGGTATTGTTGTTTGTTCACCATGACCTTACCATAAATTTTAAACATGTGATTGATAAATTTTCATGTAAAAATCGTAGGCTAGACTTCGATTAAGTTAAATTTTGACATACAGCACCAGTCCATTTTTTGGCTTGCCGATCATCATTATCAATCAGTTTATATCAATAAATACTTTGGGCGCAATTGGGTAGGGGCAAAATTTTTTTGTGCGTGCAATTGCTTTAAATTTCTTTACGTTCTGTTTAAAAACCGCGCACATCTCTCATTTCCTGAAAAGAAAAACCTCAATATCCCTTTGTGACTAAATCCTGAGGGTTTTACCACTGCACCTGGGCTGTGTTGTTCAAAAAACTTTGGCCCCCCTCCTTACAGAATTTCTGGCTTCAGTTGGCCTACTGTCCGCCACCTGTCTTTCTCATGAAGGTGGGGTTATGTTCTAGTTCGAGTTTGAAGCGTTTGCAACAGGTATAGATCACATGCACAGTTTCCTACTGGAATGTACAAAAATCCCAAGACTGGGTAAAAACATACCAAACATGGCTGTTTTTGCGTATAAAATCCCAAGTTTCTGAAATGTTTTGTAACTTTGTGTATTTGGGTTTCGCCACAACTAAAATTTTTTCGACCACAACAAAATCTTCTTGATGTAATATCGATCTCTAAAAACAGAGGTGATCACTTTCCGAGGCGTACAACTTTCTAGAATTTTAACTTCCTGTGTATATCATTTCTCAAAAATTTGCTGGGCAATCTCAAAAAAAAGAAGGTCTTCAGTTTTTGGCCCAGAAAATCACAAGATTTTTCCAGATTTCTCAAAATCAATTTAGATAATTCCAAGATTTATTCCAAGGTATTTTCACAAAAAGTTCCCAAGAAAACCCCAATTGGTTTCCAAAATTTTCAAGATGTTGGAATATATTCCCAAGGTTGGCTACTACCATCATACATCGATGATAGGCTGAAACAATAATCCGTTTTTGCGGCACTTTCATTCCGCTCTTCAGAGGGGTTGAAGGATTAGCCGCTCCCACAAGATTTCGTTACTCAAAAATCTCAATGTCAACATTTTTGAAAACTATAGTATACGGAGTATTGTAAAATAACTGGCTTGGTTGGTGTATTACCTCTTCTGCTGTTCTCAGCTGACTGAAAATGGGAATATTTAGCTAACTGTTATCAGGTTGGATTTAAGCTGCATTAAAGTACAGTTCAAGCGATGCTTATAAATCATGATGTCTGTTTAACAGTTCAAGGTCAGATAGGCAATAGTATGCCAGTCTATAAGCTGCACTTCACGGTATCAGCTCTTTACAGCGACTTAATTAAGTTTTTGTATTAACAGTGAGCCAAGTACTGCCTAGCTAAATAGTTTGTTTTAAGTCACTATTTTATGTGTTACAATTAATTTTGCTGCCAAACCTTTGATAGTCTTGTCCAAAGCAGCTGTTCAAACATGGTTATTCCTCCTACTTATTCTGACCTTGGTAAAGCTGCCCGTGATTTATTTGACAAGGGATTTAGTAAGTATTGCATGTTTTGAGGCCTAGCGGTTCTAAAGGGTGAAGTTGATGAGCAGACACTATTAGATTTTTGCTTCAAATATATTTTTGAACATTAAATTTTGACTTGAAGTGATACTGCTATTTTGTAACTCTAAATTTTTAACAAGTTGATAGTCAAACCAATTATGTTTTAAATAGTCTTTTGCAACTTCAAAACTCGAAAGAATTGAAAAGATTTAAAACCAAAATACATTACTGCATTACCTGCAGAATTAAAGTGGTTTGAGTGCACTAAATTCAAAATGCAAATCTTAATTTAAATTTAGGAAGTAGCTATATTGCTTCTGATGGCATTTTGTCCTTGCAATCTATTTTGTCGTCACAATACATTTGTCTTTAAATCAGCATATTTGCTGCAATTTATGTTGTGATGCTATAGTGTAGTGGATAATCCTGCTGCCTTCAAATGTGCTGATTACAGATTCAGGTCTTCTCAAGCAAGGTAATTAGACAACGGCAGTGTACACTGGCAGGGGCCGAGTATGTGAATATTAAGGGGGAGTGTACACTTGAGGTAAAATTTTTGTGTTTAATTTGTTGTAGAAATTGACCTGTCAGAAACAGCCAAAAGTTAACGTTTTTAATAGGCAGTGGCTATTTTGCCGTCAACAGCATTTTACCCTCAGAGATTATTTTGCAGTGAGTTATTTGCGATTGGTCAATCTTAATGATGTACTAAGCATGTGACTTTTGGTCGTCTCTGGTCAATTTTAAAAGCAAATTAAAAAAATTTTGCACTCCCAGTGTACACTGCCCCACCCTGTACTCTTCCTTCCAGTGTACACTGCCCCGTACATTTACATACTGGGCCTGGCCTTACGGTGTACACTGCCCTTTCTTTCAATGCTCTGCCAGCTGAGGTGTGAACCTGCATCCATGGTATCTCAAAACCAGCACACTAACCACTACACCACAGTGTCACTGGCTGAAATGTAGCAAATATGGCAATATAAGCACACGTGAATGATTACGCCAAAATAGTCTCCAAGGGTAAAATGCCGTCGATGGCAAAATAGCTGCTACCTTTTTAATATGTCATCAAAAACGACCAGTTGCAAATGTTTGACAGCAAAATAGACTCTGAGGGTAAAATGCCATTAATTGCAAAATAGCCACTGCCTTAAATTTGTACAGGTTTTAAGGTAAAGAAAATCTGAAATTACATTAATTGAAAAAAAGTTATGTGTCAATATGTAACTGAAAATTGAAATGCCATAAAATTAACTCACTCATAATTTTAAACAAGACATGCAATAGGTAAGGTGAGATAACTCCTAATTAACAAACCAAAAAATTTAATGAAGTAATTTTGACCAATATTTAATTTTAGGCAGCAGCTATTTTGTTGTAAACAGCATTTTACCCTTGGAATCTATTTTGCCATGGAATGTTCATGATTAGTCAATTTTAATAACATATTGAAAACATCACTTTTAGTTGGTTGTGATTGGTCAATTTCTATTATGTATTAACCATGTGACTTAACAAAAGTTGGCCTCTCAGGATACTCCCTCTTTACGTTTAAATACCCTGTCCCAACCCATTGTACACTGCCTCTGTCAAATTAGCCTGCCTTTTGCAAAGTATCAAACTCAAAACCATTGTATGTGTAGGTAGCAATACTATTCACTAGGGTATTGTAAGATAAGGTCATACAAAATCTACTTAAAATTTCAGTTTGCGATTAAGGATTTTCATCTGAGCAAATGATGGTTCTAAGCACAACAACCTAATGGACCCAAATTTTGTGTATCCAATATTTGAAAAAATTTGACAACTCTGGATTAACCTGTCAACAAAAAAATCATTGCATCACTTCTGACGTCCACTTTTCTTGCCAAAAATAAAAGTTTTATGTACTTTTACTGCTGGTTCTTTTATATAAGATTTTTTCCACCAGTTTTTTTGCATTAAAAAAAAGGCATAATTTGGAAGGAAAAAAGCAATTTGATTTAAAAATATTATGCAGGGTGTTCCAAAAGTCTTTAGCACACTTTGACATTAACATTGCATCTGATATACTGTATTCTGAAAGCTTGCTGTCTCAAGTTTTTCATGGAATGTTCAAACATGTTCAATGTGAGCACGGTTGGTCACATGGTACACATCAAGTCGATAGTCCAATTCTTGCCAAATGCGCTCCAGCATTGTGTTGTTGATGGTTGCAATAGCTTCCATTATTATGGCCTTCAGTTTAATCACATCTTTTGGGAGGGGAGGCATATGACCATTCCTTTCACAAACCTCCACAAGAAAAAGTTGATCTGGAGGGCAGAGCATGAGACTGTGATCATCTTGCACAGACCATCCAATTTATCTGTTAGGCTGTTGTGTTCAGAAACTGTTTAACCCTGAGGCTTCAGTGTGGGGCACCCCATTCTGTACAAAAATGAAGTCGTCAGACTCAACCTTTCCATTAACCAATTTTCCAGCATGTTGAGGTACATGTCAACATTAACTGTGGTCCTTCAAAGAAGAATGGTCCATAGACAGCTTTCTTTGAGATAGCACAAAACATGTTCGTCTTTGGGGAATTTTGATGATGCACAAGAATCTGATGTGGTTCTAAGCAGGGATGCGGAAGCGGTGGAAGCAATACTTTTCTGTGGAAGCGGAAGCGCGAAAAATCTACTGCTTCCACATAGGAGGGAAGAATGGAGAAAGAAAAGAAATTGGTTCTGCTATCTTTTGTAGAAGAATGAATAGGGGGAACATAAACATTAAGAAATGAGAGCGAGGAGGAGTCGTTTAGGGAGATGTTGACCTTTCCATAATCAGAGTAGGGGCCAAGCGAAGAAAGAGAGGAGGTAGAAAGCTCAGAGAAGAATAAGCCCTGCTTGACGAAAATGATGACACTGCCACTAGCATCTGCAACATCAGTAGAAAAAATACCAGATCGGGAGTGGGTGCCATGGGATTGCAGAGCAGAGAATCCAGGGATCCGAAAAGAGGAAGATAAATTTAGATTGGATTCCTGGATATAAATAAGGTCAACGGAATGAGACAAAATAAAGTGTAGTAGTTTAGTGCTCCTGGCTCTGAGACCCCCAGCATTCTATTGAAAAACCCTAAGAGAGTTATGGAGGGGAAGAGGAAGCAGGAGGTAAAGAGAAACAGCCAGGAGCATGAGGCGGTTGTGAGGGTGCAGAGGGAGAAGATAATAAGTGGGCGGAAAAAGGATAGGAAGTTTGAAAGTGAGAGTTGGGTGCAAGTGCTGCATTAGCAGAAGAGGGCCAGATTGAGCAGTGGAGGTATACCAGATGGAGAAATCCGAGGAGGAAGTCACACTGCTGGTAGGTGTGGGATTTCCAAAAAAAGCAGGGAGGGAAGCTCCAGGAGTGAGAGCTGCCAAGAGTTCTGAATCTAGAAAAGGAGAGTAGTGAGCACTTTAAATGAACCCAATTAGAGCATGTGCAGCATTGCACTGACCTACCCTGCCAGGTCACATTTCCAGCGCACACTAAACAGGGAAAGACAGAACAAGGGTTAGGATGAACGTTGCCACTCATCAGGAGAAGGAGAAGAATGAGAAGACAGTCAAGAGAAAGGCAGGAGTAAAGAGAAGACAGGCCAATTTCAAAGAGGCTGCATGCTACCCTTCTGCGGTAGTTCAGGGGGCTGCACGGCAAAAAAATGGTTTGTTTGAGGGGAGTGCCCAGGGTAACTGGGACCCTCGGGAAGACCAACAGCCATTTTGACCCAACCCAAATGGGTCGGGAACCGCACCACCACGTTGAGGCGGCTGTTGATTGGTGCAGTTCAATTTTGCTCGCTTTACATGTACATACTATATATACAACAGAAATTTTGCACTTCACTATCCAAAAAGATCGGAGTCAATACGTGTTTTGAGGACGGGGTATGGCTAAAAAGAAACGGGACTGACGTCACAGATTGCGCAACACGATTTACCATCGGTAATCAAATCTTTTACACTGTGGCGTAACATGTGTTCTTTGTTCAACAGCTGTTTTGACACAATATCGCAATTATTTTTGCTTTTTTGGAGCCATAGGTGAATGTGATTGATTACTTGTTGAAAAAAATTGCTGTGCGAGATCTGATTAAGTTTTTTGGCGATAGGGAGTTCAATTGCAGAATGATGATTGAGCAAAGAATTAACATTAAATTTTGTGTCAAACTTGGAAAAACGGCGACTGAGACTTTGAAGATGTTGCGTGATGTTTATGGAGATTCTTCCATGTCCAGAACAAGAGTTTTTGAATGGCACAAGCGATTTGTGGAAGGCAGGGAGGATGTGGAGGATGATCCGAAGTCAGGGAGGCCTTGCACTTCCACAACTGATACCAACATCAAAAAGGTTCAACAGTTGGTTCGCAGTGACCGTCGCGTAACAATTCGCGTCATTGCCAACGAACTTGGGATGGACGAAGAAACAGTCCGCACCATTTTGGTTGACACTTTAGGCATGCGGAAGGTGTGTGCCAAAATGGTGCCAAGGCTCTTGACTGAGGAGCAGAAAGCTCAACGATTGAATGCATGCCGAGACATCCTTTAGCAGATGGAAGCAGACGAAAAATTATTGGAAAACGTCATCACAGGAGACGAGTCATGGGTCTTTCAATATGATCCGGAAACAAAACGACAGAGTCGTCAATGGAAAAGTGTGTCCTCGCCCAGACCAAAGAAATCCCGCATGCAACGTTCACAAGTGAAAGTGATGCTGATTACCTTCTTTGACCATCAGGGAATGGTGCATCATGAGTTTGTTCCTCAAGGGCAAACAGTTAACCAACATTTTTACAAGAAAGTTCTGACTCGTCTTGTCAACAAAATTCGTCAAAAACGAAGAGCTTCCTAGGCAGGAAAAACTTGGATCTTGCATCACGACAATGCTCCTGCCCACACAGCCCTCAGCGTGAAACAGTTCTTGGTCTCGAAAGAAATCACCACGTTGCATCATTCACCTTATTCGTCAGACTTAGCCCCTTGCGATTTCTTTCTTTTTCCAAAGCTGAAAGGGATTCTCAAGGGGACACGCTTCCAAGGAGTCGAGGATATCAAAACCAGCGTGACGAGACACCTCAAAACCATCACAAAAGAATTTTCACAGTGCTTCAAAGCGTGGTCAAAAAAGAATGGAAAAGTGCAGCAAAGCCAATGGGGAATATTTCGAAGGAGACAAGTAGAGATGACTTAAGACTTGTATATGTTAGACAATGTGGACATTGTATGATATGCATCTAAATAAACTTCTAAATTCAATAGTCCCGTTTCTTTTTAGCCTCACCTTTTACATGTACATACTATATATACGACAGAAATTCCGCACTTCACTATTCAAAAAGATCGAAGTAAATGCGTGTTTTGAGGACAGACAGAAGGTTCCCGTAATGATGATTAGAGTTAAAGTTAACTCAAAGTCAGAGTTGGTTAAGAATAAAGAGGGAAAATCAACGCTATACCGTGTAATTTGTTGTTGTGACGACAGGTTATTGTCGAGAGCTGTGATATGTGGTCATACGGTTTAGATCTGAGAAGCATTAGATTAACTGTTGTAAAAGTAGTTGTAAGTAGTGAAGGAACTTGTAATAACTGTCTATTTGTTGAAGTGTTTAATTGATTTTTGAATTGTAGTAACGAAATATTTGATTTTCTTGCAAGCAATTTGTGATTTCTAAATTTTTGTTAGTGGGAGTTCCGTGACAAACGCGAAAGTACATTAAGGGCTCCGCGATGACAAAAAGATTGAAAAGCACTGTTCTACATTTAACACGAGCTCTGATATCTAAGAAAAACAAACACAGAGTAGTTCGAAACAATAAGCTCAAGCGAAGTAGGTAAAGTAATAACAATAAATGAAGGTTTTTGTCTTCTCAAAATGATAAAGTGTAGGAGAAGGCAGGCTACAGACCCACAAAAAATAAAAAAAATTGTCAACGGTCATTTTTTCGTTTTTTGTTGGTGGAAGCGGAAGCGGAAGCGTTTAAAAAATAACCGCTTCCACATCCCTGGTTCTAAGTACCCCATATGCGAGTGTTGTGCTTGTTAACTGAGATTTACGTGGAAGGTTGCCTCATCTCTAAAAAGAAGCTGGTCATCAAATATGTCATGTGCCAACTTCTCTTGCATTGCAATGCAAAAGTCACGACAAGCTGGTTCATCAGTGTCCTTCAACTGTTGGACTAGCTGCAGCTTGTAAGATGTCATGTGCAGTCGTCTTTTTAAGACATGCCAAACAGTTGCTGTAGGAAGTTTAAGTTCCTACTGGCTCTTCTGATCGACTTGCGTGGACTGTGCTTGAAGGCAGTTTGAACTCGCTCAACGTATCATGTGACGTTGAGGGTTGCCCCATTTTTTAGCTGGGAACTAACACCCATCCTTCATGAATTTACCATGCCATCTTAATATGGACTTCTTTTCTGGTGCCTCTTTTTGCAATTTCGTGCAAAATGCATGTTAAACATACAGTGGCGAGCAAAAAGATAAGACTTTTTTATTTTCAGCAAAAGCCAACTACTTTGAAATGAAATTGAAATTACATGTTTTCCAGTAAAGCAAACCCTTTAACATTAACACAGTCTGAAAACTACTCTTTTGTAGCATATTTAACAAAATTTCAAGCAACAATAAAAAAATTTACCTATTAAAATTGTCAAATTTTTAGGGGTTTCAAAACCCCCCGAAATATATATAAATATATATAGGGATATCAGTTTTAGTCCATAGTTGAGCAGCTCGCTGTACGTCAAAACAAACCTCGTTCAAAAGTAAACGGCACGTAAGTCTTGTGCGTTGTGTTAGTTTTATAAACGTCAACGTTAATTCTGTTGGGGGTATCTCTTGGCCCTTGGCAAGCCCTGCCGATGAGTCCAAAAGGACGAAACGCGTCCAGGGATGGCTTTGCAAATTTGAAAATATCTCTCAATAGCATTGCTTCCTTCGGAAGCCTCGTGCCTTCAGCACTCGCTTTGTTGTTTTGTTTTTCGCTTATAAGACGCTCTCTATCGATCGTAACCACTTGGAACTACAATATATATATATATATATACCCCAAGTTTATTTGTATATCATTACTTGTTTGTTTACTTTTATATCAAGTGTTATATATCATTAAAATCTCTATTTCTTGAAGAGTTGATTGTTGGTACAGAATTTGAAAATTGCAGAAAGTAGAGTATTCATTCTCGAAGCTTTTCATCTGACACTTTTCAAGAGAATCCGTCAAAAATAGAGTGAAAAGGTGAAGTGAGCAGTGTTCCCACTAAGATTTTAGTTAGTGCGTAGCCGCCGGCACAAGTGCAAAATTGCTAGCAAATGTACGAAAACCGCCGGACATTTCTGAACAAACCGTTACACCAGCTTTAGTAACATATTTTGAAGGTGTATAAATAGATATTTGCGGTAGCCTACTGCTATATATTCAGTGTATATGCTAAGCTAACGTTGCGTACCGTAAAGTTTACCCATAACCTTGGTTTGCGTATAATGGCACCTTTTGTTTTTCGCTCAGACGTATTTTGTTCGATTATGACACTCTATCTAGTTCAGTTATTTCCAACCGTTCTTGGCATGTGGCCCAATTGCAAAATGCACGAAAGCATGTGCCCCGGTTATATATTTTCTCATTATTACCAGGCGACCTCAAAAAAGTTACTCAATATGAAGGCTAATTAAAGTGCTGACCCAGTGAAAACCATGGTCCACCGTTGAAAATCACTGATCTAGGCCTTCATCTGTCACGAATGATCTTTATTTTTTAATCCTATCAAGACGCCAGCTTACGAGTTGCATGCTGTTTACTCTGCTACGTCTTTCGCAGCATGGACTCGATTTAACTGCATCTCCAAGACCAACGAAGATGACCTAAAAACAAATCCGAACAACAATTGTATAGGCGTAAGCGCCGAGTTTTCATAATTTGCGGGGAAAGGAGAGGCAAAATTGTGACAATGCGCTTTCGTAACGTAATAATTAGCGTAATTATGTCAGCCCTAAAACGTTCACAAACAGGTAGCTTATCGGTTACACAAAAGGCGGCGGCGAAATACCGCGCTATTTCTAAGATAAATTAGGTTAAATTTGGTTTCTCAAACTCCACGGTGTTTGCAATAGCCATTCGTCAGCGTTTTAGAATGGCAGGTTAACAATACGCGTAAATGAAATTAATCCTTTGCCGACACCCTGCATGAACATGAGGAATAGGACTTTTATGAAATAATGGGATGTTAGGTGGGTTACCACGATTATGACACAAGAACAAAAGTTACTCGCGAACTTTAATTGTTGCTTGATTATAGTAAATAATTAAACAACTCACATTTCTCTATCGCAATCAATTAAACTACAAGGTTTTGCAATTGCAAATAAACTTTCGATCTAAAATCAGAAAGTATTTGATGACCGAAGCCGCGCAACTTAAAAGAAGATAATTACGATTTTTTTAGTAGTATGTGGTTCTTATTTTTTTCTTAAAGCGTGGTTCGGAAAGCAATGTTATTGATTGGCGATGACAAATGTCTCCTTAAGTTTTGTCAACTCATTTCACAAACCATGCCGGAAAACAAATGGGTTAATTTTTAGAAAGTTTTGTCCCAGATGCAAAAAAACAGCGAATCTTCCAATCTAGCCAAAAATGATTACCTAGACACTGTGGCGATAGTAATGGTAAGTTTGAGGCACTTCTAAAGCTTGTTTGTAGAACACTCGTTAATAGTCACGTAACATAGCTTGCTAATATTTTTTTCGCTTTTTTTAGGTGCGGTGACCATACCCCTTTCTACAATCTTTTTAATTTAACCTTAAAAAATTTGGGTATGTTTAACCTCAATTCGTTTAATCAGCTGCATTCCTTTTTTGCTCATTGTTTTTATCCTATCGTCGAGTTTTATGTGTTGAGAAAACAGAAGCGAAATAAATTGCCAACTACTAAAAAACTGCTACTACTACTAAGTAATTAACCATTTACCGAATCCGTGAAAAGAGGTCACAAATATTTCTTAGGTAAAATTATATCTTTGTGAAAAGCATTCGAAAATTGTCTGAAGGAAAAAGAGAAATTCATTGACGCGAATATTCGCGAGTTTGGTAATCCCAGCTTATAAGGGTAGTAAAAATTTGAAATAATATTTGTAACTACAGGTAAAACTGTAGGGTTTCACTGAGAGGCGCTTACTTCAAAAATATTTAGGTATGTTCTTCATTTAAAACCACAAAATTTTATTGCATTTGCGATGGGACTGCTCTCCCCGGAAAAATTTTCAGGGACCCCACCTACTTTACCCGGCACCACTATGTACAGGTAGATGTAAAAGACTGCAATAGCCGTGCGTGCACAATTACACTTTAGCGAAAGTTGTTTTTTACTTAATGCATGAATTTCTGTTAGTTTTGACTTTTTAGTAATTTTTCTTTACTCTGGCAAACCTGATTGAACGAATGTTGGAAAGTTCATTTTGAAGAGTAGATTTCGAACAGATAACTAGAGCTCTGTGGACAAGAGTTGAAATCAAATTGGTCTTCCATTTCATGGGGCAAAAAGAGTTCCAGTGAAAGTTGGCTTTCTGTAGATAGATGTCACAAATTCATGATCGTTCTTTTCTACGAGGACGTCAAGAAAGGGTAAAGTCCAATTGCATTCTTTTTCAAAAGTAAAATGAAGCGATGGATGGAGAGAATTTAGATGGGAAAAAACTCATTAAAAGGTATCATCGACGTATCGATGATACATAAGAGGTTTGTAGACTCTTTTGAAAAGCAAAGCTTCGTAATATGTGACAAAAATGTTGGCAAGTGGTGAACCCATAGCAACGCCATCAATCTGTCGGAGCATTAAATTGTTGAAACTGAATTCAACGGAGGAAGTAACCGTTTGCATCAGCTCAACAAAAACTGCATGAGGAAAAGGAGGCGGAGCAAGCTTGCCATTATACAGAGCATCAGCACAGATTTCAATGGTTTCTGCGAGTGAAACATTAGTAAAAAGGCTACAGACGTCATATGAGCAAAGAAAGATAGATAAGGAAAGTTTAAAGTTTTGACCTTGTCAGCAAAAGTAAAAGAATCGGAAATACAGTGGGTAGAATAAAGTGAAAGAACAGGATCAATAACTGACATAAGCCATTGCGCTAACTGATACTGTGCTGAGCCAGTCATTGACAATATAAGACGTAAGGGTATATCTTGAATTCAGTTTCAACAATTTAATGCATCTACAGATTGATGGCATTGCTATGGGTTCACCTCTTGGCCCATCTCTTGCCAACATTTTTGTCACATATTACGAAGCTTTGCTTTTCAAAAGAGTCTACAAACCTCGTATGTATTATTGATACGTCGATGATACCTTTTAATGAGTTTTTTCCCATCTAAATTCTCTCCATCCATCGCTTCATTTTACTTTTGAAAAAGAATGCAATTGGACTTTACCCTTTCTTGACGTCCTCGTAGAAAAGAACGATCATGAATTTGTGACATCTATCTACAGAAAGCCAACTTTCACTGGAACTCTTTTTGCCCCATGAAATGGAAGACCAATTTGATTTCAACTCTTGTCCACAGAGCTCTAGTTATCTGTTCGAAATCTACTCTTCAAAATGAACTTTCCAGCATTCGTTCAATCCTTATCAACAATGGTTACCCTGAAGCTGTAATCAACACTGTTATAACCAAGAAAATAAATCAGTTTTGTGGACCAACGCAATTCGGTCTGAAGAAATGCCCAGTTTATCTTTACTTGCAATGGCTGGGCAATGTTTCGATGAGGTACGAAATGCAAATTAAAACAGCTGTCAAACGCTGTTACTTTGCAGTTGAACCATGCATTGTCTACACCACCAAACAACTTCTGCCTGCAGCCAAAAAGGATGTACTACGCGCTTTACATCAAAGCAACACTGTTTATCAATTTCTGTGCCACTGCAATGGTCGGTACGTGGGTCGTACTTCTTAAAGGCTGCAACAGAGGATTAAACAGCACGTGCCTAAAACCATTCTTCAGGAGCATATTTCTTAGGACCGAAGCACATTGGCCCGCTCTTGCAAGCCAATCAGAAGCTTTAAAGCTGAAACTTCCTTTTCTGCTATAGGACAACATCACTTACAAAACCACATATGTGCACGTGATTATAATGATAACAAATTTTCTATTCTTGCCTGTGGCCATACTTCTTTTCATCTTGCCACCCTTGAAGCCACGTACATCAAAACATCCAAACCAAATTTATGCAAACAAAAGGAATTCGTTTATGGTCTAAAAATCACACATCAGTTTCTGGTTCTTGTGTTGATCGTTTCTTTTACCAATCACGACGTAGCTTTTCTCCTTTTTTCTTTTTTGTCAATTGTGTCTCTATATAACTGACTCACGTCACCTTTTCACTCTATTTCTGACGGATTCTCTTGAAAAATGTCAGACGAAAAACTTCGAGAATGAATACTGTACTTTCTCCATTTCTTGAAGATTGCAAGTATAAAAATTTTTTTGAATATACAAATGACCCACCGCCAATAGGTACTGAGTTGTCCTTGAAATTAAAGTAGTACCCTTACTTCAAAGATTACTGCAGATTTTATTTTTACCAATTTTTTTTAGAAATGGTTGCTAGATGATTCTAAGGAAATAAGTTTTCAAGGTGTATCACTCAAAATTTACCGAAAAGTCTAGGTTTTCTACAATTTGCAACTTTCTGAGTCCCAAGACCTTTTTTTGATTGGTAACAAGTGCCTGAAATATGATCAGTCATCTGCTAGAGGTTAGCCTAAACCATGTAACATTACGTATTTTTGAAAAGGGAATGTCTTCAAGATTCAAAAAATATTAAGTTTAAATAGAATATGTTGTCACTAACAAAGAAACAGAAGCTTTTTTACAACCCTCCTATTTGTTGAAAAACAAGGAGGATAAAGGAAATTTTGATTTAGAAAAGCCAAACTTCTGCCAGCTTTTAAACTTGTATTTTAGCTTTTATCTTCTTTGAAACTTGAAACAAAACAATGAATTTAGTGGTGAAATATTTGCAATTTATTTTATTTTTTAAAAGGTTGTGGTTTTTCTAAAAAGTCTAAGTTAGTGAAGGTAAGTCGAAAATTTTTAGAGGGTTTTGAACTGATATGATGTATGGTACTTATTTTGATCAGTAAATATCATACACTGCTTAATCTAGACTATTTAAAGTTATATATTGCTGGAAAGCAAATTTCCTAAGCTTTCAAATGGGATTGGTATTCAGCAACACATCATATTTTTTACGCATCAAATCGGCTTTTTTTTACTTACCACACAAATTTTTTGGGTGGTTTTGAAACCCCTAAAAATTTGAAAATTTTAATAGGCAAATTTTTTATTAATGCTTGAAAGTCTGTCAAATGATGCCACAAAAAAGTAGTTTTCAGACTGTGTTAATGTTAAAAGGTTGCTTTACTGGAAAACATGCAATTTCAATTTAATTTCAAGGTAGTTGGCTTTTGCTGAAAATTTGGCGAAATAAAAAAGTCTTACTTTTTTGCTCGTCACTGTATGTCCATGATTCAATTTTTGCAAATTCAAGGATGCAAAACACCTTTTCTGGTTACAGTTTACAAGGGTAAAATGCATTGATGCCAGGATAGTCACTTCCTTAAATTTGATCTCAAGATCTGGTTAATCTTAGCATTACATTTAGTTATCAAATCTATTGATCTTGACCCTTCCTAGTTTTAGCATTGTGAGAGTAGTGTTGTTACAACAAGCATTCACCAATTTTGTGATAGGCTATTTCCTAAAATTAGTGTCATTTCTGAAGCTACTGCGTGCTATTGTATTGGTTAGAACATCTCCTTCACAGTTGGTAGATCTGGGGTTCATTTCACAAGTTAAGTCATACCAAAAGACTTTAAAAAATGTTATTCACGGCTTCCCTGCTTGTCGCTCAGCACAATAGGGATAGTGTGGAGAACAAGCTGACAAGCTTGCTTGTTGTGTCCTTGGGCAAGACACTTAACTGGTTGCCTTCACCTTTATGTGGCAGACAGGTGGTGGGGCCAAGCAGTCTACCCGTCGTGGTGGCCCGTCTAACTGAAAACTCGCAAACAGCATGAGCGCTCACATATTGTATATGCATTTTCCTGCACAATGCTCAGAACAAATAGCTCAAACAACGAAGAAGATTTAAAATGGTTAGTCCATTTGATTGCTAATGTTAGGGACAAAAACGTGAAATACTGTTGGCTGTTTTACACAGTTAAAATAAGAACTGTTTCTTTACGTTTTTTTTGTGTTGTTGAGATATACTTACGTACTAGCTTTAAATACAAAGCTACATAGCTCAAATTATTTGGAGTCTACTGAAAACTAATGTATTACTGGAACTAATCTCAATTTTAACTCTAACCATATCCCTAATTTCAATTTTAAAGCACTTATTCGTTATTTTGCATAATTTTTGTGCTTCAGTTGTATCCAATTGCTCATATCCAGCAATGTGACCCATTCTTTTGTAGGATGGTACTAACACATGAAAATTTTGCGGACTAACCCTAACAATTGGGCCTACTCTAGCGCTGGTCTGCAATCCATAAAATTTTCGTATTTCAGTTGTTTCCTATTCTTTGAAACACTTTCTGCGTATTTAAGCATTTGGGTATATTGTTCTTTGATTGACCCATTATATGTGCTTTGTGCAATGTAAACGATGGCAGTCAATACTTTCTCACAAATTGAAAGGTAAATGAATTAATACAATTTAAACTTGCTAAGAAACTCCAAACTTGAATTGCTTAATATAAAAAAAGAACGAAAAATGACAATTTTACATTTAAAAATAAAATTACTATACTGAAATTAATGCTAACTGCATTCTTCCTTGTTACTAAAAATGTTGTATTGATAGAACTCTGAATCAAAAATTTAAATCTAATTGAGTGAAACAATTGGGCTAAGTTTTCACTTTTGATGATATTGATTCATTGAAATTTTCAGAATTTTTACATGTTTAACTATTAATGACATTCTGTTCAGCCTAGAGTTGAACGTATTGCATGATTTCAATTTGATTATTTTATACCGCATTTTAGTTGTTACAATTACTGGTATATACTAAAATACGGAAATTCACATTGAAATATCGAATTAATACAGGCAATTTGAAAAAACTATCAGTTAAACTATAGAAGTTTCAGAAAAGCAAAAGTTAATAAAAACCTAAAAATTCAGACATCCAGTTGGTTAACATCAAATAATTGAACTGAGTTAAACTATGTATTTGGGTGTACGGTAATTAAGTTGATTTGAAGATTACTGTAGTTATCCAATTTTCGTAAATTTTAGTGTTTCTGTGATTCACTTAGTGTTTTTTGTATTTCTATATTTTAGTGTTGCCCCAAGTTATTCCTTTGTACTGTAGATTTTTCCTGAATATAGATAACTGTAACTAAGCAATCTGTTTTGACTTATTTTTGTGCTTTTGTGTTTGGATTTCTTGATGATAATTTGTCACCTCTTTAGATTATGGGTTCACCAAAGTTGATGTGAAAACAACCACCAGAAATGGAATTGTGAGATTGATTTTTATTTAATGTGTTAATTGGTGCTATATATTATTCTGTAGTAGGCCATATTAATCTGTTGACTGTGATCTGTTATTAAAACACAGAAAGTAAAATAGTCAATATTATGTTAATCTAAATAAAGATTAGAATGTTTAGTGGCTGCCACTGGAAGGTAGTAAGTGACCTTCTCTTTAGAATCGCATGCACATGAGTTTCGAGTATTATCAACATACATAGGCGCCGAGTTTGTGATTTTACCGGGCATGCGCAAACTTTATGACGTCAAAATTAAAACATTACCGTTTGATTGTCTATGACAGGGGTGTCAAACATACGGCCCGTGTAAGGATTTCGTGCCACAGTGCGAGCGCCTGGTCTCCGAAGTTGGTCTGCGAAATTTACGTGAAAATGTTTGTAAAGTAATGGCCGACAATCTCCAGAAGTTGCGGCAGGCATGACGGGTTGCGGTGAGAGAGGCGATGACCTTTTTTTTGGAGATCAGCATTTCGGGCTACATCCCATAACTTCCGGAGATCGTTTGATCAAAGTTTGGGGACCATTGATATACACTCTTGCCTGCTTATGTTGTTTTTCAACTGACTCTAGCTTGTATCTGACCTCCATGTGTTGAGTGTAGTCAAATGTGCGGGCATGCGTGGCATGACCGCATGCCCGTAGTCGGCGCCCCTGTCAACATACCAACAACTGACAAAAAACATTTACAATTTGTCATTCATATAAAGGCATACCACTCATGTTTGAATAATCTTGTTCAGCTATGCTTGTGTTGAAACACTGATCATGTATCAGTTATACTAGCAGTGTAGCAATGATAGCAGCCGACGCAATGGTTAGAGCGTCCGCTTTGCAGTCAATAGATCTTGGGGTTTATTGCCTGGTCGAGTCGTACTAAAAGACTTTAAAAATGGTATTCACAGCTTCCCTGCTTGGCACTCGGCATTTAAAGGGAAGTTGTGTGGAACAAGCAGGCAAGTTCGTTTGTCGTGTCCATGGGCATGGCACCTAACGAGACGCCACCACCTTTTCGTGGAAGACAGGTGATCCAGTTTTCCCATCAAAGAAAGGGTTGGTGGCAGGAAGGGCATCCAACCACGAAACAATTGCCATGTAATACAAAATGCAGATCAGAAATTATCTGCTGTGGTGAACCCTAGTCGGGAAACAAGCTGAAAGACAGCTACTACTATACTAGCAGTCTGGTATTAGATAAAGTCACAAGTTTCTGTAAATCCAGTGAGCGTTTACCTAGAGATTTTAAAGAGCTATATCAGCTTAATGCTATATTAGTTGGTAAGGTTTTTTTTTAATTTGCAGTTATTTCTAACTATTGGTCATTAATGATGTTCAAAGCATGTTGTGTAACTTTTGATGTGGTTCTGGCAAGATTTGTACTTCTGTAAAATTTTCAATAATATCAACAATGAATTTGTTGTTGACGTGCTATTTGCTTCAATTTTATTTTGTAGGAATTCACGACTAAAGCTTCTTCTGTTACTGAGACTGGGAATATCACTGGATCTTTAGAAACAAAATACAAGAAAGACCAATATGGTTTCACCTTTACTGAAAAGTGGACCACTGACAATGTCATCAGCAATGAGATTGTCATTAAAGACCAACTTGCTTCTGGTTTGAAAACAACTTTGTGCTCAACTTTTGCACCAAATACAGGGTAATTACATAAAACGTATGTTATTGAACCAACCGAAAACAAGTTAAATGAAAAGTTTGAGAGACTGCAGTGCCCAGATCATCGTCTTCATTTGAACTAGATTTTTTTGGCTCATGCACGTGAGCTCATTCTGTTTACTAACGTTTAGATATACTGGTTTCCACTGAAGGTGGACTGCTCGAACCCACCGTCTATCTGCCTCATAAAAATGGAGGCTTCGCTCAAGGGCAAAACAGGCGAATTTTCCGGCTTTTTTTAACATTATCTCTTTCATGCTGAGCACGAAGCATGGAAGCTGTGAATACCGTTTTAAAAGTCTTTTGTATGGCTGAACATGATCGTTGAATCCAGTTCTACCGGGTGCGAAGTGGATGCTCTGACTACCACACAACTGCTCTGGTGCTGTCCGGATTGTTATGAATTTAGAGCATTTAAGTTTTTTCATTCGTGTGTAAAAGCTCTCTTGCTGATCAAAGTTAGATCGTTTTGTGCTAAACTAAACATGCATCAACAACGTCTTTGGCTCAATGTGCATGTAATGGGAAAATGGGATACACTATAATAGCAACAGGTCGCTTTAAATCCGGGTCATTAACCTACGGTCCGTGAGTCATATTCCGCTCGCAACCCGACTTAGTGGCACGTTGCTTTAGGCTTTTGTTGATCTGTTATTGGATTTTGCAAAATTAAACGTGCTCATTTGTAAGAGACCAGCGCGTCTTTGAGTGGTGTTGTTAAAATTGAAAAAATGCTATTTTTCTTGGCTGTAGTATGAATTTTCAACGCAAAAAAGATAGATTTCAAAAAAAATTTGCAAAGTGTTTGCGGCACGAATTTAAAGTTTGAATCTACAGACTTCTTAAAAAAAGAAAGTTTATCGTCGTGCGTTGTAGGTAATGCGTGCGATTTGTGCATCGTGTTTGTGGCGTCAGTCCGGCCCGCCGAAATCTTGCAGAGTGGATTTTGGCCCGCGGTCGCTAAAAAGGTTGCCGATCCTTGCTAAAATAAGCGATGCTTAATTTTTTTTTTCACTTCAGGAAAAAATCTGGAGTTTTGAAAACCGCATATGAAAGAGACAACTTCAACCTTAATATCAATAACAACCTTAGTTTGTCTGGACCTGCTGTTGAAGGAGCTCTTGTTTGTGGGTGAGTATGTATGCTGCTCTTAGAGTAATTGTTATTGACGTATATATGCGTGACGTTATGATGCGAGTTGATTTTGAAATGATTGGCAACAGAAAAAGTTCTGCGAGACCGACCCTAGCAATACCATAAATGGCTCAACTACAAACGACTTAGTTTAGAAAGATTTAGTTAGCACTGTGTTAGTTGGCTCGGGCAAATGTAGCTCGGATGTCTTGAGATTTATTTTTTGCTACTTTCTCTGCGGTTTTTAAAAAATGAAAGGGGGTGTAAAGCAGATGTGGCAAACCTTTTTAATTGAGTGGGTCACACTTTTAACATGAAAGAACAAAAAGTGGGTCATGGATTAAAGTCCATTGGACAATATGTCGATATCAATAAGGAACTTGTTGCTGCATCGTGAAAATTAAATAGAAAAGAGTAATTTCGAATCATTTTAGGACAGGGATTCGTAAGCTTTTTGAGATGTGTCTCCATTGACAAGTCAACAAAACCCATAAAACGTGAAAGCCTTATTTTTTAAAGATGATGTTGTTTCCGCGATCGTTTTTTTCTGCATTTCGCTCCCGACACAACATGAAGACCTTTTTTCGATCAATTTTTTCCAAACGCCGATTTGAGGAATATTGTCAATCTCTTTGAGAGGGAACAAGGGCATCGTAGCAAAATAAGACTGGGCCTCAATTGCATATATTTGAAACCCTATTCGTCACTAACATATTTTTTGATTTCCTATTAAGAAACAAGTGGGTGACTGAAATGCCAGTGGTGGGTCACTTTGCGATCGGGTCCATAGTTCGCCATCCGTGGTGTTAAAGTGTTTTGTGCGGGAATATCAGCTCAAACATACATTGTGTTATGTAGGCTCCAGGTTTAAATTTTGATCACAAAATTTATCTTACACTATCTGTTTGGACTCACAGAAGACCTTGTATTTTAGGTGTATTATTATTTACTTCATAAAAATAATGGTTATAGTAGTGTTACCTTTTATACTTGTTTAGTTATGAAGGTTGGCTTGCTGGATATCAATTTGGCTTTGATATTTCCAAGTCGACTCTTACGAAAAACAACTTTGCACTTGGTTACAGCGAAGCTGATTTTCAAATGTTGTTCAACGTGTAAGTGCAGATATGCATGCTAGTTATAGATCATGGTCTATTGGTTAACTTCACTTGCTTCATGTTTGGATTCGCTGAACCGAACAGTCTTTCAACTTGCACCGTAAATGGTAAAATAGCAAAAACTTCATTTTCGGTGGGTATGACTGGATTAATGTACAAGTAAAGCCCAATCTGTGGGTAGTGCTCTTGATTTTTACATTGGTAAATTGTTGTAGTTACATGCAAATTCGAGAAATCATTTCTGGAAATCACTAAAATTGCGCATCCGCTACTACCTTATTCAGTGGGTTTTACGTGTTATGCCTTAAGCAGTAATCATCAGGTTTTATCCCTTAATCATTTAAACAAAAACGCGAAATCAATTCAAATAACCGCAGTGAATTTCGTGCCGTATGCGCTTCCATCCAATGAAATAGACTTGGTGTAACAGTGCTGTTATCATAAATTAGCCAAGTTGTCTTAGTCAAGTTAAACTCAATTTAATGCAGAAATGATACTTCTGAATTTGGTGGTTCCATCTATCAAAGTGTGTCTCCTGATCTTGCCACTGGCATACAGTTATCATGGACTGCTGGTCACAGCAATACTCGGTTTGGTGTTGCTGCCAAATACAATATTGATAGCGATTCTTCTGTTAATGTAAGTTCACTGTTTTTATGCATGCTAGCTATTCTTTTTTGCCGAATTTTGCGGTCGGTTTATTAGTTCGTCTATTTACTAGGCGGCCTGTTTTAAGCGTCTTGTTGTCAAGATTTTTTTGAGGGCAGTCTATTTGCTGATACAACCAATTCGGTAAATTAGCGGTTAAATCTTTTCAGGTATATCATATTAAAACCAATCACCCAGCAAATATTTTCTCCTTTCGTTTTCAGTACATAAATAACGCTTTTTCAATTGATAGCTTGCCTTGATAATTTCCCACAAGCAGAGCACCGCTGCGTCAGCTAGCAAAGGTTTTAGCTGTTAGCATTAAGCCTGGTCTGTTTGCATTTAACTTATGTTCCTAATAAGCATTGTAATTTGCTCATTACGTAAGCATTGTAGTAAATGTACGATATTTGACATGTACAATAGCTATTGATGGGTTGCTTAACATTACTCTTTGTGTGGTCATGTTCAATACGCAGTTACGCTACCGGCTCACAGTTTGGTAAACAAACATGTGCTAGTAGTTTACTGTTTGTGTTTCATAAATTAATTGACTTTTTTTCAGGCCAAGGTAAATAACTCGGGACAAGTTGGAATCGGATATTCACGCAATCTAAGCTCTGGTAAGTTCATCAAACGCACAGTTGTGCATTTGATGCGAAACACGCCTTTCAACGGTTTGGTCTAGTTCTAGTTTAAAAGATGATTCTATTTAGCAAACGTTTTCACTGTTAGAAACTATTAAAGCGTTTCAAATTTCAGAGGTGTTTCTATATAGACTTACCGGTAATACAAAATCTGGTTGGTGCATGCAAATATTGTTTTAATTATTTGCTTTTACACCGTTGTCGAAACGTCATTGGTTGTCTTGATGCACTCTCAAATCTCTTGATATTTCGCTTTAATTTCCTTTTCGTATGAAAATCATATGACAACCAAAGTGGACTAGAAATTCTCTTTGTTTTAAAGAAGTAGCCACCGGTGTTTAACAAGATATGATCAAATGTTTGCGAAAAATGCCTTTCTAATAGAATGAAATGTATTAACGCCAGTAGACCATGTGGTGAGTTGTTCCGTGACGTTGCTGGGTGATATTTCACAAATTTTTATATTTAAATTGTACCCAGCGTTGAAAAAAGTTGAAAAATAATGCATGGTTATACCGCACAGATTTCATAAGCTTTTCTTTTTGTAAGCGAAGCACTAAAGGATTTTTCACGTGGATACAAGACTAAATGAGTTAAAAGCGTCATTTACGTCCTCAGTAATTGGAATAGTGATTCATTTCAAGCACATTGGCTAATCAGTCTGAAGCATAAACAAGTTGTTAGCAGAAGTTATTCATATCATCCGTTACAGATATGAATGTTTTTAAATCAGGGGATAACTCGAATAAACTCTTCAAAATTGTTTTGGAAACATCAGAAAATGAAGTGAAAAACTAATTTAGAGACAAGCTCTAAATTGCCCGACAAAATTTTTTAATTTTCCGATAGCTCCTTTTAGCAGAGAGCCTGCTGAAAAACGATAAATAATTTTTGTTGCAGGTGTCAAACTCACTCTGTCATCGCTGATAGAGAGTACCAAGTTCAACGGCGGCGGACACAGACTTGGTTTTGGTTTAGAGTTCAACGTTTAGTATCAGTTTTGGCGGCGTTTAGCTAACACTACTGTTAGGTACTTGTCAACAATTTGAGGAATGAGTTATTACATTTATGTTACTTGTACCATCAGCAGCCATCTGGGCAAGCGACCAATTGCAATTTAAAAGTACTTTAAAAGCATGTAAGCAGTGTGAAATCTAATTAAATACATATGGTGGGGTAATTGAATAGAATAGATCTGTTTGCATGTAATCCAGATCACTAATCATTATTATTAAGTAAATCTTGTGTAGCGGTTGTTTTGTGTGCGTCTACTTATCAACATAAACTGAAATCTATAAAAGCTACTCTGTTTATGTAGATTCTAGCTGTAGTTGGTTTGCAAGAATTTAGTGCTTCGGTCTACAGATCGCCGAGGAGGTGTAACGTCGCTTACACAGGAGTGAGTATTTGGGCTCACTTAAAAGAGTTGCCAAGGTTCTTAACCCGATTCTACCATGCCTGCAGTCCAAAACAGCAACGTTTTGAAATCCTAATGCTGGAATCGTTTTAAATTAGCAGCGTAATAGCGCCATCCAACGGCATATAAAAGTAGACAAAACTTACTATTGAGCATTGCAACGCAGCTAATGGTGAATGGGCTGCATTTCTAACCTACAATAAGGCTGCGTTCAAAAATCACAAATTTATTGCCTACAAAAATTGAAAGAGGCAATGATCTGAAATCACTGATGGGTTTAAGCCATTAGGAGTGAAATTCTTTAAAATGCATTACACAATCCTCCAAAAAGCAAACCCATTGTTACTTGCGAGTTACATTTTTCTGCGATCACTAGAATATATACCATTTCTTTTTTGCGATCACTAGAAACAATTTTTGTAGAACTCTGTTTGGCAATCTAAGCAGCGACCTCTGAGAAATTCGTTTCAAAAAAGGGCCACTTCTTAGTTTCGAAAAATAAAACATCGCCTACAGCAATTACTAAACTAATCAGAGGACCACTGAAATAATGTCAGTTGTTTACCTCTGCTCTTCCTTTGGACTGTGGTACAGCATGAAATGGTAATAATCCTCTTCATCATACTAATCGAAAATATGCAAGGAGAGAGCGGTATAGTCTATTTTGAACCGGTGATAGCCAAAATGCAAATTGCAAGTAGTGGTTAGGACGTCCGCTTCGCAGTCGGTAGACTTAAATAATATTCACAGCTTCCCTGCTTGGCGCTCAGCATTTAGTGGAGGTTGTGGAGAACAAGCCGGCAAGTTCGATTGTTGTGTCCTTGGGCAAGACACTTTAACCGGACGCCCCCAACTTTATGTGGAAGACGGGTGGCCCAGTTTTCCCTCCAAAGAGAGGGTTGGTGGCAGGAAGGGCTTCCGACCGTAAAACAAATGCCATGTCATAAAAATGCAGATATCTGCTTTGGCGACCCCTAACCGGGAATAAGCCAAAAGAAGAAGAAGATCAAGCTTTGTGAAAGACATTTCATATCGTACAGTAATCTACTTAAAAAAATCAAGCCTGTAAGCAGCGTGTAACGCGAAAATAATTTTGCAATAGTTCAAAACGCTTGGCAGTAAAGGCCTAAAAACTGATTAAAAATTTACCTTGCTGTAGTGGTTACTCTCCTCTTCCTTGGGATGAAGGCGCGACGAGAAACGATTTTCCAAATTCATGTTGCAAATCTAATTAAATTAGGTAACGAACAAGACGCGTTGGCTTGTCGCTAACGAAAGTGAAAGCCTGAAAAAATTTTTACTGACATCAATCGACCATTTTCATTGACCTAAATCGTAGCATTTCAATTCGCTGTCGAAATTGTACTGTACATTTCATTAAAGTTTTCATTTTTCTCTAAGCTGCGAAGCATTTTAAAATGTTACCTTTTCCTAAAACAACAATAACTAAACATTTCTTGAAAATTTGTAGATTTTTTCATAATTTTTCTTTGATGAAATTAAAAAGTTCCCCCATTAAACAAGAAATTGCATGGGCTGTAAAAATTTGGCTTGTGTGTTTTTTCTATCTACATTTCTTTAATCGTTGTCTTGCCACATTAGTTTGTAATTATTCCTCAAAAGCAACGTCAGTAAAATGGGTCACAAGCTGAAAAATGTCGGGAAGCAGTGAGGTAAATGATTAGTCTTAAAACGTCAATAAACTGTTGAACACAATTTTCGTTGGGGGTTTTATCTGCAGACAAGCAAGCTTTGCTGGTGTCGAAAGCAGCAGCCACGTTCGTGACGTCGAGGTGAAGAATATCGGTTCAGTTGGCTGCGCAGGTTCACAGCCAGTAATGAAAACGCTTATGACAAGAGTAATGAAAGGTTCGTGGTTTTTATAACATAGCTAATTTTATTTCCATAATCAAGTGCATTTTCAAAAGGGGATTCAGTTAAAAACATAGAAGAAAAAGCATAGCCCACAATACCCACATTCCGATTCCACTATTGTTTCTTTAAACTAGTACTGGGGCCCAATTCGATTGAAAACTAGTGATTGCTTTTACGAATAGAGCGTGTTTCAAAAGTCTTGGAAACATTTCAAGTCCTCATATCTGCTGAATTAAAATGGTAGTAGGATAAAACTGGTATCATCTTAAAGTTAAATTCATTAAGTTTTTGTCATGCTAATGATTTTTTCAGATCTTTTCATGTAGCTCAAATAACTAAACTCCACTATTGGCTTTCACGCAACCAGAAAAGACGTTTTGCGTCCTTGAATTTGCAAAAACTGAATCGCGGACAATTGTTCAACATGTACAAGGTTCTGAAAAGAGGCATCAGAAAGGAAATTGATATGGAGATGACATGGTAAATTCATGAAGAATGGATGTTGGTGCCCAGCTAAAAAAATCAGGCGCCCCTCAACGTCACATGATACGGTTGAGTGAGTTTAAACTGCCTTCGAGCGGAGTCCCCACAAATCAATGAGAAGAGCCAGTAGGAACTTAAACTTCCTACAGCAATTGTTCCTCGTGTCTTAAAAAGACGACTGCACATGACACCTTGCAAGCTACAGCTAGTCCAACAGTTGAAGGACACTGATAAACCAGCTCGTAGTAACTTTTGCATTGCAATGCAAGAGAAGTTGGCAGATGACATATTTGATGACCGTTATGTTTTTAGAGATGAGGCGACCTTACATGCATCTGGCAAAGTTAACAAGCATAACATGCGCATGTGGGGTAGGCCTTCTCAGAACCTACATGAGACTCTTGTGCATTAACGAGATTCCCCGAATGTGAACGTGTTTTGTGCTATGCCAAAGAAAGCTGAAGGCCCGAATAACAAAAGCTGTTTCAACCACCGACAACAGAATGCTGGAACGCGTTTGGCAAGGATTAGACTATCGGCTTGATGTATACCGTGTGACCAATGGTGCTTACATTAAACATGTTTGAACATTCCACGAAAAACTTAAGACTGCAAGCCTTTAGAATATATCGGAAGGGTTGTGTAGTTTTTGAGATATTCAATGTCAAAGTGTGCCAAAAACTTTTGGAACACCCTGTATATAAAAATGAGATATCAAATGATAGGTTTGTTTCACGGGTTGGTGCGTTTCCTATCGTGAATATATTTGTGACCTCATGGTCTTTGTTTCTTCCGTAGGAGCAGCCAATGGGCACCATTCAATGCCTTTTTTCAAGTTGTTATTCTTGACCCCAACAGGCTTATTGACGTATCTTCAAGCAAACAAGCAAAAATGATTCGCCGTGTGGGACCGACGGTGAGGTTTCACTCAAAGGTTTGTTTACTTTTAATTTCTTCTCAATATTTTTCAACCTCCTGTCGGCTACGCCAGTAGTGATTTGTTTTCTGCATAAGCGTAGCCTGAAGAGAGAAAGGAGCCAAGCCTCACTTTAGATTTTTAGTTCTAATCCGTTTACCCAGGAGACTAAAACATTTTCAAGCAAAATAACTAAAAAGTTTTCCTAAATATGGATTGATTTGGCAGAAGCCTTGGTATTGTTTTCATTTGATTTTCCCCTAAAACTTTCTCAAGTCACTGGTCACGCTTTGTACAGGGTGTTTCAAAATAGTTGAAACAAAACGACAGCTTCTAATGACTTTATTCTTATTCTGTTTTCAGATTATCGCAGAAAAATAGTTAATATTTTTGTTCATCACACGAGATACTTTGCAAAAAATAAAGCACTACTCTGCGGAGCCTTGTCGCTCGTAGGTGAATGACGTCCGTTTCAGCAAAAAATCTCTTTCCTAACTGAAGAAATCCAAATCTAAAAAATCAGTTTTAGAATGATGTCATCATGAGGTTATCAATTACCCTCACGAAACCCAATTCGGGCCTGCGCTCTGTCGTGCCAAGTTTCGCGTTTGTAAGCCCATTAGTCTCGAAGGAGTAAAAGCGTTCGTACGCTAATACAAAAAAAGCCCTGCTTTACAGATTCTGAACTCAAAAGCGGATCCAGGGGAAACCTGGGAATGCTCTCAACACCAGCCTTTTCAAGTCTACAAAAATTCCCACCACCAGAAGTTTCTGGATCCGCCACTGTCTGTGCTATACACGTTTTTTAGTTTTTCAAGTAAGTTTTGCATTCACACATGAAATTATGTTAACTGCAACTTTGTTTTTGTCTCTAAATGAACTGAGGTAATGCTGATGAAAGCAAAAAGTGCAATCCCGACTGCAATCAATCACTTATTTTATTCAAACTATCTTAGTTTGGGAATCGGGTTTTCGAAATTTAGGGGTGCACTAGCGTAGACACAAGCAATTTTTTTGATGTGAAAAGGGCAGAACATTTTTGAAAAGTTCAACACCTTTTTGAGATCGACCATTTGAAACGAAAATGTTGTCCAATTTGGTCTCCTGTACACAGATGATGTTTTTTGAGATCAACTTTCTCAAGGCAAGAATTTCTCCCATTTCGGCCTTCAGATAGGCATGAAGACTTTTCTTCTCTCATTGTTTTGCTGTTATACCGTTTAGAAAAGCCATTGCACTTTGCCTTTCCCGTAAATACGCCACTGTGTGTGGGTGGGTGACCATCACTTTTGTACACCCAATCTTAGCTGCTCGCATGCCAAAAATTGGCTTCCCGAGAAATTGTCTGACTTCGTCTCTTCTTCACAGGTTAGAAAATAAATGTTGCTGGTTGTTCATTAATTGTTATTCTCCACACTTCAGATATTTGAAATTCACGCTAAAGACAGCACAAACTTGACTTGTTAAGAGAAGTATTTGGCAGGCTGTCTGCTTATTGAAAGAGCGTTGAGAATTTTGATTTGCTGTAAGAAGTGCGAGACGAAGATCAGTTTTGAGTGTTCGACTTTTAATTCGAAGATGAAAGACAAGGCAAAAGATTTACTTCTTACTATTCTGACGCCTGGCTGTGTTGATCAGTTGTTTGCATTGTTTGCTTCTGCTTTCATCTTATTCATTTACCAAAGTACAAACTAAATTTAAAAAGAAAAATTCAATTAGAAGATGATTGTGGACATGAAAGAAATTTTTTTTTAAGTTAAGCCCCATTTCTGCATGGGTTGTCTTCATTATAGTTTGTGGCACCCAGGAGCCGTTTCGAAAAGCGTCACCCATTTACAACTTTTACCATGTTCTCAAGAAAGGTCTTCAACCTAAATTTACTCCCATTTCGTAGAATGTGTTTTCTAGAACGAAAAAAGAGTTTCTGAAAAAAACATCACCGCTGTCATTTAAAAAAAAATTTTAGGTTTGGTCATCAAGAAATCAATTTCTTTAGCAGTTCAAAAGCTCTGCGGCAATAACGACTAAAGAAAATGACGTCACATCTCGAAAGCGATGCCCATTCGGCGAATTCAGAAATTGCTTTTTTCTTGGCTCAACCACTTTTTCCGAAGTGATTTGTTCTTGACAAAAAACGTACTGCGTTGTCAGGTAATTAGTTTGTAGGCTAAACACCCAAAATAGTGCAGCGCTAGAAAACAGATGTTGAAATTATTTTGGTTTAGGTTAATTTTTGATACTGGCAAAAAGAACTTATTTGGGAAGCGAAAAATTGCAAACTTTCCGATTTATAGAAAAGTTTATTATTTTGAAAAAGTGTTTTCAGTTGCAAGAAGACAGTTTAAAAATTATTTTTTAATAGCCTAACATCGAGGGAATCCCCAAAAATAGCAGCTTGTTGCGGAGTAAGAGGCCATGCTGTCCCATAGCCAACCCATTTTCCCTAACATAGGCCCAACCCTTCCGGTCATTAGAAAAATTTTAATACACTAGAGCAATAACTTTTTTTGTAGATGACCTGAGTGATGAATAAGCATTTTTATAGTGAACGCTTGTGAAAGCTATTAAACTTTCAGGAAAATGTGTGCCTCTAACAAAATTGTTTATGACTTCGCCCTTACCCTCCACAAAGTCCTAATAGGTTGTGGAGAGCTCGTTTTATGTTGTGTTACCGGTGAAGAATAAATATGCTTTAGTTTCGCGTCAAAAAGATGTTCTTTGAAAAGACAAAAAGCAATCAGGTTTTTAAAGAGATGTTAATCGGTGAGAATAACAAGTTTGAAGATTCAGAAATTTCTAGGAGAGAATGGACCTACCCGGGCTGTAGACACGTACCGCGATGTAGCTTGGGTGCAGTGGCACATTTAGCATTTCCTCAAGGAGGAAAGACGACAAATTCATCTGTAGTTGGGATGAGCTAAGACTTTTTTTAATGAGTTGGTAATTAGTGTGTGATTTAGAAACGTTTGGTAAAAATTAGTTCGCAATGAGCTGGGGATCATCCATGGCAGTTAACCCCCAACCAGTGGGACACCATTTTGTTACTGCAATCAACAACCCGCCTCCTATCAATTTGACTCCAACCAGATCTGGTAAGTTGGTGCAAATTGAAATGTTACCATTAAAACTGTTGAAAAACTTAGCAGCTACTGTCGCATTGGCGATAAAGTGATAATAACACGGTATTTTAGAATTTTTGAAAGATGAACTAAATAAAAGCAACGCACTGTGTCAGTTTTTATCTTGAATTCACTTACCAGTAAACAAATGAAGTAAATTTTTTTGAAGTTATTGTGAAGGATATTGTATAGCTTATTTGAGTAGGCTTAAACTTCCGACTTTTGTTATTTTGAAAACCGACTATTCAAAAATCCAAGAGAAGTCCTTATTTAAGTAATTGTAATATCAAGCTTTAGCATAGTGTACAGAATTTCCAAAATGTTGAAAAAACGTAATTTCATCAGTACAGTAATTGCCTTTTATCTTTTTATCGAACGCCAGCAAATGATAGGTCGTTGATAACCCAGTGGGGAGTAATTTAGAGGTCGAAAGTGGCATTTTAACAGAGCGAGACTAATTCGCCATTTTTTTAAAACTGGTTCAGAATAACCTTCGTAAACTGCGACTGAATGCAAGGTGAGCCATAGAGTGCGATTGCAGTTTCACTCCGCCGCGCACTTGATCATCAACAGTCCAAATTTCAAAAATACTGGGGAGGTGCAGCGGTGGATTGAAGGGAGGGGAAGATACAGAATGTACTTGCACAAGGGCTCTTGTAATTGGGTTGAGACCTTTTTTGTTTTTTAATAACACTAGACAATTTGGGAAAAGCGTGGAAGAGATATTCATATTTTACATTTAGAATTAGGAAATTTTTAGTAAAAGTGCACGCAGGTCCCCAATCGACTAAATCCAGCCATGGGGAAGAGAAACTATTTACGTGACTCGTTTCTCACTATTTCAGCCACGCTTTCAGTTGAATGTTTTACATGCTGCTTCTCCGATGTCTTTCATTTGTGAGTTTCCTGGCATCAGAGAACTCTGTCGGCATCATCGCTAAAATTTTCAAATTTAATTATTTGTTAGGCGCGAGTTAACTTACTAGAAGGCATCCCGCGGGGTGCTAAACGATATTCCAAGCAGTAATAGGCCAAGAATCAGCTGTCAACACTTTCGTGTGTTTGCGAAACCGTCATATTCGCATAACAAGTTGCTATCATCATCAGCTAGCAATTGTAACTGGATTTTATATGGGTTTACAATGGGAATCTTCATTAGACAGATTTTTTAGATATAGGCCCATCTAAAGCTGGTGGATTTAGAGACCGCCCACCTTCCTTACGCTTTTAGCTTTTTCCTGTGGCGCATCATGTGTTTCATTTAGTTGGTTCATCGACGCCAGAAGCTCTGCTTACTATACCCATTCAGATTTTGTGCAGATAAATGGGAAAAAATAAAAGAAATGTTTCTTCAAAAAAGATTTGCAGGGGCAGACAGGTACAAATATTTGAAAAACGTAAAGTTTTTGCATTTCCTTGCTGGAAAGGGAAGGGGGAAGTTGCTCTTTTTCTCCAAATATGTCTTAACTTTCTTCTCTAAGTGTCTAATGATTAGTAATCTACTATCACTTTTCTTCAGAGGAAGTACTGTGATACGTTCCTGCCTTTCCATCAAATATGGACACTTGGTGTAGAGTTGGCTTTAAGGAGTGACGGTAGGCTGAGGCATTTAGAAACTTACAACTACACACGTACCCCTCAAAACAAGGTAAAAGTCTGTATTTGGGACAAAAGTTATGAAGTACCTCAAAACGGTTTAAAAATAATAGTTTTAATTAGCCCATTTTGTTCTGAGCTGGCAACCTAGAATACCTTTGCTGCCAAAACTTTATTGAGCTTGCAGTTTTCTTGTTGAGTCTGCGCTACTTACTGCCAGGATTATTTACATCACGTAACCTGTGCTAAGTTAAACAAATTAAGTAATTTCAAGTCCTTGTTGATTCTCGCTGATTTACACCACGAGGCAAAGTAACTGTAGGTTAATGATGGGGCTTTGTCAATCCCACTTAATTTCAGCTGCTTGTGACTCTAAACGCTATTTTGTGGTTACGTTTGTGCGGAAAATGCAAACCAGCAGCTGCGAATCAATTGTTTTATCCGTTTTCGAAAAGCATTTAACTCGAAGTGCTAACTTTATTTACAAACAAAGATAAACTTCGCAAACAAACAAATAAACTTGCCATCCTAATTCATGGCAAAGATTTTGGAATAACCATCGGGGCATCGGTTACCAGTAAAGTAAATAATCAACTTCATAGCCATGGGATTGATCGCTCTTTAGTGAAGTCCTAGTTTTAAATGTAAGCCAATTTATTAATGGAGAATCCTAGACTTGCGTTGTGCTTTTAGTTGTATTAAAGCGAGGATTTTTGCTTTTTGATTTCCCTGATTATAATTACCATTTACTTTCTGGATGATTTCTTTATGATTGCTTAACTTTTTAATTTTTTTTCTCAGTTTTCGTTTCTACTCTTGGTTATACCTGGACCAGGTCCAAACGTAATAAATCTATTTAACTGATGTACAACAATGCAAAGAACAGAAAAAAGAATACGCAGCAAAACAAAAGACGTGTAAACGTAAAACAGTCATCAAAATAGTTGATAATTTTGGGTATCAGAAATAAATTTGATGATCGTAAGAAAAGTACCTGTGGTAGTCTTGAGATTTTGAAACTTTTTCAGCATTAAAGAGCAAGAACTTGTTTTCATTTCTGAAGTGGTTTTTGGTATTGTCGTATCTGCTTAAGCTGCACTTATGAAAGCGCATCACCGCTGTATAAGATCACTTAGCTAACTTTCAAGGTTCTTCTGTGTGGCAAACAAGCATCAAAGTTGTAACTGTCTCTAGTATTTACAGTAAATCAATTTCTGCAGATCACACGCTGCGAACCAACCCATGTAGTGCAGTTATTTATAGCAATCTGAATGTGGAGTTTGAAAACCTGCTTCCTTAGAAATTTCAGTATTTGTCAATTTTTTTAGTTTTGTGTCATATTTTTAAACAAATGAATGGAGTGAAATATCCTGCCGCCCTACAGCTTGCAGGATAAAACTTTGCCACCTGTATGCTGGTTTTTATGCCCACTGGACTAGTTTATGTTACCTAGAACATGTAAACTTGATAACAATAATTTAGCCAATCTGCTGAGTCGAGCTGTTGAAGCAATTGTGATTAATTGTGATAAACTTAATGATTAGCGTCTGTTTCTAGAGGCAAACGCAACACGCCGAAGAGTTAGAATGTGGCAAGCGAGCGATTGATGTTTGTAGCCACAAAAATTAATCAAAGCGATACCGAACAGTCACATGCTGGTACTGTACTTCAAAAAAGCCCCTACTTTGTCGGCAGCATGCCACAATGGACCGATCGTTGGACTTAGCATCGAGAGACTGCCGGTTGAACGCTCAGACCGCATCGTTGCATGCGACGTGACCGAGCGGAACCTGCATTTGCATTAAAGTTCACGTTTCGGGTTCAAACTGCAGCTGGTGCCGACGTCAACAACACGAACGGTCGGCTACTGACTCAGAGATTGTAAAGCCACTTCGCGGTCTTCCAAACTCTTCGTTCCGCTAGTCTTCGATGAGTTGAATAAGTCTTACCATCGATAAAGAAAGTTTGTGTAGGAAATAGGCAACGAATCATTCATATCAACAATCTTTAATGTGCTTCAATATCAATGTATTTGATGATAAAAGCTATAATTTTGAGTGCCTTCAAATGCTTTTCGAATTTAGTAAAAATTAAAAGTGTAACAAATTTTTACGCTTTCGTGAGAGTTTAGTCCCCCTTAAGCAGGTATTTGAAAGTATTGCCTGCGTCAAAATATTTTCAAGACTTCAAACATCAAACCATAACACAATTGATTGTGGGCTGCATAATTTATTTGCAATTTTCCTTGCGCTAGCTCGTTGTTTTTGTAAATTTTAGTGGGGTTCAGTTTTATAATCTCTTTTCCAAGGGTGTATTCAGCCAAAAACTTTTTTGGGAGAGGGGAATAATTTTTTTATACCTGATCGTTATTTGGTGACAACCAGAATAACGACCCTCTAGATGAGTCAATACTTATGTTATTAAGCGAATCGTAAAGGTATTTGATGAAGATAAGCCATAATAATGACCATTTTTAAAGGGCTCTTGAGAATTTAATCAAAACCAGGTTTGATAAATCTTTTGGAGGTGGCAATACCCCCCTTTCCATATCGTTGCTCACTACTTTATTAGGGTA
This sequence comes from Trididemnum clinides, assembly GCA_963675345.1. Classification (NCBI taxonomy): domain Eukaryota; kingdom Metazoa; phylum Chordata; class Ascidiacea; order Aplousobranchia; family Didemnidae; genus Trididemnum; species Trididemnum clinides. The sequence goes on from OY776297.1 coordinate 22,433,649, forward strand.
TATGTGGTTTACTCAAACCTAGCCTTCTGGCCGTAGCTAGCAGATGTCATTCTGCAGCTTTCAAGTCGTTTTTGAAAACTGTTATAATGACAACGTTATGCGAAATCCTTTTTACATTCTACCGTGCTAATTTTCTTTTCTTCAGCATTCGACTGATAGAGATTCTTGGCTCTTTGACAGCGCGAACTTCAATTGCCACTTTCACCCTTCTTGAATCGAGATTTCTTTTAGACTTGAGTATATATCGCAGGTGGTAGTGCTTCTTGACAGCCTCACTAAAGTCAACTTGTTATGATAAGTCATATTACTTGCCCTACCTGTTAGCCTCTTCACTTCAAATTACCGCTTTCCATACAAAACAACATCTACTGTACGCGAAACAGCAGGTTTAGATTTGCACGAAAAGACACTACGGTAGGCGGGCACTTTACGACAAGGTGTTACGTACGTTACGACAATTTTTTCTGTTTGATTTCTTGTGGTAGAAATGAATTGCGCCAGCAATGCTGGTAACTCCGAAGCGGGTCTGAACATGCCTTGCTCCATTTAAAATCTTAAAGGTTTTTCATTAAGTAAAAAAACGTAGCCTGCAGCTTTTTTTAGTTATGAGTAGCCTGTACTTCAAGGTCATGCTAGGTATGGCCTTGAAGGCGGTGGTCTCGCTTTCTAAAGATCTAAACATCAATACCCACTTTGAACCTGCATTGCTGTTTCTCAGGAAAGTCGGCACTTGATGCGTTGATTATGCTGCATCTGCAAATTTTGCAAGCGCTACATGACTGATAGTTGCTAAGAAAACCCACGTTTGTTCATTTAAACCGGGGGTGCTCAAACTGTTTGATTCGAGGGACAAGTTCGCAACTGCCTAACCACTGGAGAGCCGGATGCAGTTGATTTACGCAATCTATGCAAAAATAGGTTGTTAAACTGTGCAAGGTGTTGGGGGGGGGGTCGGATGCTGCCCGCGGGCCGTAGTTTGGCCACCCCTGATATAAATTGCTGGGAAGGATGTGACTGCTCTTCCGAATTATAGCAAAATATTAATTTGGATTTTAATGATTCAATTACAACAATCTTAGGGATGACTCTAGATCGTCGAATGTAGTAAGCTAAGCATCAGTGACCAAGACAACGATTGGTGAATTGTTGTCTGATATGAATTGTCTGATATACGTAAAAACTTGCAGAAGTAAAATAGTGTCGGTCTGTTTTAAAATAGATAAACATTTCTTTTTCTTGACTTGCTGTGTCGAAGCAATGCCATTTTATTTTGAAGACATTACTTTTAACTCTAGTGTCAAGTGAATTGGTTGACGTATGAAGCACGCGCGTTTCGTGGTCAACAGTCGTAAATAAGTGCACTGCAGTTTAATCCATAGTGGAGTGAATGAAGTATTTGATAAAATTTAGCGCATTGATATACGCCGATGAATGTCCTCCAAATTCTGTTGTGATTTGCAGTTCGCTCATATTTGAGTGCTTCCTAAGTCTTCCATTAAGTAGGCCTTTGATTCAAGGGTCACGTTTGAGAATTTCTAGTGGGGAGAGCAGTGCTAAATTAAGGGGAGGAGGAGTACGCAGGATGCACGTGCACCTGGTCCTGTGATAAAAAGGGGCCCCTGACGTAATGGTGAGAACCTTTTCAGAAAACACCAATTGAATTGGGTAATTATGGGTTTGATATACTGATAAGAACCTTTTTTGATAACAGCTGCTCCAGAGTCCCAGGTGCGCTGGATGCAACCCTGGAAAAAATGGGTAAGCTAGTTGAAAGTGAAAATTTTTTAAGAAAGAGAAGGTGCTGGCCTCTTGCCCGTTCTGAATATAACTTTGCATGATTTGCCTTTGACAATGTGTGTGGCTCTCTCGCAATACCAAGCGGTAAAAGGGACTTTTTTGTACGATTTTATTGTCGGAGTCAAGTGCATTGTTTTTGAGCGTAGGGCATTACCGTACCCACCGGCTAGCACTCAACACCGCACCTTCAACTGAAAGCAGCACAATAAACTAGCTTATTCAAAAAGAGGATAGGAAAAAACCTCCTAATTCCAAACGCTTGGCGTTTAATTTTTGGGAGCAAAAACTACTAATATTTCAACATACAGGCTGATGAAGTTTTAAACTACTGCCAATAATTTCTTATCTAACACAATTTGTGCCTGGCTGTCTATAATCTAAATGGTAAACACCAGTGCGCCTACCGCACAGCATGAAGGCATTAATGGAGGCGTGATAAAGGTTCACGGCTCATCAGAATGCTTAATCTGACATTCGACTGAGTTGTGAACTGCTGAGAGGTCACTAGAAGTATCAAATGGTCTTTTGATACCGATTAATCAAGGCCGTGTCACATAATTATGCCATTTTCTGCTGATGGTATCCCTTACCGTTTCGGTCTAATTAATGTCGATTTCACTCATATTAATTCAATTGTTTGCTCATAATTCAAACTTGATTAAAATTTGCCACTTTTTACGTTACACTGATATCAAGAAAGCTTAGCGGTGGGGGAGGGCAAAAGATGCAGTCACCTCCACAATTTTTTTAACTTGCAAAAATTTTCCATTAAGGTGAAATACTTTGTTGTGATGAGTAAAAAGCTGTATCTCCAACTCTCTTTTAATGTTTTTCTGGTCAAGAGCCTGAATGGACCAGCTTATGATCATATTTATAGCCATACTAATAGGGGGACAATGGGATTTAAATGCCTCTCAAATCCATAAAGAATTTTTCTTTCTTGCTTCTTGCAGACGCTTAAATATCGCTAATAGATAATTTTTTTCCGTGATTTAGCTCCCTCCCCCCCCCCCCCCTAGAAAATCAAAAGCTGTATCTAAATATGATCAGTTTGCAATGGCTTTAAAATTTTCTTTCGGCCGATGGTGTTGCTTTATTTTTTGCTGCACTTAAGTTTGGTTTTGTCCGCTATTATGAAGCTCTCTGAGTCGCGCTTCTCCGTAAGCATTCACGGTACGCTTTCGGCTAATCCGTTCCGCTGGTTAAGTTAGCTGTAGTAATCACAAAATTTTTGATATGTGCGGCCTGCTGGGCAATGACAATAGTCCGAAGTCCTTTTATTTCTCTTTCGTTGTCAATAAGCTTTCGCTTAAACAATTGATAGGTGTAAACACTGAAGGGCATGAGTTGAATTGAAAAAGTTTTTGTTATTGTTACCAGTTTCAAGCAAGCGATTTTTGTTGGAATGTAACAAAAGATGCCAAGCGATGTGCATCCGTACTCGTGCAAGCATGTAGTGGAAAAATCACTTCATTCATAGACTTTCTATCAACTATTTCCTGCTGTGATAGATTTGAACTAGCAAGTGTTACTTTGAAAAAGCAAATTGACCAGTAACTTACGCACGAGCGCATTTTATGCCCTGTCAACTTCCACAAATCGACGGCGTGGGAATTATTGACATCAACTTCATTGGCTGTTAAAACTACTTTATCATAAATACTCATTATTGCCAGGGATGTAAGGGAGGATTGTTGTGATATGGCAAAACCTAACAACAACACTTCAAACATCATAAGCAACCTTGAATCCCTTTCTCTAAGTAAAGTAAACCCGAACAAATGATTAATGTTCATGCAGTTAGCAGCTTCAAGGCAAAACTGAACATAATTTGGTTTGGTGGTTCCCTTGTTGCACTATAATAAGCGACAACAAAGCACATGTTTTCAAAAACATGATTTTTGTAGTTATTAGGTTTTGCCATATCACAGTAGAGGAGGAGTAAGTGTCACCCATCCGGAAATTTTCGTGTTTTATTATTTCAAAGTTTTAAATTGGGAAAATTAAAGAACATCCCTGAATTTAGTGATAATTTTGCGCCTTTTTTAAAATTCATTTTAGCAGCATTTTTTGCCATCTCCCCCCAACCACACCTCTGATTATCATTGATTTTCACGAAGGAGGAACCCTTCTTCCAACTTCTTCAACACCATTTGGTTTATCAAAAGCTGACCATTCGAAGTAAGTAACTCTTCAAAAGTACGGTACTCAAGGACTTTACGGCACCCAAATCTTGTTTTCATTATGACTGCATTCACTAACAGCGTCTTTCGTAACTACGAACGAAACCTATAACCTATAGTTAGAGCAGGTTTTGAAACGAGGTTTCGCTGCTTGACAACTTGCGCTCAGCATCAAACAACGAAACCTCGTTTCAAAACCTGCTCTAAATATCAATAAGAAGTTTCGTTCCTGGTTGCGAAAGCCGCTACATGCGAGCGCAGCGTAAGGCGCACAACTCTTATAATATGTAAAAAGAAAACTTATCGCAAATGCTGTTCAATAATTTTGTGATTCTTTTTGACAAAATGCTAGAAAACCGAAAAAATTTAGTCACTAGGGTTCTTTTTTGTTCAATTGTTCTAGTGAAATAAATATTATTAATGCGTAAATTTTTGTGGCAATTTTTTTTAACCGGAAGTAAGACAAGTGAAGGTAACGTCTGCTTTATAAATAGCCATTATGTTATTTTTTTCAATAACTTATCCAATTTTTAGAAAGCTCTGGGTCTTATTGGTGTTAACTGTTTATAAGAACATAATGTTGGAAACTTTTTTGAGTGAAAGCAGAACTGCGTTTTTGCGTATGCATCTACTATGACTCCATTTTGTTTTTAAGCTGGATTAAGTAATAAGTTTGCAAGAGAAGTTTTGACACCAACATTGGCCAAACCACCATTTTTAAAAATCTTACTCAAAAATCATATAAAGTCAAACTAGTTTCAGTTTTGTTTATGTTATTATTGTACAACTAGTAGGTTTCTCAAAGCTTGTACAAGAATGATGGTAACAATTAAAAAAACTGAAACAATGAAATAACATGCTTTTTGATGCAAACAAAAAGCTTAATGAATGGATTTTTGTGTTAGCCTTTGTTTTAACGGCAGTAGTGGAAATCAGTTTAATTTACAATAGAAAAATTTGCTCAAAAATAATCACCAGCATCATACGGTACCATACAGCAATCCATTACATCATGTCAATAACCCGCGACCGGTTCCGACCTTATTGGGTCTCATCAGGCGGGTGTAAAAAACAATCAATAATAAATATGCTAAAAAAAACAAATTTGCCATTGGGTGCAAAAAAAAGGAAAATGCAATGCAAAACTATATGATACAGCAATACCTATTTCATGGGGGTCACATTCAAGGACACACACACATGACATGGACAACAAGTCACATCGGTAAGCCCTAATAGGGGTGCAGGATCATTGTCAAGACTTATCATTAATACATGAGTTGCTAGTTGCTAGCCAGCAATTTTCAAGGTGATCTCCTATCAAGAGGGATCTGCCTCCAGCATCAAAGTACAACAGAAAAATTTGCTCAAAAATGATCACCAGCATCATACGGTACCATACAGCAATCCATTACATCATGTCAATAACCCGCGACCGGTTTAATTTATTTATTCGGTTACATGACGTCACTGGTGATGATGTGACGTCACAAAAAGTATTTTGCTGAAGTGTAATCAAGTGATAAACAAACTGCTTTTTATCCTTGCAAATTTAAACAAAATATGGAAAAAAACAAGTAAATTAGCAAACTGTAATGATATTATGTTCTCAACACTTGAAGAAATATTAATTTTAGCTACAATAATTTATCGATGTTTGTAATAGTTTTGTTCAAGGTCACATTTATGGCCGGTGAACAAGATCAAAGTTCCTTGATGTGTACAAATATCTTCTTGCAGCAGCTTTACTGTGTTTCAAAGTATGGATTTAACTTTATTTAACAACTTATTTTGTTTCAGGGCATGGTGGAATCAATCAACTAGGTGGTGTTTACGTCAATGGTAGGCCTCTTCCGGACCAAGTACGTCAACAGATTGTGGACCAAGCTCATTTAGGAGTTCGTCCTTGCGACATCGCCAGACAACTTCGGGTTTCTCATGGCTGTGTGAGCAAAATTTTGGCAAGGTAAAATTTGATGCTGTAAAAACAAACAAATTGCTGGTTTGGCTAAGTTTTGTTCAGTAGTCAGGATTGTCTCAGTTTAAAGGTGTTGCAGTTGAATTGGCTAAAACTAAAAGCAATCACAAACATCAAACAAAGAAATCATTTTTTCTCAAGAAACGCCATTTTTTGAGGCCAATAGTAGAACTACTTTTTATGGACGAGTACGGTAAATAAAAAGAAAAAGACTAAATTTTGATAAAAAATATTCAAGTTCTTTTTAAGGACGTTCGTCTAGAGATTTCAATTTTCGGTCGAATGTGGCGTACATTCTTTTTTGCTTGTTTCAGCTAAAGCTAAGTCGAGTCATACCAAAAGACTTTAAACAATGGCATTTACAGCTTCCCTGCCTGGCGCTCAGTACAATAGGGATAGTGTGGAGAACAAGCCGGCAAGCTTGCTTGTTGTGTCCTTGGGCAAGACTCTTAATGGGATGCCTCCATCTTCGTGTGGCAGATAGGTGGTGGGGCCAAGCAGTCTATCCGTCGTAGTGGCCTAGTCTAACTGAAGACTCGCAAACCGAGCCTGAGCTCACGCGCAGTGTATGCACATCTTTCTGCATAATGCTCAGAACGAATAGCTTAAACGACGAAGAAGGAGCTAAAACTGTTAATTTTTAGATACTACGAAACCGGTAGTATTCGTCCTGGAGTGATAGGGGGCAGCAAGCCAAAAGTAGCAACGCCAAAAGTAGTTGAAAAGATATGTGATTACAAACGGCAGAACCCGACAATGTTTGCGTGGGAAATTCGAGACCGACTCTTGAGCGAAGGAATATGCGACCAAGATAATGTTCCTAGCGTCAGCTCTATTAACAGGTAAATTAGCTTGATAAGCTTTTGATTACAAATGTATTTCAATTGAACAAGACAATTAAAAATTTTGGGTACAAGGCATTTTCATATAGCATAGATTTGAATGTTCAAATTTCAGGAACAGTCCTTGGATTTTTAATTTGTCAGGTGTATCGTGAGTAAAATTCGTAATGGATGATGTAAAATTGAAACCAACGATAAAAGATCTTCGGTTTCAAATCAGTCTTTTCTAAAGTCATCAAAATGATTCCAACTTTGTTGACCCTGAAAACTTTTTTGGTATGCACTATCAGCTAGAAAATCTCAGTCCTATATATAGTAACATGCGTCTTCTTCTTGAATGCTTGAAGGGGTTTGAGGTGGCAATATGGACGTGCAGTTGGCTGAAAACACCTACACTGGTCTTAATCTACTTCCTTTGCGTTCCTGTACCCTGATCCTGATTAGATTTTTCGTATGGACCGGAATTACCACTTTATACCATGCCTTCATTCCAATAAACCAAAACCTTTGAATTTGTGCTTGCAGAGAACTATCTGGGTCTTTATCTAAGAACTATCTGTAATATTCTAGGTTTGAAGGCATCCTCATTAAGATGTTTAAACTGTGGTTATGGTGAGACCACCCAGGTTTGGCCTATTTTTATCTTTCAAGAATACATTTAATCGGTCGTTTGCGTTATGACGAGTAGCCTATAACTTAACAAGCTTTAGCATAGTAACTATTACGGCGCTTAGCTGTTTTTAAAGCTTAAAATAAACAAGTATTAAAACCGAAAACTCTTATAATGCTCATGGTGCCAAGTATAAAGTAGTTTCAAAAGTTCTAAACCCCTATTTAAAAAAGAATTGGGGACGTGAATTTAAGGGATTTTGTCCACGTAAATCCCAGACATAAAGATCCTTTTATCGTTTTTAACGTATTTTGAAGAGATCTCTATGCTGTGCTTTGTTAGTTCACTGATTTTTTGAATTTTTTGTGAATCGGACTGGGTTAGACATTGAATTGTTTTCTGACCCCATTTGTGGTTGCCTGCTCGATGAGTTGTCTTAAAGTGCCTTTCAGCATGGCATCAATATGTAGAACCCACGAATGTGATGTTCTTGCAATATCTTGATTTTTAGGGCCGCAACTAAAGCCTGAGCTATTGTCGATAATCGAAAGTTAAATCTAAACCATGATTTTAGAATTGTGCGCAATAAAACGGCTGAAAACGCTAAAAATCATCACCACCAACTGTCCCACGTCGTAGGAATGTCGCCTGGCGCCCTGGGTGAGTAAAACAGTGCAATTGTTAGTACGTAAACAACACTACCTCCAACGTTATTGTTTAGGCATGCCGAATTCCTGCGTTCCCACAATGGCAGTGGAACAGGATATTCGATCCACTTATTCATTCAACGGACTCCTAAGGATCCACCCTCCCACCAATTCCCAGTCTATGCCACCCCACCCCATGCAGCCTGCAGAAGGGCATACTTTTAATTCAGTGTATTCGTACGCAAGACCTCCTCATATAAGCTCATCAACTCCAAACATGCCAGTTTACACCCACCAGCCTGGCGTACAAGGTAAGCCTATTGACAAACCTGTATTTTGCAGAACTTGAAACAGAAGGAAAAGCTGGCTTTCTCTCAAAATTGGTAATTTGACCTTAAAATGCGATTTTATGGGGGTTAGCGGCCACAAATTTTATTCAAGTTTGCGCCGCCAGGAAAAGCAAACTGTTCGGTACGACTCTTTGCGTTTCTTGTATTCGATATTCTTTGTTTTATTTGCTCTTTAAAGATGCTATTTCTATTGGGGCGAAGAACCAGCTCGAAGGTTGTATATCTGAATTAAGGACAAGATTGATTGAGTTCATTATAAAACAAATTTTGTTGTAAAATTTTAATTTAAACGAAATTTATGAAGAAATTGTTGGCTGTAGCCATGGTACCTTGCGGTCAATTTTTTATTACTTTTGTCGCCCAGATGTCTCGGCAAGTTTAATTCCCTATATCCATTTATGTAATTTCCTGCAATGTCAGACTATGAAAAGGTCAGAACGGGAAAATGTCAACAAGAGATTTTTTTTCGAACCTATAATTGGGGCTATTTTGCGTTCGTAGCGAAAATTGCCTGAGGATAAAAGTCGCATTTTATCTCGCGGCTAGAACGCTCGCGTTGTTATGATATCGAATGACGAACATTAAAAGTTGTTAACCTACGCAATTTTACCAACTTAATTGAATGAGCGACACTGATTCAAGTCAGGACTTCTAAAAGGGTTGATGAGTTTGGTTTTTCCTTGACAGGCTATCTTTCTCATCGCTTTTTGTTGTCGGTAAATTTCGTGGCCGTAATCGTGCCTCTAGCTGTTTATATTCGTTTGTTTTGATATACAAGTCTTCGACTTAGTTGACCACGGTTTTAGCATCCCTAATAACAAGACTAGGAGGGTTGTGTAAACAACATTTTCCTTCTAATGGTAATCGAATACCGCCTAAAAACAAACCCAATGAATTTTTATGATCAACAAAAAAATAGTGAATCATACATAGGCATTTTGGCATCGAGCCAGAGACCTGTTTGTTGAAACAAACTCTTGGCCTGTTTCTACTTGCGCTTTTTTTAAAAGCCCGTCTGAGTTAAGAAGATAATTTCTTTTTATCTAATTAGCAGCATTACAGTAAAATGGTGCGCTTTCGTTATTTGTTTTTATGAAAACAGTAAAATTTCGTCAAAATGGTTCAAACGCTGACTTTCCTTGCCTTTTAAAGGTTAACTAAAACGAAAATTTAAAATGGCCTCAGTGAACTTATGGGACTTTACCATTGCCATGACTGTACCTAGGGACGCTGGAAAAGTTTCAACTGCTCTTTCGAAAGTTTAAAAATCATACTTATTATATTGAAATATATTTTGCGACATCTAAAGATGCTTGCATTACCACGAGGTGTCGCCCTTATTGGTGCTTACCTCCGTATCGAGTGGCGTTTGCTTGCATGGTTGCCACTATAGTGATTGCTGCAGAGGCGTTGAGTCTCCTATAAGATATTGTCAAACATTTATCGTCGTTCTCAAGCGCAGTAGGATCGCTGATACGTATATTTCAGCGTGATGTAAACTCCACATCAAGTGGGCTGGAGGTGAGTTAACGACCTTGCTTAATTCTGAGAAATTGCCTCCTTTTTGACTCTTGATGATCTTTTTCCATAAAACGTTTCCTACAAAGGTGTTCAACTGACCCGGTTCACCTGGAAACCGATTCCTGAACACAACCTGGTTCTTTTAGCATAGCTTATAACTAAGAATAGAGTCTAGGCGAATAAATAGCGTTCATAGATCTAGCAGTAAATAGTTCCTTTGGATTAAGTAGGAATAAAATAGGCTTAGCTTTGGTCGGCGCCTTTTTATATCTAATATCAAAGATATCATTTACAGGGATATGATGACTTCACTACCTGATATATAACATACGCTAAGAAGGAAATTATTCATAATATGGACAACAAATCGCCTTTGAAATGACATAATCGTCATTTTCAAAGGCCATAGCAGCCAATCTATTGTTAGCAAGATACAATTTATCTTTCTTTTGTAAACCATCTTTCTTCTGGTCTGTTTGAAGATTGTTGTGAATTTATTTATGACATCAGTATTATTCTGAACTTTGCAAGTGAGACCCTAGCGTTAAGAGAATTTTTATAAACTTCGGTAAGATGAATTACTATTTTGCAATATCTCCATGTGAATTACACTGCATATATAAAATTTTTCAGCATTAAATTCCTTATCCATTTCAATTCCATATTTTAAAAGTTGGTACGTCGATTTTACTCACAAAGTTGAGAGCCACTAAAACTCATTTTGGCGTGCTTAATCTATTAGCGTGTTTGTTTAGGAGGTAGCTTATGAACACTATGGTCTCCTAAATACCATCAAATTTGTGATTTTGACGAAAACGCAAATAATGGCAAGGTGTGACCTCTGTCAGAGCCAGTTTTGAATTGAAAACATTTCATCCTCGACAACCCCGTTAAATTTCAAAATACGCCCCTGACCTTCTCATTCTGACAGTCATTATTCCACAGGTTCTACTAACTTCTGCTTCGTTATTTTAGGGTTGACTTCAGCTAAATTTATATTCGATTGAGTAAAATTGAAAAACCAGGCGATTTATAAACTACGCCATTTGCCTCAGGCCATGTAGCCATGGGAGAAACAAATCAAAAGTGGTTTTGTAAAGCACATGTTCCCACTAACTATGTCCGTTTTGCACAGTATAGGCCTAACAATAGCGACTAACTAACTATAGGCCTGCATTTCTTTTTACAAAAACTATTGTAGGCCATCATGAAACGCTCTTTCATATGGGTAAGCAACCTGGTTCACTCGTTCGCCGCTTTCCAAGATTTTAGAATAATTCGCCGCGTTTTTTAATTCGCCGCTGTATAACTGTCAGAACCAGTTCAATCTGATATCCTAAGCAATATTGATGCTCTCTTTTTAGATTCTTGTTACCCTGGACTCGTCGCTGAAATTGGCAGTCGTACTAACGCGTCATTCCACGAACGGTACATTGACACAAATCCACCGTGCCAAGGTGGTAGTGTGGTGGCGAAAGCAAATCAGCCAACCACAATTACCAACCAGCGACAAGGCTTCAACGAAACCACCAAAATTAGTCAAAATCCCGAGGTACGTAAGCAGTAGAACTGTTCATGACCATATTTTAGTCTTTCTTGAGGGCGAAAACAGATAGAAACAGCTTTAAAAAAAGATTTTCTTGTCCTAATTCCTGAAAAATGAACAATTTTTACATTTTTTGAAGGAGAGACGGAGATAGAATTTCTATTCTCCAGAAATATGGCTGTGAGTACACACTCTGCCGTATTTTTGCAGTGAGAAAATGCCGCTGTCTTTTCTTGATAGGAAAACATAGTCTAAATCTCGACCGAGAGTAAGCCAGGTTAGGATCCGTTTTAATATTGAACAACTGGGCTTAGCTATGAATCCCGTTAAAAAAACTAATTGATGCCCAAGAATGTCCTGAAAGGTTTTCTTTGTTTTATTAAGTCGAAATACGCGCTCGCACGCAGAAGCACTAAGCGTTTATTTCGTTACAGTGAAACAAACTGAGCCTTTATTTCGACGCCATGAAATAAAGATTACTTCTGCTTCCGTTCCGTCTCTATGCTGATCTCACGTTTAATAGCTGAAGGCACAATTTCTTTAAATGGAGTTGATTTCCGGTTGCCTTGATTACAAGGCACTTTTGCCCATTACCTAAGCCAGCGGTTGCTGAGGTGACTCACTTACGACAGACAAGTCAGACTTTCGTTAAGTCGAGCCATGAATGCTACCCTCAAAGACCTGTAAGAATATTTAAATTTGTTTTGTCCAACCAACTAAGTTTGGGGTGCTTCTTTTAACTAAGTGAAAAACGATCTATCAAAATCAAAAGTGCAGAAACGAAAATTCGTGAATCAATGAGAAATAGAAAATAGAAACCTTAGATTTCGCTTAGATTTTCTTGGATGGAATAGCAGGCACCAAGTCCGTATTATCAAAAATTGATTTTAACTGCCAAGGAAGGAAAAGAAAAAGTCTTATTAAATTTTAACTTTCGTTGCTAAAACGTAGCAAAACTTTAGAGAATTTGAGCTTTACATATTACAGGGAAAATATAAATCCAACATCGTAAATATTTCACTAATCACTGCACACTAACCATTGAATGATTTTTAGTCGCTTACTTCTCAGCAAATCCCACTCTCAACCAAAATAAACACAACAAAAATGTTGCAATTTGTTGAAGGTGGAAGCTCAGTTATGGTGCATCTGTATTGCCGGTCTTGAATAAAATCATTATTGAAAAGATTTAAACTAAATTATGCGGATACCAGATGTACCTTAGGCTATCCGGCAATATTCCGCCCGTCAAATATCGAATATCTGGCAATGTTCAGTGCTCTGAATATTTCCTGCCCAGCCAAGTTGCTATCCGGCACAGACCTAGTAAATTCTTCTTCACTACTTCCTGATCCTTTTCTTTTGAAAACTTTGGAGAAAAAGTAGCTCCAGATCTTGATGTACCTCGCTTACAGTTTAGACAACAGTATTTTGTTAGATGTCGTTTTTAGCATCGGCAGGCTCAATTTTCTGTTGATAATACACAAATGTAGATATGCTATTGTTTATGTGACAATATTAAAGGTCATATGCAAGGTTTGGAAGTGATATATTGTTTCATACTTTTGCGTAGACTTGTAGTGGATGCAGGTGTTTCAGGATTTAGATATAATTAACATTTTTGTCCTGTATATAGCTCTTACGGATACTGCCGAATAGCTGCGTGCTTTGTTACTTCAAAGATTTTCAAAAGATGTTTTCAAGCTCCCCGAACTGCTTTACGTAAACAGTTTTTGCAGAACTAATTTAACTGAACCGAGCCATTATTTACTTTCATGATCTTACATCCCTTTCTGCTGCCCTAAATCGGTTGCAAAAACCTTTAACTTTAAAAATTGTGAAAGTTGCCATTTTTTGAACTTAAAAGTAATTTGAAGAATAGTTTTGATTTTTTGACAGTTAATGGTGGTCGAAGTCAAATACCTGCTCACCTAACATGTTGAAAAAGATGGCTCTTAGTCCCTCAACAGCGGCTGTTTGCCTTGTTGATGGTAGGGCTATTTGTCTGCGATTTATATTTACGTCTGGATTGCAATAGAGCGTCGTTTTCTCTCAACCTGATCTTGATCTTGCTTCACTTCGTTTTTCTTTGCTCCATTTCAAGGAAGAAAAATGGTAAATACAGCAGCAACGGCAACAACGCAACATGTCAAGTTGACGACGTATTTGCTTTGGAAAGTGTAATTCTACTTCGTGACAATTTGTCCTGGTTTGTTTCAGTGATGACGGCAGAAATACGCAGCGTCATCAGCATGGCTGGTGGAGCCTACAGTGTAGCCCACCGAAGAATTCTAAACATGGTTCAAGAAAATTTGATTTAGCGGGCGTGTCCTAAAAAATAAAAAGCGCCTGACGTTTTGTCGAGGCCTCTAACCGGCAAGTTATTTACCCCGGAAGGTGGGTTGGGGGAGAGGAACTTATAATCCGTTCGTGGGCAGTAGCACTGACAACTCCGAAGACGATTTAAACATGAGTTGTATTGTGTAGAGCTTTTAAGGTTTTCCATGAATGAAAGGTGAAAACGTTTGTTTACTTTTCATTAGGCATATCCAGATTCCAAAGACCCAGAAAAAGACTTGGGTGATGTAAATTCTACCTTTTTTTTGATAACTTCATACTCTAAATGGATCAGCATTACTAGCAACCAGGTTTTCAAACACGATTGTTTTTTATCCAAGTTTAAGTTTAAATTGATTCTGCAAGTCTGAGCTCAAATTTAAATCCAGTATTTTAAGTTTTTTTGAGTTCGAGTTTGAGTTCAGCAAAAAATTACCGACATGAAAATGAAATTTTGAAGTGTGGACACAGACTACGATGACCGAGTTTACGTGCCTGAAAACAGTGGTCTTCTTTAAAACCAAAACTAAAAACTGATCAAAACGCTGTCATACTTTTATAATGAAAATTGATCAATTTTTTTCGAGTTTGCAGCTCTGCTAAAAACCCAATTTAGAAGAATAAATTTGAATTTTTATGAAATCAATAATTTTGTGAATATAGTTTTCGAAAGAACGTTTATATAGCAACAGAAAATTTAACATTGAGCTGTTTTAAAGTTGAGACAGCCTTTTACCTCCACTTGTCATTTGGCTTAAATATAACGCTTATAAACTACCTTTAACCCTTTAAGATTTAGATTTGTACTAAAAGTTTTGAAATTACCAATGCCCTAAATATGTCTTTTTGATATGAAGTTCAAAATTCTGGTTATAAACTTTACAAGTAGCGTCATGACTTTAAAAAAACAGTTGAGTACGTATTTTCGTGCGTTTATTTGAACTCACTTTGCTTTACCTCCTTAAACTTGTTTTACCATCTTTTGTTCAACACCATGTAATTACGTGAACGACATTGAGTGTCTGTATACAGTGGTAAACTCACATTGCGCTTCGACGGAGTTTCGGACATATTTAGGTATTGTTCAAACATATAATTATGCGAACGTAGGGTTTTCTTGCGCTGCTGTAGTCCTGCTATTAAGCCAAATGCTCGGGTGACCTAATGACTAAAACAACCGCGACAACGCTGCAATATGAGCCTCGACGTGAGAAAGATGGACAAGACTGGCAATAACTGTGCATGGGTTTCCGAAAGTACATTTTTGTCCGAGCTAAAGCATCACCTACTGCATCAATATCATTTGAAGAAAGTTTCTTTTCGCCTAAAAAAATTTTTATTAAAAAGAAAAAGTCAATACGTGGCGTTGCAACTCAAAGCACTGCTGAAGGGTTGGTTTAGTTTTGAAGAACATTCTAGATCAGGGGTATGCCACCTGCGGCCTACGATGTTAAACTTTGTGGCCTTTGATCGCCAACCTATCAATTACATAGCAGAATCACCGATCTCTCTCCCCCACAAAAAATGACAGCATTGATTTCCACAAAAAAGTTCTTCACCGCCTTTCTGGATGAACACTGCCACAAACCACCGCTTCGAAGCTTATTTGTTCGCAGAAGCATTGTGTTTTACGAACTCTAACCGGCCTGCCAAGTTTTCAAAAAGTCTGAAATAGTCCGCCCGCAAAAATGGTTGCACCCATCTGGTTTAATTGGATCGAAAAGAAAGTTTTGAAATTCAATAGCCCATTGAGAGCTTACAAATGTTATTTTTTGAACCTGATAAAAATTGAGAAAAAAAAACAGAACCAACTGCTGAAGCTTATTGTGTCTTCACGGATACATTATCAGCTTTGATGAATGCCATGACAACGTCTTCTTCATGATGCAAATATTTTCAGTATATTGGTTTGGTTTAATTTGTACTCAAGTTTTTGTAGATTTGATAAATTTTTTTGTTTGCTCGCTTTTGGTTGATGAAAAATTGGAAAAAATGTCCCCACTTTTCAGAAAGATTAAAAAAATTATGAAAGAAACATGTTTTCCTTTTGGGGTTTGGGAGAGGCACTTTTTGTGGGGACGCAGCTTATTGGCCGAAGTTAGTAAGCGGAAAACGCGAACAGAACTGTTACAATGAATATCTAACCATACAGCCATCGATCAGTGGGGTCTGTTGCTTTAAAGAATGATCTCAAAAAAACTCCGCTGGAAAATTAGCAACTTTTGATTCAGGTTAAGAACTTAATGAATCTTTTTTGATCAAGAAGTTGCCTAGAAAACTGAACCCGCTCTTCATAATCGTAAAGCAAAAATTTTTTGCTTGAACACTACTTAAGCTACTAAGCATTTTAAATACTCTATGCGTGGTTATAGGAGAGAACTCCAGCTGTTTAGAAAATTCTTTGCTTTAAACATTACACTTCCTTAGGTTAAATTGATAAAAACTTTAAGAAATGGCTTTTTTTGCTCTGATTTTTATCAAAACAGAATATTTTTCATTGCCAACATAGTGCGATCATTTGATCTTGAATTTGCAATCACCAAACTAATGATTAAAAATTTTAGAACTCTGTCAATGGCGAATATAGGGCGTATCCATCTTGCTGTCAACCTGTTCCAACCCAGCCGTCTACTCCTGTCAATGGAATGGTGTCAAGACCAGATGTACCAACAGGCGATTTTACAGGTGATAATTACACTTATTTTATCTTCATTTTAGACTGTAAATTGATGGTTACACCGTAAAATATTGAGCAGGGTACTGCTGGGCAGTGTAGGCCTTCATTAAAGTTATAAACAGTGTATAGGATAAATTAACGATCTGGGTTTTTGCAAAGTGTCGTGAAGACTCGTAGGCATGCGGTTTATTTTATCTTTGAGTTGGCCAATAACATTTCCCAAACCGAATTTAACATGAGAAAACTTATTTGGCGAAGTGTAGCAAACGGACTCATTGGCAGCTTTCCTCTTTTGTTTTTTTATTCCTCAAATTTTAACCGCTGTAAAATTTTTTAACAACGTCAAAACTGAACTTGCTTCAACGTATGTAACTCATGAGGTTATCCCAGTGAATCTGATTAAAAAGCATTTTTTTTACATGGCGTTGTAACGTCCTCACTTCAGGACTACCTTGTAACTTTGGAAAAGTTCAATTAAACTCTCCATTCCCAACGAATGTTATTGTGAAATAGATGCGTTAGGAAAACTGTGCTGTAATCGCTCAGAAGATTAATACTGTATTTGACTACTTTGGTCAACGGTACGAATCATTTGTTCTCTTCGAAAGGCCAATGAGATGGTCTAAAAATGATTATATTTGCCCATCATATCATCCTCAGGGGAAGGTGAGAGCAGGTCGCGATTTGTCTTTTGTTGTTGTTTTTGTGATTACCCCTACTCTTCCTCGGGATGGAGGTACGGTACGAACGGCAATTCAGGTTCATGCTGTCAATCTAATTAAAATTAGGCTAGGGGAAAGATCGCAGCCCATTTCGAACCACTCATAAATGACTGGTAGCCCCACCACCAACAAGGCGGACTGCCATTGGTGGGTACCCAAGAGTCGCCTCTTACAACATGCCGGGCGAGCAACTTCACAATTGTAACCCGGTAAAGTACGAGTAGGCCACCTGTCTGCCACATGAAGATGGAGACGTCCCGTGAAGTGTCTTGCCCAAGGACACAGCAAGCAAGCTTACCGACTTGTTCTCCACACTATCTCTTGTTTAAGCTGAGCGCCAAGCCGGGAAACTGTGGATACCATTTTTTAAAGTCTTTTGGTATAACTCGACTTTGGGAATGGATCCCAAGTCTATCAACTGCGAAGCGGACACTCTAACCACTACACCAGTGGTTTTCAACCTTTTTGCTGAAGCGGAGCCCCAAGAAAACATTCCAGTGGCTCGAGGAACCCCTGTGCAATAATTCAATTGTCTTATGCAAAAAACAGCATTTAATTTAATTAATAAAATAAGATTTGTGTTACTTCTGGCGGAACCCCTGGACTGTACTGGCGGAACCCCGGTTGAAAACCACTGCACTACACCATCGCGCCGGTGTTTTCTTCGGTTTTTATAGCAACTAGTTTAAATATTGGCTTTTACGCAGACCAGCTTGAAGCGTAAAAATAATTTTTTTAATATTAAGGTACTGTATTTTCATTTATCTTAGAAGTCGATAAAACCGCTTGTTGGATGTAATATTGGGATACGCGGGGCTTTCCATAATTTTTTTAGGCTTTGAAAAGTTTCTGAAATCTTTAATCTGATGCTATTGCTCTCGTCTATTTTAGATTATTATTTCATTTTGGATAAAAACTGTTCTTGACTATTTCAGATATTGTCACTATAGGCTTAAATGTACCTTATAGTATTTTGCTGTTGTAGCAACTGCATAGTTGAAATTTAAGCTTGGTCTACTTTAAAGAGCAAAAAATCAAAACGCGTAGCGGTGATTTGAGTTGCAATACTATTTGATCAGCGATCATTTGCCGACGTTTTGCTCGAGAGTTTCAAGTGCTCTCTGATAAAGCTCCGAAAAAAAAATTTCTCCAATATTGTGGATGAATTTTCGGCTAAATACTCAAGTTTTGACTGAAGAAAGGGGAAGTTGGCTCACCGACAACTGTGAGGCCCCCTAAAACCATGAACAGAGTCTATGCCTCTGTTCAACCGAGTCTAAAATAATTATTGAAAATGCAAATTACGGAAAATTTGGCTAGACATTAAAGATGTGAATTGCAAAAGGTTTACATAGATTATGTTCCTCTTGATGCAATATTCTAAAATGACAGGACTTTTCTCATCAAACAAAGATTTCAAATTCAAAGAATTGTGGAATACTCTACGTCATGATGACCAACGTAGCGTTTAGGAGAATCAATCCTATTCTCATTGATACAAAAATACCTCTAGAATTTATCTTAATGCGCAAATGACATGATTCGTAGATTACAGGTCTGCAAATAGCTACTCCGTTGAAGCGGAAATTTTTCGCAATCTGTTCTGTTTTTTATCCAAACATACGACTTTATTGTCAAATTACTACAAGACGAACTTTTCGTTACTTAGTGTGACTGGCTTAGCGACCGGGAAAGAAAAAAATAAGAGTATTACGTCTACGGTGTGCCATACCACTTTCCATTAAGAGACTTCATTTCTATCCAAATATTGTCCTGTTAAAAGAAACGTTGCTGTAATTTTAGTGATTGGGTGGAAATGCACGGTGCCAACCTGTAAAAACAAATTAAATGTGGTTGTGAGCATTATTTGCTTTATTAGACAAATATGCATGTATGTCACTGTATATTTTCCAATGGTAGAACAACAGAGTATAAACTATTAAAGTAATGCTATGGAAGCCTGTTTGACTCTGGAAACATTTCTATGAATTAAAAAAACTTGCAAAACAACACCAAATAAAGATGCAATACAATCGTAAGATGTAGGCTACTGGCATTAAAACAGCCTAATTTCTATAAAGAGAAATTGTTTTGCTAAAAGCGTGATCGTCTCTCTCAGAGTACCACTGTTTTCTTAAGCACCGATGGAGCAATACTTAACAAAGTAATTATGCAAACTTTCACATTTATACAGCGCTATCGCCATGCAACGGATCGGGTGCTGATGGAGCCAGCAGGAGGGGAAGCCCTTGCATGACTTCATCATCGGTCACATCAGTTTCATCTCAGAGCAACGAAACTTATTTGTCGACAACTGGAGTTACGCTTGTCACCAGCGTTACTTCAACAACGATACCGATGATTCAGCAGTGCCTTCCAATGCCTGGTACTCGGGCTCCATATGGAAATTCACCCAGTAAGTGACAGAATGCTGTA
Organism: Trididemnum clinides; assembly: GCA_963675345.1. NCBI lineage: Eukaryota > Metazoa > Chordata > Ascidiacea > Aplousobranchia > Didemnidae > Trididemnum > Trididemnum clinides. The sequence continues at coordinate 22,453,295 of OY776297.1, forward strand.
AAACTGGAGGAAATGGAATTTCTTTAAGACTACTTGCTGTATGTGGCTATTTTGATCGGCATGTTGGCAGATTTTATCCGACGAAAAATAACCTTTTGTGAAGGCCTATAATTGTCTTCTTGCACATGTAAGGGGCTACTTGTTGCGTTTTTATCAAGAAGCAAAACTGATAGCTAAGCGTAAGCCTGCATGAGACTTTGTTTGCGCTATGCAGGTATGTGTATGTAGTTATGGACCTTGCAATTAGAGTGCATAACATGATGCCAATTAGGTGGGCAACCAACAAAGGTAGTTGACAGGAAATGAGTGATTTGCAGTGTTTTGAATTCAAGTCTATAGCATAATTTAATAACTCGTGCACGTCTCTATTTAAACCCTGGACCAATCGAAGCTACTTTGAGTTGAGGGTCTTGAGATATTGACTTAAAACAGAAGAATTTTGCCAGATCTACAAATTGGCAAAGGTACTTATCTCACTGAAAGAGACGCTGTTTGGTGTTTAAGCAATCACTGCGATATCAAATTTCTAGTTCACAGCGATTTCATCGATTTGAAGCCGCTGTGAGCTGTGACAAATTGCCAACGGTAGTGAGAAAAAAATCTACTGTGCTACGTTTTCTCTGACACTAAGCTGAACAACAATAGATTCCTGCATACTTTAGGGCCTTTTTTATATTTTCGTTTTGATGAAATCAACAGCTAAAGGATTATTGTACATAGAACACAAATTGTGTTCAACCTGCTTCAGAGTTACTAGCACTACAGACGCAATGCATTTCTGTTGCAACCTGCTGCCAAGCTAGAAATTGCTGCGAATTGTTTTATGACTCAACAAAAAAGATGAAGATAAAACAATTTTCTATTGACGTTGATTTGCTATTAATTTAAATGCATAAAAAGATTTTTATTAGCATGTTTCACATTAAAAAATGTATGTTTTTGTAGTGAGCGAACCGGTCAATCAACCTATTGTTTATCACTCATATACAACTTTATCAGATCCTTGGAAGCTGAGTCAACCTCCGGCTTTTGGTAACAATTTTTCCTATTTTGTATATTTTTTTAAGAAATGGCCTTGACCCCCCCAACGGTCGGACGTCATCATGGAACCACTAGTCACAACATGAGTTTGTGTTGTATAAGTTACCGCAACCCTGCTGGCTAAGGGAGTCGTCTGCCACCTTTCTATGACTTAATGGTGTGGAGATCCCGTCCGGGCCACTATGTTTCTGTTTGTTTCGGGCCTAAACTTGTAATGTTTTCTACATTCGCTGTGTTTTTTTTATTTAAAATAAAACAACTTTGAAAGATTTAAACTGTAAACCTTGCAACTAATTGGCAAAGCAGCATACGTGCGTAAGGGGCATTAACAATTTATTAAAATGAATATGCCAGGAAACAATAATGAGTACACCACCCAACCAATTTAGACGAGACCATCCCTGGACGCGTTTCGTCCTGCTGCTTTGCCAATTAGTTGCAAGGCTTACAATTTCCTTCTTCGCTTATAATTTTCAAATCTAAAGATTTAAGCATAAATTGCCAGGGTGAATTACGATTGATCAAATTAAATCAGCTGAAATTGTACTAAACATTTAAGTACAACAAAACAGATTCATTTCGCTAAAATCACTTCAGTGCTGGAAAAGAAAATTAAAAAACAAATGAATATAGGGGAGCAGGCATTTAGCAATGCTGACAACTTTACACTCCATCACATGTACAAGTTACAGCGTATTTGCCTTCCACAACAACTAAGAAGTAAAATCACCGCCGCCACAATGAATACATGAAATCAAGTTTGAATTGTTGTGGCGCGTAAATATGTTGTATTTGGTGCATGTAATGGATTGTAAAGTTGTCAGCATAGCTAAATGCCTGTTCTTTTATATTTGGTTGTTTATAATTTTTTTTACAGCACTCAAGATGCGATTTTAGCGAAATGAATTGGTTTTATTGTATAATAATGTTTAATACAATATGATCTAATGTACTAATATCACTCGTACTTTACTGATTTCAAAGAAGCGGCGACAGAATCCCTCAGACAGCAACAGAATCCCCGGAGTCGGATAGGTTGTATTTGCATATCTTCTGTCGCACTCAACTAAACTACGACTGAATTACCCCCAAGGCATTGCTGAGTAAATTGAAATTGAACAAATTCATCAGGAAAGTTTACATGTCTGTTTAGTTGAAAACTCTGATGCTTTATGAAATTATTCAAGAAAAAGACAAGATGCTCTCTTTCTCTTGATTCGCAAGCGATTTTCTAAGAGTCAGTGTTGTAGTCAAATCCTTGCTATTCAATATTTAATCAGACCTTATCTAAGTTGAGAACGATAGCTTCTCCGTCACCCCAAAAAATGGCATTGTAATTTTCATCATCAGTTTGAATTTCGAGCCCGCTACTCGAGATCACGCCGGTATCGAGGACTTTATTCCTGCTGAATTCTCGGTCATAGTAGTTGATATTTTTTACTTTGCAGATCCACCTCCAGTAGTAAGTCAACCGCAAGGTGACGCTGTTGAGTCAAACGCTGGTTTAGCGAATCTTCGAATGCGAGCCAAAGAGCACCCTGCCATGGGGTTGATAAGTGCTCAGTAGAAGTTCTTGATGGCTACAAACTCTAAGAAGTCTTTGTGAAGAGCTGACTAAATACACATGAGGAACCGGACTTCGAAGCTCTGCTGGGTCTTACCAAAGACTTAAAAAAAAACGGTATTTGCAGCTCCACTGCTTGGTACTCAGCAAAGAGACAATAAATTTACCTTTGTTTTAAATGTTGTTCACGAAAAAGTGAATTGCTGTGCTACTTGCATTATCCAGTTACACAAAAATTGTAAAAAACTGCAAAAATTTGATCTTTTTCTTCACTTTGCATTTAGACCTTAAAATGTGTAGTGTGTGTGTGTGTTTCTTTTTTGCTTTAAAATCAAAGTTTTTCTGCGTTATAGCGTATCAAGTGCCCAGTAGGCTGCAGTTTTGTGTAAAATGTATTTTTAGCTTTTGTTGGTACAACGGAGTTATTTGTTAATCTCTATGTCTAGAAACTATTTTTGAACAGAGTGCCTATGAATAAAACTTCTCTGGGAAAGCGTTTAGCTATCTTAGGCAATAAACAGGCCTCTTTCATACAAGATCTAAACGACTGGTTCAAATTGCCCTACAGGCTGCAATGCTACTGAATCTGCTTTCAAACACATTTCATAAACTTCACCAGCCAACTTTGGTTGTGGTATTACACGTAAATAACTTTTACCTGATTTTCAACAATTTATCGAACTCTGTATTTGATCCAAGTTGATGCTACAAAAATACTGCAAAAAGGCTCATTCTCACCAGGAATATATATTTCGACAGATTTTTTTAGTGAGGACGATGCTCAAGGAAATAATTGAACGCAAAAATTTTGACGTTCGTTTATTGCATATCTTATAAAAGTTTTGTTTTGTCAAAATATCTGCATGAGTACCGACAAAAGTCTTCATTTGCTGACCTGCAAAAATTTTGTTTTGAGTTTGCAAAAGTTTTTGCCTTCAAAAAAAGCGTTGATGTTAATTTGTACGTTTGATTAAACCTAAACTAAACACTCAATAAAAATGCACAAAACTTGAAACAAAATTTTTGCCCTTGATTCGTGCAGTTTTGAAATGCTGCTTCTTGCACTTTCTACAAGTACTGTTTATGCTGGACTAGTTTTTTTTTTTTATCCAAATCCTCTTGATGCTGCCCTTGCTTAATAGCAAAAATAAACTCAAGTATGCTTCATTGGCGCATAATGTAGAGCATGCAATTGTAAACTGAACAGTAGCTTATGTATGAACTGCCATGTTACTATTTACTTTCGCCGTAGTCGCCTGCAATCTTCAATTTGTGAGTCCCAGGGTCGTTCTTCTTCCTGATTTCATTTGATCAGGTTTTGTTTTCTATTGTGAGACTTCCAAATGTGCATTGTTGCGTCACATCTATGCATTGAGCATAATGTATGAGAACAATTGAATTTAAGCGCCGCTCGTACCTATGATAACTCAGCCTGTGGTGTATTTAAAATGTTTTGAGGGCAATGAATCTAAGTTTGTCGAGGAAGGAAAAACCATTCACAAGGGCTTAACTTTTTTTTTTGCTGCAATAATCAAATTTCAATATTGTTTAAGACGAGATATCACTGGCCTCAATCTATATTCAGCAATATAAAGCTCTTGCTAAATGAAAATGCAAAACTTTACACTGCCAGTACAACGTCAAATCATCCTTTAACTGTCTTACGATTTGAGGCCAGCTTTGACTTTTAGATTAGTCTGCCTAACTATATATTTTCATCCGTCTTAGCAATAGCCCAGTGAACCCTAGGAAAAATGGCCTATACTTGAGCGTCACATGCACGGGTTAGGCCAAAATATTTCTATTAAAGTGGTTTTTCAAACAAAATTTTAGCATCACAGTTTGCTGTTTATTATACTACTAATACTTTTGTACAATATCATACGAATTTGTCATTTTTTGATCACCAATATACCCATGATGATTCAAGTTTGTGATGGAAAACTCAGAATACTTTTGCAAAAACTCTTGTAGAAATTCTAAGTAGACGGCACGAATATTGTGAATCAAGCAGAACTAGACGGTAGTGTCAATACTAGAATCAAACCGGGGTAAACCAAGTGTACCACATAATTATACTGGAATATCTTTAATCTAATTATATGAAATAAAGAGAATGACATTGGTTGTCAGTTTAAAGTGTAAAACCGTTTTTGTTTATGACGTCGATAACGCATCAGAGCAAACATCGAACTCACATTTTGATAATTGAACATGCAATCATTGATAACCATGTTTATTTCATAATTTAATTGATTCCGGCGCATTGGAAACTTCAACAAAAGGTGTAAAAAATTTTTGATCTTGCTTAACATAGATAAATTTTTCTTCATTTATATATATATGAGCTCGAATTCTGTTTGCAAGTTTAGTATCAGATGTAGCCACCATGACGGGTAGACTAGACTACTTGACCTCGACACCTGACGGCGACATAAAGTTAGAGGAATTGCGTTTGTTGCCTTTCCCAAGAAAACAACCAGCGGCCTCGCTAACTTTTTCTACAACGTTTTTCGTTCTGAGCACCAAGTAGGAAGGCTGTGAATACAGTTTTTTTTCAAAGCCTATTGTTATGACTTGACAAGGGAATTGAACCTATGTCTACTGACGGCAAGGCGGACGCTCCACCGCGCCACCACGGGACATTAATTGTGGTTGTTTAAATGTTGCACTTTTGTTCAGACTCCCGAGATGGCAACAATCGCGCTAAGCAAGGGCGTAGTCAGAAAAAAATTGAGAGGGGGCCAAATTTTGCAACTTTTAATGTGACGTCAGTTACTTATAATGGCATTTTGCCTTTCGTGAACTACGCTCGTCGCTACTATAAAAATTGCTGTACAAAACTGAGAAAGTGCGAATGCGATTTCACTGATCTAATGTAGTTTAATCGAAAACGGCTTTAATAGTTTAACTTCAGTTGTGACGTATAACGCACCATTTAAGGAAACCACACCCACTGGTAGATTGAACGTTCTGATAAAAGAAGCAACGTTTTTGTAGCAGTCCACATCGCAATAGAACAAGAAAGCGCTTAGCGAGACGCTTATTTCTTGCAATTACCATAAATTGGATTATCAATTCATCACTCGACTGCGACATAGAAGAAAAACTTGGGCGATATTTAGTGTGTAAAACGTACAAATCTTGTTTGATAATATTTGAAAATTAAAAATCTTAAAAACCCACCCCCTTGCTAAAAGTCAACAATAAACTCTAATGTGCCTGCAGAGGCGCAAAAAAATTTATGTTTATATTTTTTTGATACTGTTTTGTAATTTGACTTAAAATTCAGGGGGGGCATGGCCCCTTTGGCCCCCTCTTGCTACGCCTATGGCGCTAAGCATGTATCTGCTGCGGAGTTTACCATTCCGCTTGAATTCCTGATTGACAGTTTCTACTTTTTTTCAATTCACTACTTCTTGAAATCCGCCTCCACAACAAATTAGCTTAAAAAGGTCTTTCACAAGGTCACAAATCCTCGGTCAACGTAAAGCTTTATTCGTGCACTCAGTTACAACGGCGCAAGGTAGTAGTCCTTGGTAGACACGAGCTCCCTTCCGATGTCAATTCACACGGTATTTACAACTTCTCTCTTCGACGGGATCCTCAATTTGTATGTGGCGAACAGGCGGCGGGCTTATGCAGTCTACCCGTCGCGGAGGTTCAGCCTAAACAAAGACTAGCCAGCAGAGCACATGCTCATTCCAATGCATGGGCCGAAAGAACCATCTTGCACAAAGAGAATCGCAAGGTTTGAACAAATGACTTTTTAGTCGCAGTTGCCATAAAAAACTGCATTTAACCCCAAACCAAGGGTTCTCAAATAGTGGGTCGCGAAAAAAATTTGAATGAGGACGTTTGTTTATTTCAGAAGCAGACTGGGAAAATTGGCATTTTGTGTTGAATGTAACGTAAATATGTTGTTTCTTTTCTAAAAGGAACCCAACCAGAAACGGAATTATGTTGTGTTGAATGAAGCACGCAAACTTTTATTTTTCTTTTGGAGATAAACACCATCATTAGGAGTATTGTGTAAATTTTCGGGGAATTGTTTTGCACTACACCACGTTGTGAACAGCAGTAAATCACTACAAGACAGTTTAATTCCTGCAGACCTCAAGGGTTTATCTAACGGAAGCAATATTGTTTTAGTGCACAACAAATTATCATGTCTGTGGTCACATCTTTCAAACGAAGTTTTTATTTTAAGCCTCAGTAACTATGCATGCGTGTGGTTCTCAAACTTTTTTCTCTGTGAAGCATTTAAAAAAACCTGAAGACTTTGCGACCCATCAAGCAGCATCGTAAGCTTTTAGCTCGCCGTAATGCAAGATTAATATGACCCAAAATCAAAATAAGTTTACTGTCGTTAAGCGCCCGAGATTTTGTTTTTGATCTGTCATTTTCATTGTAAAATTGCGCTTTTCTAAGATTGTAACTCAACTTTTCTGGTTCTGATCATTTTATAAGTGACTGCCTTAGTTTTTGTTTATTGTGCGGCACTTGAGTTTAAATTGTGCAACTTGATTCTTGAGTAACTAGTCAATAACTACAACAGCGTATTAACAACACTTTTGTGAGAGTACGATTATTATGAATGTTAGAAGAAAATAAATAAAGAGTCTACGTTCAGAGCTTATTTGGCCGAATAAAAGCTCGAGTTATTAGCCCGAAGCCAAATGATCGTGTGACGCACTTGAAAAATTGAAACGATGCAATATGGCGTCGCGATTTACGGTTTGTAAACCACTAATGTATGTCTATTAAAAATCGAAAAAATTTACTTCTGCCTGTTTTTCAACAATTTTTGTCACGGTTTATTACTATCTAATGTATTAGTGGCGTTATGCTGTGCGGTCTAAGCGTATACTAACGCTATTGCTGTCACTAATTACCATGTTCACAAAACAACGAAACTTTTTATGGTCGCATAGCTCATCAAAAAAAGGTGCAAGCAATTATTTTTATCTCACAGTTATCACTTCCAACCGAATCGCCTGAGGCTTTCATTTTCCTAATACGAACAGTTTACAAATTGGCGGTGATCAAAGTGTTGAGAAATGTATTAGTGGTTGCAGTGCTGTTTTGAAAATTTTCCATGATTAAGCAAAGCAAAAACACCATATTACCAGTTTGACCAAACTATATTGATATGAGCATAATTGCAAACAGTGACACTATTTTGACCTATCAGGTTTCATCAGAGTAGCTGGTGGAGAATACGTGGCCATAGCAATAAATTAAAAAATTTTTTTATGCTTCTCGCTAAGTGACAGTCACCAACTACACTGATGAGAACTGATAAATCATAATAATTGGGCGTGCTGTCTGCAGCTACGCTTAAAATAAATCACTGGTCTCCTATATTTATGTTTGTAGACAGGCCTTAGGCGCACAATCACGAATTCGGTGAAGAGGAGTAACCGACACTATGACAAAAAACAAAGATTGATTGATGGGAATTCGAATCACAACACGCACCAGTCATTGCTATAACGTCATCTCCGTGGTATTGTCTAAAAATCAGAGTACACATGATTTAAAAGCGCTTTATAAGCATATAAAAAGACCAAAATTAGCCAGCTCGAAGCGAGAATAAAGTATACCCTAGACCAGTGGTGATTAATTTTCTTCGTTGTAACTGTATGTCAATGTGGATGGGAAGTAGAATTTATGAGTCAAAATGGCTAATGGCGTTGACATTTGTTAGGTGGCATGGATAACATGTGAACATGTTTTACTGGTGATTGTGAGGGTTTTATACGGTAAATTATATTCTGAAGTTGGAATGTAAATCCATTGCGAGCAGGTAACCTAAAGAGGCTTCTAATACAATATAATGTCACAGGAATTCAGCTCTTAACTTGATGGTACAGTAGTTTCTGCCCTAAATGAGTCCCTCACTAAGGCCGCATTGCAGGGGGGTGGGTAGACTTTACATCCTTCCTTATTGTCTGCTAGAAATGGTTGGATAAATTGGGCAGCGCTCACTTCAAAATGTTGAGCACAAAAAAGTAGAAAAAAATTGTTAAACCAGTCTTGAAAGAAGTTCTCATCAACTCTGTGTGTATTTTCACCACATTTAATCAAATTAGACAGACGGATTTTTATCTTTGTTCACAAAACGTGAAAAACCAAGCAAAAAACAATACCAACGTCACATTTGCTGGACATGTGCACCTAAAAGAAGCGATGAATCAAAACGTGCTTTTTTATTGAAGCAGTTTGCTGAAGCCAGCTCAAGGGCAGAAATGACGTAAAACTAAAAATGAATGTTGGGAAAAAGGAAACTTTGACCAAGCAAATTTTGATCAAATGATTAGAGTTGTAAATCATGTGATAAAAACAAAAACAGAATGAAACACAACGGTTGGAACTTCCAGCAAACTATTTTTTAAGTTTTTTGAAGCTCATCCAAGTATACTATTTTATTTAGATTTGCATCAAGTTCAGATCAAAATTTTGTGCCACTATGTGCCAATAAATTTTGAGCGAAAGATTTTGAAACAAAGGGTTGAAAAAAAGTCGATGTCATCAGTTTTGCTTTGTCTCGCTTTACGAAAATGCACATATTGTGTAGCAGCAAAATTCCTTTATAGATTCAATGAAAATTTATTGTTAACTATTTTGTACATTAGCTTCCCAAGCTCAAGTTTAGAAATGTCTTGGAGCTTTAGTAGATCAATACAGTACATACAGTAGATCAATATAGTACATTAGTACAGTTTCGTAGCGAGGACAATTTTTTTACTCCACGTGATCATTCTTATTATGTTGTTTTGTCTAACTTCTAACCCGCGTAAATGCGATTTTGTTGCTGTGGTCCAAACCATGATACCTTAGTAAAGGTGAGAGTAGCCTTGATTGTAATATGATCTAGCAAAAACAGCATCTCCCGATTAACGTAATTACGTTCGATTCCATTGCATTTGGATAATTTTAAAGCAACTTGATTTACATGACTTGACCGTGCTAGTTTATCGTCAATGCAAACACTTAAGTATTTTACAGAGCTTGCTCTTGAAATTAAATATTGGTTGATTATAAACTTTAAACTTTTAATTGTTAATCTTGTCAACTTATTTTTGAAATTAGCACATAGTTAGTTTTGGAGTGAATTAAAGATAGATCATTAGTTTGCATCCAGTAATTGATTTTAACAAGTTCAGCGTTTATCTATTTCGAGACTATCGATGTGGTAATTTGATACCATTGAGTAAGTTTCATCTCCATACAAGGACACCGAAAATTCCGTACAGAGAGGCAAATCATTTACATACAGTAGAAAAGAAGTGGACCAAGCACAGACCCCTGAGGCTCTCCTCACTTAATACTTTGCCTGAAAGAGCTTGGACCATTAACTTTTGTTATTGGAAGCGATTGGTGAGACAACACTTGAGGAGTTTAAGTGCAACACCTTCAACTTCAAGATGTATTTCAAGTTTTCCAGCTAAAATTATGTGATCTGTCGTATGATATCAAATGCTTTTGATAAATCTAGAAACAAACAACAATTAAACAAATTTGGTCAATGTTTTTAAGAGTGTCATGTATATTGCAAAATGCGTAGCTGATATAGTATTTTCGCTGATCACTGCCTAACAGATTGCATTTTTCGAAGTAGTTGCTTAATAATACACGTAACATAGAAGTTTTCCAAAGATTTTATCAAAATTAGATACTTGGTAAAGAGATTGGCTTATAATGAGTAACATTATTTGAATCTTCTTGTTAAAAAAATGGTTCAACTTCTGCTCCTTTGCCTTCTTCAAGGTATCTTCCTTTCATGAAGTAAAGATTGATCAAACTTTTTAGGCGGTGTTGGCACATAGCGGTTTTCGCAACTAAGAATGAAGCTTGCCGATATTCAGAGCAGGTTTTGAACCGAGGTTTTGCTACTTGATTCTGAATGCATCGTTCTGTTTGCACTCAGTATCAAGCAGCGAAACCTCGTTTCAAGATCTGCTCCAAATATAGGCTAGCTTTACTCCTAGTTGCGAAAACCGAGAACGCCGCCTTAGATCGGGCGCTAAAATGATGTTTCCAATTTCAGAAAATTATTGTTCACGTCATTCTATTCAATTTATTATCTTTGAGTTCGTAAAATTGCTGACAGTTTATCGTCAGATAAAGGAGCGAAAAACATAAAAAGCGAGTTTGAAACTGGTAGCGCAGTGAAATACGAAGCAAGACCCTGTTTTCCGCTAAAACTGCAGTTTTATTTAGCGTAGGACCAATTTTGACAAAATGATTGTTGAAAACTAGCGCCATCGCTTGGGGCTCAGTAATTACCTTATGATGATCGGTTACTATCAGGGTGGCAAATTAACTTTGCGTGTCTTGACACTGGCAAAGGTAAAAATAGATTCCCAAATTTTTTTCGAGTCCCACTTGTTTTTAACTACATGCTTGTGAAAACAGCTCAGAGGTTTGGACGCTTCTATAAGGGATTTAAGCAATTTTGATAAATTTTGTAGTTACCGTAAGACAGTTAATTCATTTACAAAAGTAAGTAGTTTGCGCCCATTCTATTTATTTTCAATCGATTACAAAGGACTTTTATTCAGCCACGGTAGTTAATTAATTCGTTTTTCTCTTCTAGTAGTAGTAGTAGGTCTAAGTGGCACATTTTGGTTCACTACTTTGGAAAAAGTTTTAATAATTAGTTTAAATTGTATATTGAAGTCGATAGAGGAATCAACATTTAGTTAATCTAGTCGTAATTTAAGCTCATTAATGAAGTTTTTTACTTTAAAGTTGCTTGTGTCTTCCATCAATAGTTTGCCCAAGTAACGTTTTTTGTGCTGAAATTACAGGGAAAATTGGAAGATGATCTTTAATGTTATACATTAAAATACCACTGATCGTATGATACTTCAAATTAGCACAGTAGATGTAGTCTCATAAGGTTTGCGATGTAGACCTAGTCTACTGATTAACTCTTTCGCTCCCGCGGCGATACAGTAACCGCCTGCGATCTTTGTAGCATTCCGCCCCGCGACGATAAATATACTGCCAAAACAAAATTTGCTATATCAGTTTAATTGAAAAGTAACTTGTGAGCTTATTTTTCAACCAATTTTCAAAATTTTTTTTTTAATGAAAAGTTTAGGTTTTTGCGAATCAGAAAAAGTACAATTTGTTAAACAAATATTTTGTTTTCACCACACAAAATGAGTTATAAAAGGTTTAGCCCAAAATTAAGACGACAAAAAGTTATACGTTGATAAAAAGCGCGCGCGCGCATAGTTGGTTTTGCAAAAAGTTTGTAGTAGACGCGATGGTGTAGTGGCTAGAGCGTCTACTTCGCAGTCGGTAGATCTTGAGTTCATTCCCCTTGTCGAGTTATACCAAAAAAAGTTAAAAAATGGCATCCACAGTTTGTCTGCTTGGTGCTCGGCATTTAGGAGAGGTTGTGGAGAACAAGCCTTCAAGTTTGCTTGTTGTGACCATGGGCAAGACACTTGACCATATCTGTACTGGTTCTTGAGAAGCGCGAAAGTTACTAGACGGAATTTTAAAATCCCACTTTTAACATTGACCAATAACTTATTCCGTGAACATCGCTGATTGGCGAAAATTGAAATCCACACGATCAAATAAAGTTGCAAACCCCGTAAATGACTGGGAAAAAAATATATATATTGTAAAAAAATTGAATATTGGAGATGTGTTTTTCAGATCAGTTTCGCTACATAACAGCCGAAACGCTTTCCTCTGTTTTTTCTTAGCTGGTAAACTGCCGCAACTCGTATGTTTACCTTTTCATTGAATGGCAAAAGCACAGCCAAAAACGGGTTACATAGCTAAATGATTGATATTCCAAAAAACAAACATAGAAGACGGTTTCAAAGAAGTTTTTGCCCAGTTCCAAAGTTGAAACATTTTGATTAATACGAATGTTTTAGCAAATACAATTGCAGCATTTGTTGCTGCGCTGCTCATATTTAGTTTCAAAAATTGTCAACGCTGGTGGTAATTACACAAAAGCACACACACACACAAATCTAAAAAGGGAGAGTGTCTAACCTAACGCAATAGGATAATTGTCAGCTGTAAATACACTAACTTCAATTCTCAAAAATATGTTGTAAATAACCCACTCTCGCTCGGTTGTACATCTATACTACTGTACCGGTACTTAACTAGTTACAGGCTTGGTACTAATTTCTCGAAACGACCGTACATATCACAAAGAAATATCCTTTTCAAGAACAATAAAATGACACAGTTTTAATCATGATTTTTTTGGCAGTACAATTTTGTAAAGACTTTAAAAGGTAAGCAACTAGCATAGAAAATTTGCTATTAACTTGGAATGTATCCAGTTTTCTAGGCAATAGATGTACAGTACAACTTTTTAAAGAATTTGAAAGGTAGGCGCTACTAAAATCGAAAATTTGCTATATTCCTCAACAAATAAGAGGGGGGTAATAAATGGTTCTGTTTCATCTTTACCGACAAAATAATTTCTCGAAACCGCACATCACATGAATCATGAAGAAATGTCTTTTTCCAAGACAATAAAATGACACAATTTGAGCCATGTTTATTTTATTGTTACTGATCATTATTTGATTCCATATCCAATACCAAAAATTTTGTAGCAGCAAAAACGGTTCAAGACTTGAATGGTGGGCTTCAAAACAAAACGTTTTTGAAAAAAGTAGACTCTTTAAAAACTTGAGAACACTTCATTTTTTAAAGAATTTGAAAGGTAAGCTACCAGAATAGAAAATTTGCTTTTTTCCAACACAAAAGAGGAGGATAGAGATGATTCTGTTTCATCTTCAGCAACAAAATATTTTTTCGAAATTACATATCATGTTAATCAACAAGAAATTTTTTTTCAACGATATCTGGCGCAATGTAGTAGGATATCAAATTTACTAAATATTGCATAATGAAAAACACAGCTCCAAGTATGCAATTTTGCCATAGATTATTATATAAATGGAAAAAAAATTTCTAAACAATTTGAAGGGTAGTCTACAACAATTGAAAATTGATATTTCCTAACAAAAGTACTGGTGTGTAATAGTAGGCATCTGATTGTAAACCGGGTTTATTGTAGCTGCACTCTGTAGAGCGCGACTAAGTGCTTCACTGTGAACAAACAGTAGCTCTTTATATAAAAAGCCATGTGTTCTCTGTGACTTTCTACTTGTGGTTTGTAGTTGAAGTTTTTGAAGGCGACTTTGTTTACATGCGTGCCAATGTCTGCGTACGGCTTGAGCGAGCGAAAGCGTTTCAAATATAAACCCAACTGTTTTTGTGACTTTCTACTTGTGGTTTGTACTTGAAGTTTTTTTCATGTTTTCGTGCACGCCATTGTTTGCGTATGGCTCGCGGGAGCGAATACAAACTGAAAGCATCCTCTGGTGACACTGCATTCCTTGGCGCCCCTGAGGTTGGACTAGAAGTAAAGGCACTAAAGAATGTTCCTGGTGCTATGTACATGGGATCCACGGCCGACAACTTCACCTTAAGTTACCAGAAGTGGCAATCGATGCAGTGATGTGCGTGGCAATCAATGCTGCCTGTAAGTTGTGTACAATCATGCCAGCGTACAAAGATCAATGCCTTCGCAGATCAGCGGCAAAAACCGACAAAAGATAAGCCATCAACCGTTTATTCATAGTTTGCCATAGGGAAGAGCGCTTTAGTTTGTTTAGCCAAATTTACTAATTACAAATGAGTTTAACATACTCTGGGGAAAATCAATTAATGTTTTTATTCAAAAATCAGCACAATGTGTGAAATCAATAACTGTCTACATGAAATTTCTTCCTTGAAATCTTTGCTTCTACATTTTATTTCCTTGTTTTACTAAACAGTTTTGGTTGTGCAACTTTCTAACCGGGCGAACTAGGATTAAGATTTCAGATTTTAACAGAATTTTGTCCGGAGTTAGAATAAGAACATTGTACGTCGTGGAAACAGGAATAGAAGCAGAGTGTATTTCAGACAATTAATCAAAATTTTGATAAAGCTTAGCAGAGTAATTCGCATTTATCACAGAAAATAGTACTTTAATTGAGATTTATATTCGGATTTAATAGCTATAAATATTTTGAAACTACAGAAATACGATGCTGAGAAGCTCGAAATAGAACTAAAAATGATATAACTTTGTACACAGTTCCGGAAAAATCACACTATGCGTCAGATATCACCAAATGCAAACAAAAACACCCCCGTTTTAAACTATGATCTAATTTGTATCGCTTCATTTTATGACTCATTTACAATTTTGAACAACATTCACTCTATTGTTAATAAACAATTTCCTTTGAAACAAAGACCATACATGTGCATACTTGTATAAAGCAAAGCATCCGCCACAAACACGTTTAATATATTAATCATCACTTACAAGTTATATGCAATTTTTGTTTCATAACGATTTGGTTGACGTAAGCAATTCTATGTAATAAGAGCTTCAACGGCATATGCATTCAAAGCATGTCACGTAATGGCTACTATTTTTAGTGTTTTGTCTATATGCCACGCATAGTTATCAAATGTTTTAAGTAAGGATTTATCTTTTCTTTTACCTATACTCAGTCATTTCCTCTTAGATCGTCTTTTTAAATTGATACTTTGTGGGGATGGGAAAGAGTTGGGGATGAAGCTAACTGGACAAAAAAAAAACTTAATCAGAGAAATGGCTCTCAAAAAGTGAAAACCGTGCAAACCTCTGAGAATAGTCAGGCTTCACCAATTATCCAGAAGGTTAACTTTTTTACTGCCTTCTAATTAGCTCTTGCATGAAGTTTTCTGTGACAAATAATTTTTTGCAGACAAAGTTTACACCCGTGAACAGCAAAACGAGATTAGAACAAAGACCTTGCCGTTAATCTAATAAATTCAACATAATTTCAACTAATACGGTATAGTACATTGTGGTACAAAAAATGTAATAAGTGACAATTTTTATAATGTTTTGGGGAAGGAAAGAATTAATCTCAATTACTCTTCTTTGCCCAAAAAATCAAAGCATTTGTATCACTGAATGAAACTTCTAAATATACAATCTCTTTGATTTTAAAAACTTAAGTCACGAGTTTTACCAAGAAATATTTAAAAACAATACGTGCTTTTCTTTTTGCGAAATTCATATGACTGGAATGAATGCCAGGGTGACTTTTATAATTTATTATATACGCAACATATTGTTTTTTTCTACAGAGGCAGGCACAGCAAATTTTGCAATCTCTTTGTGCAATGAATGTATTTTTGGACAAATTTACCCTACATTATCGAATGACATCAAAGTAGTAACGGCGCAAACACTAAGCTTGCGCAGAAGATAAATGATTGGAATTTTTTGTTGTGTAAGCTCTTTTAGATAAGCACAAGTCTATGCTGTACAGCAGGGGTAGTCAAACTTGCTGTTTTATTACGTAGAACATAAATACAAAAGATAGATGATAGGAATTTTGTCTTACGTAAACTCTTTTAGATAAATGCAATCATTTATAGCAGGGTTAGCCAAATTTGCTTCACGATAGAGCAACATATGATGAAAACAAAACTTGAAAGAGCAACAATTACACTTACACTTATAAATCGATAATTGTGCTTTGTGCTTCTTCTTGTATCACACAAATACCAACCATTGGGGCAAATTTGAGAAAGAACACAATCGATTACCTTAATTCAGTAGAAGAACAAATAAATATTTTTCTTTTTTCGAGATCTATATTTTTAAAGTGTGAATTGACACCAACCTCGGGCCATTAGTCTTATTCAACATCCTTCCGCAGGTAGCAGAATCCACACCCCTCCAATAGGTGATGACGGAATCGTGTCTTTAAATCGATTATCAACTCCGCAACACAGAAAGAAAAGACATTTAATCTCAACCTAGAGCACAATAGTCCTACATCACAGTTAACGAAAACAACATGAGTTTAAAGAGTCACATTCACAAGCCCAAAGAGCAGTATAGGGCTCGCGTGCCGCAGTTTGTCAACCTCTGGTAAACACATCATGCTTTATTTAGTAATGACTCCACTGATATCAATTACGTTGATAAACGAATTGTGCAACTGTATTAAATGATTTTTGGAATTTTTGTTACAGAAATTACACCTGATTTTGTCTATTTATGGGTTTACTGCTTTATCATTGATCAAATCACAGTATATAAAGACAGTTAATGAGTCACATAGTTTCTAAATTATCGCATGATTGCATGACGCAAGGACGTCAATGTTTCAATTTAGTGAAAAAAGCTGGGTGTTAAGTCCAACGCTAAATGTTTATCACTATCTTGCGTTGGAAGTTTTAAACCAGTGCCAGAACCGATAGCACGAATAAAAACTGATTTGCACCACCATATTTTGATAACTTTTTCATTCGTTTGTGGTATATTGGACCACCTCGTTTAAACTTAAATAAATAAATCCCCTCATTGCTTCAAACACTAATTCCAGTTTTGATTGAAAGAAGTGAAAATTCTATTCTACTTTTAATCGATGCTCGCTGTATGCTAAACACCCTACCAAAATTGGTAGGTACTAACTTTAAACATCTCAGTAAATTTTATAGACTTAAACTAAATAAAACGCCCTCTAAGATTCAGAAAGTTGTGGAAGAAAGACCTTGCTTCTGAACAATTTTGAAATTATCATATAGGGTAGATATTTTCGAAAATTTAGTCTGCTTTAGACATCTTTTTATTGCTTTGAAATTCCGTAGATGGGAACATCCTTGAATAAAGCAACTATTACTTTTTAGGTGGCCTCGTTATGCACTTAAAATTTTCTTCTTAAAAATAAAGCAAATTTAGCTAAGCGCTATAGGCTTATATTCAAAACTGTCAGAACTATTTCATAGCAAATCAACATTCTAACAAAAGTGGCATTGTTTACTGCGCAAGAAATTGAATTGTGGGAGTTTATTGCCTAACAAGATTAGATACGCTCACATCACCAAAGTAGAATGATGCTGCAAAATTTCAATGGTGAATTATACTCATGATTTTCAAACATAAGTGTGAAATATTTTTTTGGTGTTTTTGCAATTTAAGTTTTTGCCCGGAGGACTTTTACTTTTAAAATTCATTAACAAAAATTTGCTACTAAAGTAATATATACTTTGACAGTAACAGAATAGAAAAAACTAAAAAAATTAAAATGCAGAAGCTTTTGAAAAAACTTTTTAGAGCAACCTTGATACTGCAATTAATGGAAAAAAAACTTACGTCTGGGCAATATCATCAATACTAAAAAATATACGGCAGCACATAGTTTGAGGCCGTATACTGAACGCTTACAGAACTGCAAAATTTGCCTTGCTTTTTTCTAATTTTAGAGTACTTCAAGAGGTAGCAACAAAACATACTATGTGACTTTTTACTTCACTGAGGATTTTTTTCGAATGTTTGTTTATTTTTGCAATTTATAAAAACTGCCCTTGAAACTTCCAGTACGTGGGCAAAAATTTAAATTTTTTGTAATTTTCGTTTTAAATGTACTGAATAATTTGATAATTTTTGAAATCCATTGGTGCGTAAAAGTTTGCATTGGTATTTTATAGCTTTTCTCCTAATTGTACAGTAGTATCGGTAATTGAAAGCGTTATTTTACATTAGTAACAGAACACCGATATTGCTGGTAAATCCGATACTATTTTAACGAGAGAGTGCTGAGAAAGAAACAGAAAAAAATAGAAACAAAGAGAAAAAGAGAGAAATAAAAAGTGAGTAAATTTATTCATCTTTAAATACAGATGCGCTACAACAAAGAAAACAGTCAAGCAACGTGTAATACCTAGAACAGCAAAAGCCAGGCAGAATCGTTAAGTTCAAATCGAAAATACTTTCCGTTTTTGGTAGTTTTCTCGAACAATGTACCCCTACTCCATCCTTTGATCTTTTGCTTAAAAAGTTATAGTTATTTCATGCAGCAACAGCATATCCGGTTTTTACACCAAAGGCAGTGCTAAACCAAAAATTGCAGGCCAACGCATGCAGTAGACAAGTAGTAGTGCGTGGCTGACAGATAAAAATATCACCTACCTAAAATCAATTAAAGACAGATGTTGCTGTTTTAGTTTCGCTTCTGACAGTTATAAGAGAGTACTGTAAAGTAGTGCTATTTCAATCCAACTTACCGAAGCAGGTGAAATGCTGATAGAATGTCAACGCCTATGCATCAGTAGAATAATAATGATACGAAGTGAAAAACCAAACTTAAAACACATTGACAAAATCATTGATAGTAGCATTTTGGCGCTCAATGTTTTGCCGCTACAACCCCGCTATAGGATTAAGATCAGTCAGGAGCAACACACAAAGATGCAAAGATATTCGAAAGTGGTTTCTCCTACTATTCTGTTCTTGTAATTCTCGTACTTGCCATTGCATTATTAAATAATCACATTTGCATTTGCCTGTTGATATGTCACTGTACAGACAACATCTCAAAAATTTACGTTTGCTGTCACAAGAAAGGTGGGTGTTTATAATACGCATTGACATTACTCATAAAATCAGTCCAATTTATTTTTAAAAGATTGACAAAATCAATTTTGGCCATAAATAGACCATCCTTAGTTTGTCATAGAAACACACTAATCCAAAGTTAAAAAATAAGGCCAATAAGTTTAAATAAAACTAACAAAGTAAAAAGTACTTAAAGTCTGTCCATTTTAAAAAAAGAATCACTATGATGTCACAGAAAGTAATTGGTTTCTGGGAAATTATTGACTAGTTGTGGCACTGGTCCTCAAAGTGGCCGCTGGCTACAAATTGGGCAGTTGGGGGGCGCTGAGAATAAATTGGGGCAGTTGTAGCAACAAACTGTGATTACAGTAGACGCCGCTTAGTATGACCACCTTGGGACCAGACCATTTTGGTCATAATATCCAAATGGTTATAAAAACCGAAGCCTCCATAACAGCTCCTGAATCGACGCCGTAAGCCACAAGAAGTCCAAATACCGTCTAATGCATCGTTTACCCGAAGTAACAGTGTGACGTTGGCAGTAAAACAAAGTACAGTACTGTAACAGCACAAGTAACGGTAAAACTAAGTACAGTATGTAACAATATGTTGAAAAAACGAAGTTATAAGTGCGTGCGGGAAAAAATACTGTACCGTAACAAGAGAGATGGAGAAAATGTTGGTCATATTATCCGAAATTTGGTCATAATAAACGGAGAATTTTAAATGAAAAAATTCCGGACCATACCAAATTGGTCATAGTAAGCGGCTGGTCATATTATCCGTGGTCATAATAAGCGGCGCCTACTGTATTTTAAAAAATATGACTTCAGTGACTTTCTTGCAAATACCTATCGAGGTAATTGTTAGTAACATCGCTTTGCAGGACGTGGCATGTTCGTCAGTATCGTAACGCATAACTTAACAACTTGAAATGTCCAAATTTAATATATTTAATGTGATTACATCATTACTGTGATTGCACTACTACTAGAGATGCAACCGTCTGCTAATATTTTGATGGTTTTTCAACATTGAATAAATTTATCCCACATTAAATTTGGCAACATCAAATAGATTCCAATTTACCAATTGTTATGTCATTATTTTTTCTTTTCCAACAATTAAGTCAAGAATTAATGTGTCTTGTAACCAGCTGTTAGTGACTTTAAGTTGGTGTTCTACAGTTTAGCTTAAATAGTTCAATTTGAACATTTAATTTTTGGTATTAGTTTTCATACAAGTCAGAAACTAAAATAAGATGGCGTGGTTTGTTGATGTATTTACCCAACCTTATTTATCTAGGGCTAGGCTATTTTCAAGTTTAAATAATTGCTCTTATAAAATCTTTGATTTAAAAATAATAAACATTTTTAGATTGAAAAAGTAAATTGAAGCTAAATATTACAGCCACAATGAGTTCTGCGAAACGAAAATGTAGGCAATACAGCGTCAGCTACCTTCAATACGGATTTATCCCTGCTTCTCGTTCTGAGTTGCAGCCGATGTGTTTGCTATGCAAATTTGTAATGAAGCAATGAAACCATCCAGATTTTCTGAGCATTCAACAAAAATTCACCCAGATAAAGCAGACAAAAGTGCAACATTTTTTCAGTGCCTTTGAGATAATTTCAAAAAACGAAAAATTATTGGTTCGATGTTTGCAAGCTCTTCCCAGTGTAGCGTGTCGCATTTCATCGAGCTGACTTGCCAAACATCTTTTTGTTATATATATTTGTTTTGTTAGCTTACTTTCGGCGGCTTGGTACTTAGCTCCCGTCGATATGTGTGATTCTAGTTGTTTACTGTGAGAGCTGTGTTTGCTATTTTGCAATTTCGTGCGTCCCCAGTTTGACGCCCACCCAGTGCACCGTTGCTACTTTATCCAACGATTTTACTGATGAAGTAATCAGTCCCGTAGCACTCCAACTTCCGGCCCCCCCCCAAAGTAAGCGCAAGAGCCCCTGCGCACAGGTCATATCACTTTAGAGGTGTAAAATTGAAAAGCTGCATTAAGAAAATACACCACAATTTGTACATAAGTAAACAGGCTAATGTCAGAATAAAGCATGCCGATACCAAAGGTGCAAGTCATAAAAAATTCGGCACCGATGCCAGAGTTCAGTAGGACATTTATGCAGACACTGCGAAACGAAAGCAATGACACTGAAAAACATGAAAAAGTTATAAAAACACAGTATCATTTAAATAGTCTGGAGCGAACCTTTTTGTTCGCAAATGCTGTTATGACATTGTCATAATCAAGAGATCGGGCGCAGTCATTTTCGATTGACAACATGGCTAATGAAGATAGTCTACTGTCTGTCATAGACGTTCTATTAAAAGTTTTGATCAGTTTCAATTTGCTGAAGCTTCTTTCAGCGCTGGCAACAGTCACGGGGCAAGTTAGTAAGATTCGAAGTGCGATGTACACATTCGGATACAATTCAAATAAATGAGTCTTTAGAAGATAGTTCAGAAAGTCTTGAGCCGTATTGAGATTGCGTTTTTTTTGTAAAATTAAAACAAACCGCTGTAGCTCAGCGCTCATTTCATCAGAATCAATGTCACCGAACTTTTTTTGGAACTCTTTACAGCAAGTAAGAAGAGCATTTTCTTGTTGCACAAGCAAAAGTTTGTCTCGTGTGTACAAAAACGAAAAGGCGGAAGAAACCTCACGTAACAAATTAAAGCGCTCCTTTATTGACATAATAGCCTGGTCTACTAATGGATAGAAAATGTTGCTTTTAAATTTCAGTTCAGGAGTAGCTCGTTGTTCTTCGTCACCTTGGTAATCAAACAAT
Source organism: Trididemnum clinides (assembly GCA_963675345.1). Lineage (NCBI taxonomy): Eukaryota > Metazoa > Chordata > Ascidiacea > Aplousobranchia > Didemnidae > Trididemnum > Trididemnum clinides. The sequence continues at coordinate 22,475,157 of OY776297.1, forward strand.
CTTCTTTTCTTTCCACTTCTTGACGGAGGAAAAGAAGGATCAATATCCAATTCCTGTGCTATTTCAACAGCAGATGTTGCGGCACTGTCATAACCCGCTGTGCGATAGTTTTGCAAAAACTTTTCAGTTGCCTGGATTTCCGTTTCCATTGTATGAAGGGAGACTCCATACGATTGAAGAATCTTGCTTGCTTTATTGACTTGGAATAGGGTATCATACCAAATAAACACCGACAAAAGAAAACCCCATTTTGATAAATGAGCTATCAACGATTTTGTTTCTGAGGCAGCTCTTCCATCTTTTCTTTCTATGGAAATGACTTCCAAGTCTTTCAGTGACAGCAACACCTCTTTTAAATTGTATCGAAGAGGTTTGATGCATTTAATTCTGCTTTCCCAACGAGTATCAGATTGTGACTTTATGGACAGCTCCACATGTTTCTTCAAAATTTCCCAACGCTGAGCAGAGGAAGAAAACAGCACATACAACCTTGTAAGTACTCCAAAAAATGTCAATGCTTCCGTCGATCAATTAGCACTGTCAACAACAACTAAGTTAAGGGTATGGTTTGCACAGGGCACGTAAACAGCTTTGGGATTGATGTCTAGCATTCTTGCTTGGACCCCAGAATGTTTTCCTTTCATGTTAGCACCATTATCATATGACTGACCTCGACAATCAGACAATTCGAGTTGCAGTTCGGTCGCTTTTTCTAACAAAGCGTCCAACAAGCCTTTCCCAGTACTGTCACTTATTCTCAAGTAGCCAAAAAATGTTTCTTTAACAACAGCAGCTTCTTCATTACATAGTACATAACGGAGAATGACAGACATTTGTTCATGATGTGACATATCTGGAGTGCAGTCCAAAATTATAGAAAAATATTTTGCCAATTTCAATTGCTGTAAATTTTCTTTTTCAACTTCTGTCGCTAGCAATTCAATTAGTTCATTTTGTATGGTAGGACTCAAATAGTGATCTTTAGTGTTTTTATTCTTGATTCTGTCTTGAAGCTCTTTTAGGATCGGATCTCTTCTTGCCAAAAGCTCAAATATACCCAGAAAATTTCCATTGTGAGGAGATCCTAAGACTTCTTCAGATCCTCTAAAAGCAAGATTCCTTTCCGATAGAAACAAGGCAATGTCGATAAGTCTCTCTAAAACATTTCTCCAAAAACGTCTTTCATTGAAAAAAATATTCATCTCGCGTTTGTCGATAGTGGATGAATTTCTTATCCCTTGAGCTAGCAACATCCATTGACTGCAGCATTCTTGGTGGGAAATGCCGTTTTCATGGTCTTTCAGTTTTTTCGAAAAACCCTCCCATGTATTTATACCACTACAAAAGGGGCTTAGTGTTTTTCCAAATAGCTTACAACAAAAGCAAAAAACTTGATCTGATTCCCCAGAATAAACTAGCCACGACCGTGAAACACTTTCACCATCAGGTAACACACGTTTATAATGGTTGGAGGAAAAACGTCGCCTTGGAGTTGTGTTATTATATGGAAAATTCATTATTAGTTGATGTGGTCCACGCTTTACTACAGCGGTTCCCAACCGGGGAGGAATTCCTCCCCAGGGAGGAATTTTACCATCATAGGGGAGGAATTTCCACATTTTAAACTTTGAAAGATTTTAATTTTGTTGCTTTTTGGTCGATATTTGTGTTTCAGAATTATTCCATGCATTTTATTAAATTAGTTCAATTGTTCCCAACCAGGGAGGCATTCTTTCCAAGAAGGATTTCTACCCATTTAGGGAAAACATTTCCACATTTTCAAGTTTATCTGTTTTCAATTTGGTTGCATTTAGTACACCATTTGAGTTTTAGGATTATTCCATAAATTTCCTTAACCTGGTTGTTTTGCAATGCGATGCCATGGATGTATTCTTACACAGTGTTCTCACAAGAGTGTTGAAAAATGTATTTTGAAAATGTATTGTATTAAAAAAAAACGTATTTAAATTTAAAAAAATGTATTCTCACAAAAGTATTGAAAAATTCCGAGGACAGTGGACAAACTTTACTGAAAAAAACATTTTTTATTTTTTCACTGGCATTTTTACTTCATATCGACACCACTTTTAGAAACTATACAAGAGGCTACTTTACAAGTATATCTCCAAAAAAATAGATCGTTATCCCAAATGAAGGGAAAAATATATCTTCCGTGCAAGGTAACCTCCAGAAGAAAGTTCCTTCTCCCATTACAAACGAAACCGGCCCCACTAAATTTTATTTCAATGGGATTTAGAATTTTCTGTAATTCACAAAATTTAAAAGAAATCACTTTAAAAGTTTACCATTTTTGCTAGAGCACTTTCGCCCCCTTCGTTTTGCAATCCTTGCATGCACATCATCATTACTCAAAAATCAAAGGTCTTATACCACTTGTTTTATTTTGGTCAGTTGCTTATCAAGAAGCATACAATTTTATCGTTTCTCCATTGAGACGTCATATGATGTTTACCCACTGTTTCATGCAATGTCCTGCGCATGTATTGTAGACTGTACAGTGCTATATTTTTAGTTGAGCATGATGATAGCAATTTAAGGAAAATAAAAAGATGCTGGATGTCCTTGAACGCAGAATCACACTCGCAGGCGATTGAAGTTGTGGAAAAGCCCCACTATTTCATAGCTACTGTTGGCGCAGCCAGCTCTACTGAGGAAGCAATTCAAGCGTTTCTAATTGGCCCAGATTGCATTTTGGGGTGGTGGAAAAAATTAAGATGGAGGGATTCTCATGTCATGTCTACGAGAATCTTGCTCAAGTGTCTCTATCCAAAGCATGTCATTCTTCGGAGGTAATACATACAAGACGGTGGTGTGATTGAGAAAACTCTTCCTCGATTTTAGTGGTGTCTTGCTGCATGCCGTCCATACAGTCCGTACGATTTGTCATCGCTGGCTTGCCTTTGACATTCCACTGGGCTGACAACTTTCTTTTCGATCTCGATTAGGGTAATGCTGGCTAACATTTGATTTTTGGTATTGGTAGAGTTGAGGTTATTTGTTATGAGACGCAAATACTGTTGTGGGCTGATTAGAGATGTTTAAGATGGCAAGATGTTTACCATACTGGTCAGATATATTCCACTGCTCAGTATCGCAAGGTGGGTGCAGAGGCGTTGCTAGCGGTTGGCTACAGAAGCCATGGATTCCTCAAAGTTTTTGACTTTGATCATAAAACGTAGACACTTTTGGCCAAAAATAGGAAAAGAAATTGGTTGAAAAAGTTGATTTTCAAAACAATAGGATTTCATCTTCATAATGGCCAAAGATAGGAAAATAAACGCTTTCAAAAAGTTGGTCTCCGACAAGAAAATTACCCAACAAACTTCTATTTTTAGTCTACCCAAAATAGGCTCAGCTACTGGGCGAGAGCTGTCGGTTTGAATAGATATGAATAGGCATCCAACTTTATCGAGGTAAGTTTTCTCCACAGGTGATTTTTTGCACCAACCTTTGCTATGGCGTTGACAACTGTCGTTTCAAATAAAAGGCTGCGATCCAGTGTTACACTAAGGTGTGCTGGATTGGAAAAGTATAAAAAAAGCATAACATAAAGGCAAAAAGCTCCGCATTTTTTATTTTATTTTCAAAAGGGAGGAATTAAAAGTTTCAAAAACGTGAAAGGAGAAATGTATCAAAAAAGGTTGGGAACCACTGCTTTACTATATCACATCGTTGAGCATCAGAAATACTTTCAGGCCATTTACATGGGTCATCAGGGATAGGGGTAAATTGAGATTCAGTTATTTTTGATATTGAAGGTTGCGTATTGGCAGGTAAATCACAACTTACATTTTCTGGAAATTCACAATCACTTTGATGCTGATCGTCATAGTCTTCTTTTTCTTGTACACTATAGTTTTCTTCATCCCTCTCGGTACTAGTGCCAGGTCTACTTTGCTCAGTAATCTTGAAAAAATCTGTCATCTTGGGCAATTTCGCTACAGCATCTCAAGCAGTGGCTGCTTCTTTTCTCTTTTGAGCACCACTTTTTGAACGTTTCATTCTATACAATGTCAATAAAATACTTTATCTGCACTCTGCAGTGTATATATATTGTCCCGGTATTTATAGCCAAACAGAATTCCAGACCAATCTATGATTGTTGCGTAACAACGGCATTGTTACGTCAATCGAATATTCAAGATTCTACCAGAAAATCAATCGAAATATTCTAGATTCTGCGAGATAAAGTGACGTTGCATTCACTTATAATGTCACAAGCCAATTTCTTCCTACAGTTTAAATCGGTTGTAAACAAGTCTGCTGAACTGAAAATAGTCACGTAGCCAAAAAGCAATTTCAGACTAACTTGGGCCCCCAAAGTTGGCCTGGGCCCCCCCCAATTGGGGGGTTTTGGGGGCAGCTGCTACGTCTCTGGAAGTAATATTAACTGACGAAGTATCTACCGTCAGGTTTGTAGCCGCTCGGCTATCTCCGCTTAAAGAATATCGTGCTTCTATAGTTTGCACGCCTGGCGATGTAACATCACGCCAGGAATCTCAGCCTGTATGACTTTCCGGCAATCTAGTCGTGGACTGATATCCATTATGTTACTCATGATGATTAGCCTGCATGGCTTTCCGGCAATCTAGCCGTGGACTGATATCTATTATGTACTTATTATGATCGGTTTAAATAATAGTCCAGTAGCTGGCAACTGGAGTAATTGTCTGCGCTGGCTTATTAGCTCGAGGTCCCCTACATAAACTGGTTAAGTACAGCAGCATGTAGCGCAACGGCAGGCACCCAACTGTAGTCCAAATTAAAACGAGTGCTCTACATGTGGCGACTAGTTACTTCCATCATGTTAGCTTTTACGTGTAGATGGCAATCCATATATAAAGCCAAGCGATGTTGACGACTTTCTGCTTGTGGTTTGGAGTTGAAGTTGCTGAGGTTGCTAAACCAGCAAAGTGTTGATGAATTGCTAATATCTTACAATCTGTCTTTGATGATTGCAAAAAAAGGCAAACCTCATACGATTGGTAAAAAATTGATCTTGCCTGCAGAAAAAGAAGTTTTGAACACTATTTTGCCTCACAAGACTTGTTCTTCAGTAATCAAGTCAATTTCTTTGAGCAATGATACCATACAAAACCGCATTGATGAGATGCCAGCAAATGTAGAACAGAAGTTATGCAACACATTGAGGAATACAGAATTTAGCTTCCAACCAGACGAGTCAACTTTTCCTGGTAAAGAGTCGCTACTACTTGGCTATGTTCGTTTTGTGCTCAAGGGAATTTTGTGTGAAGACCTGGCAGTAGCTTTATCTCTAAATATTGATTCGCGAGGAGAAACAGATTTCAGGAAATCAAAACTTATTTTGAAACCAATGCAACTTCTTTGACCAATGTCATCGCCTGTGCAACTGGCGGTGCATCATCTATGATGGGCCGTTACCGTGGATTCAACGATTTCTTGAAATCCGAAAATCCTAATGTGATAATATGTCATTGCGCAATTCATCAGCAGCATTTGATGGCCAAAAATATTAGTGGTCTTCTTAACCAGTCCTTGAAGACTGCTATTAGGTCAGTCAATAAAATTAAAGCCCACGCACTAAACACACGCCTATTCAAGCAATTGTGCAATGAAAATGATGAAGCCTTTGAGCGCTTATTACTTCATACCGAAGTACAACCGCTTTCAAAAGGAAACTGCTTTGTACGTGTTAACTTGCTTTTTGATACTGTCGTGGAATTTTTGCGGAGTTGCGATCCTGGTCTCGCTCAAGAAGTTATGGTCATCAAAAATGATTCTGCATACTTATCGGACATATTCGCCAAATTTAATGAACTAAACTTATCCCTTTACGGCAGTGTTTCCAAACTTTTTCAACTCGCGTACCATTAGAAGGTTTTGCACTATGTTTGCGTACCACCAACATTTGGAAAATTTAATAACTCAGAAATATACAGTAGCAATGTTTTTTTTAAACAAGCATCAGCCCAGAGTTGAACAAAAATAAAAAATGACTGAAAACACAACAATAGCTTTAATGAGAAAGATGTAGTTGTTTTTTCCCCACTAATTGGTCAATTCTAGGAATAACTTTGCTTACAGCGCATCTAAAATCATCCCCAGGCGCAACAAGGCGGTTCCAGCTTTTCGATTTTATGCTCATTAAAAGCCGACAACCCCTGCTTGCACCACCACGTTGACGGAAAAATCAATAATTGTGGAACAGCGTGAGTGGCTAGATTAGGGTACGATGACTCCATGCTCAGCCAGATGTCTATAGGACAGCCGCATTCTTTGCGCTTGATCTTTACTGCCTCATTAGTTGAAATGTCTATTAGCTCTTCTTCTTTTCCAGTCCCCACGGGCAGATCGGCTGGATCAACGAAGAATGGGTTGATGCAATAAGCGCAAGATGTAACGTCAGCAAAGTAATGCATCAACTTCTTTTTTAGTTGCGAAAGAGGGCAGATAATTTTTTCAGAAAATTCATCATTAGGTTTGTCCTCAACCAAGGTGAGGAGTTTGAACATTGCGTACTTTTTATTCTTCACGTTCTCTATCCAGAGTGCCAACTTTGAAATATACTTAGGTAAAGTTTCGTTGGTTCCTTGGAATGACATATTGAAGTTGTTTAGAACTTCAAAAATGTCGGATAAATAGGTCAATCTTGCAACAAACTCCTTACTCTCAAGGTCTGCCTGAAAATCGTAATTCTTTTCCCTGAAAAATTAAAGTAGTTTATCCCGCAGTTCAAAAAGATGCCTTGTCGCATTACCTCTGAAGAGCCAGCGCACTTCCGTGTAATTGAGAAGACAGGTACGTTTTAGCCAAAATCTTCGCAAAGTCGCTTAAAAAATCGGGTATTTACGGCAGATTTTTTTACAAAATTTGCCAGCTTGATAACTCGCTTCAAACTTAATAGCATTCTCTGAGGAAGCGCCTTCGCACAAAGAGCATATCTATGTGTGAAGCAGGTGAACAATGGTTGCGTTTGATGAAACAGTTTTCACCTAAGTTTTAAACCCAGATTTACGTCCCAGCATGGAAAGAGCCCCGTCGACTCTACAGCCAATCAACTTTTTTCAGTCCAGTTTATTTTGTTTGAAAAATTGTCCGAAACCTCAAAAATATCCTTCTTCTTCTTGTTGGGCTGGAAAGTTCCTTGCTCATCAGCAACTCAGTTTTCACATCATTGTCTTGAGTAGTATAGCGAACATAGACCAGTAATTGAGCATTGTTTGTTATGTCCGTCGACTCGTCCAGTTGCATAGAAAACCCAAACTTTAAGTCTTTCACACCCGAAATTACTTGGTCAGCAATATCAATGAACATCTCCTCTATTCGATTTTTAACCGTGTTGTTAGAGAAGGATGCAGTTTACAGCTTTGCAGCCGTCTCCAATTCAATTACGTTCTTAACCATAATCTTTGCTGCGGGCATTACCAGAAAGAAACTCACCAATGGTATATCCTTTCATGTTTTTAACAACTGAAAGAGCAATTTTATACAATGCTGTGATAACGCCCTTCCTTTTCAGGTAAATCACGCCAGCCTTGTTTAGGCGTTGTCTTTTTGCGTTCTCTCCTAGTCGCTGGAAGTTACTATCGTCTTGTTCTTTCTCTGTAACATGATTTGTCACAAGGTGACGCCTGAGGAGGCTGGGTTTCGTAGCTGACTTAGAAAGTGTCTTCATACAAATTACACATTGTGGTAGAGATTCTCCCCACGCTTAATGGCTATGAACCCATACTTTATGTACGTTAGACAGTACTTTCGCTTCGGCATTTAGAAAAATATTTTATATATTCAGCTAAAGATTAATTAGTTTTAAACAAATTATAATTTAGCTCTTATATATATTCAGCTAAAATTTTATATCGCTTCGACTATTTCTAATAATATAAAAATTAGTTTTTAACAATGTAAGAGGAATAAATAGGCTACAATTCTACTGCAACCAGCAGTTGACCTTACAGCTCAAACCAACTTTATATTCACTTTATTTATCACACAATTAGCCTTTCAATTGGCGTGTAAAGCCCAAATAAAAACAATTATGACATAATGATTTTAAAGTATTTTCAATTTTTAATATTTGTTGTTGTAACTTATCTACTTAAGTAAGTTGCTCGCGATCCACCTGAAAGACTCTCACGTACCACAGTTTGGAAACCACTGCTTTAAGGAAACGAAATAAACCTTATCAAGATAAAGTCGGCACTGTCTGGATTTAATAACAAACTCACCCTACATCGGCGAAATTTAGCTAGACAAGATTTTTTCAGTTTGTAAGCTTGCAACAACTTGATTCACGCAATGGTAGTGCTATAAAAGATGCTGACGTAGACGCATACAGCAAATATCTTCATGAATTAAAGACAGACATGGAAGTGCGATTTCAGGATGCATTTCAATTGGAAGTCGTTGATTGGACAATCGCCCATTTTGTGATATTATTTCTGAAAATGGAATTCGGGAGGAGGAACTCATAACATTGAAAAGTGATCTTGAACTAAACCGAAGTTTAAGATTTCGTATCAAACGTTTTGGTTGCAAAACGAAATTAAAGAAAGATACCTTCATGAGTGTGATCGGGTCAAACTTCTTCTGATTGCCTGTCTCAGCTCTTACTTGGTAGAGCATGCATTTGGTGCGGTGATAACGGTTCTGGACCGCAAGAGAAATCGTCTTGAAATAGTCAACTGTGGAGACTTGAGACTGGTTCTTACTAAGTTGGAACCTGATATTGACGAATTATTAACAAAACACCTGCCTCAGCCATCCCATTAATAAAACAGTTACATGAGCAGCTAAAAGGAGTGTTGGCATAATTTCTGACATGATATTTAATTCAATTTTTGATAGATCTAGAAAAAAGCTTCCAAAAGTATAGTGAGGTGACTTATCTACTAAGTTTCTGACGAATATTATACAGGTGATTTTCAATATTACTGAAGTCATTACACGTGAAATATCGATAAATAAATATAATTGCTGTTGGCCCAAATTTTATTTCCAAAGCAATCCAAGTTTCTTCTATTAGTTGCAAGCCACATTCTAAATTTTATTTGTCGCAAAACGTAGAAATCTTGAATGCACATACCGACACCACCAACACTTGCAATTCTGTCAGAGCATATAAAAGTACAACCAACTAAAGTAAATATATGTTCCTATAGACAGCATCAGATTTTTACTTTTCTGTCGGTCAAAGCGATTATGTTTGCAGCTTTTTAAAAGTGGAGATACAACCCCTCAGCTTATGCATATTTTCGTGAGACTTCTAGTATTGAAATGAATAACAAAAAGTGAATGAATTTACCAGTAAATTAGATTGCTGCTTAACATGCGTTAACGTCTACACAAGTCGTCCTAAGTTTTTTCGATGCGAGGCGTTTGAAAATCTTGCTGTACTTGCGATGCAACTTAGGACACAGGCTGTTAATTTCGGTTTTTTGGGTGATCAATCTGTTTGTCCAGTTGGAAATCTTTTTAGTGGATGAAGTTTTCTAAACGATTCTGACGTCCATCGTTACGGCGCACTTTTTTTTCAACAAAATGTTAGGTAATCTCTGTTGAAATTAATATTCTTAACCTTGCATAAAATTTGAAGACTTTTTTTGGTAATCAGCCATAGAAAATCAAATTTTGTGTCTTTTGTTTTCAGGAAAGTACAAGTCATCAAATCCAGGGACCTCTGGGAGGCCCTTGGAGAATTAAAACGATGTCCCGAGAAGTCGGAACACGCAGTGTGAGAGCCATGGGTTTATACAGAATAGCTTACTAAGATACATTTTGCCATCGTCACAAATTAAAAGATGTTTCATAATTTCTAAGGTTTTGAAATCTTTATAAAACTATAAACATTGCTTTCTTAAAATCAAAATTTCAAAGCATTTTAGAGATTTTGAAATCCTCCAACTTACAAGCAAAGACAAGTGATTTTAATACAATATATCAAGAAAAAGACATTCTATGTAAATTAATTGTGATTCACATCTTTAATGTTTTCCATTTTGATGCATTTGGGTTCTTTTCGACTTCGTTGAGCAGAGGGATAAACATTCTAAACGTATTTTCAAAGAGAACTCACAGTGGTTGGTAAACAAGTTTTCTTTTTTTTCGGTTAAAAAATTGTGCCTTTTGCCGAGAATTTTTCTCAGTGCATTGGGTAAGATTTTGCTTTGGAGCTTTATCAGAGTGCTACAAAAATTCTTGAGCAAAACGACGGCGAACAACTGCGTAACAATTCCAATCATACCATGACTCGACAATTTTGATTTTTGCTCCTTACGAGAGTAGAATTACTACGCCTAATTTATGGCAATACAACCGCTACAATATCAAATTACTGTAATTACATTTGTAATATAATCCAAAACAGACAGGAACTATAGCAATTATACCAGCGCTTCACTACAAGTGCCCAGCGAAATTCTTGTAGAAGAGCAGCGCAGCATTTCAATAAATTGATTTTTACGAAAGAAAACATTTCTTGAAAATCAGCGCATTTTTTTCAATTTTCTACTGACTAAAAAAAGTTTTCGATTACCCGTAAATGGCATGTGTTGTCAATGCTTGCTTCTGTCTTGTATCTTAATTTTTTTTTATTGCTGTTTTTCTACAATTTCTTGCAGTAGTCCTTCCGAAATAGCGTTAGTGAAAGTGGGTAGCACGCTCAAAAAGTTTAGGAACCAGAAAATTAAACCATCAATTTTTTGAAGCGTCAAAATATTGTAAAATATTGTTTATGTATCGGCAGTAAAATAACTTTGTATAGTTTTACTAAAACTGCTTTGTTAAAAAGAGGGCAAACATATTGTACGAACGCCATGTCGGAACCACAGTAAATAAAGCAAAATACAGTAGAACGCCGATTGTCTAAACTAATTGGGACCGGAACTGGTTCAGACAATTGATCTTTTTGAACAATCGATTTTTGCGTAAACCAAGTAAACAGGGCACAGTAAACGGGAAGTGAGAAGCTGGGATTCCATTTCGAGCTATACATGAGTACAAAGTGTAAACTGACAGCTCTATCTACAAGGCGGAGTGCTACTGGGAGAATGCTCAAAAGTTGCTTCATGCACATGGTACATGAATGGCCTTGTTGTTCTAACCGATTGGAACACATGTCTCATCAAACATTGATAAGCAAATCGGCAGTTGGCTTAGATTAATTGCACCAAAGTTATTAGGTGGACCAAAATATTAATTGAAATAAGTCTGATTTTTTAACTTTGAATATTGTGCAAAATGTTGCCCAGAAGCATTGAAAGCCGTATAGCCCAAGCGCAGAACAGATGCAGAGAAAAATATTAAAACTAGATACAAGAAATACATTTTAGGGCTTTCGTTGTAGTTTTATTGACATATTTTACATTAAATTTTTAGTGGAAGTGGGGTAAATTTGCCATCTCTTACTCCACCTTAAAATCAATTGGAACGACGCGAAAGTCTGAATTTCTTTTGCCAGAGTTTGAAAAGTGCTCAATTCAATGTGATAATGTTATCATAAAGAGATGATTTTATGTAGATCAGAGCTTTTCAACCGAAATTCCGAGCCATTTAAAAGTTCCGCAGAGATTCCTTGAGTTCTGATTTCAATATTCAGACAATGATAATATTTTCTTGTGTGCGTAAACCCTGAAGCCAAGCATATGCGCACAGTACCTGTTTATCATTCTGGTTTTATCAGTTTTTTTCTATTTTTATCAAATGGGTTCCGCGACATTTGCGAACCGGGCACAAGATTCCTTTACGTCTAAAAGGTGGAAAACGGCTGATCTAAATACAATCACTTAAACGTTTTTAAATTATAACAAATATTATTTTGTCCTTATTTTTTTGGTCAAATTTTTTCTTCCAATGTAATTTTTTGCCTGACAGCTTGAACTGGCGACTTGATTTATCTCATCACTAACAAATTTTAAAGTAATTGGAAACAACAATGCCGCATCCGATCTCTGACAGATTCAATGCTGGCTTGGGATGGAAAGGTTGGGTGATAAATGTTCGAGAGGTTTCTGCGTCGTTGTGGTCTGGGAGATACTTTTATGACAAATTTCCCTGCACAGATGCAACTTGGCGCTGCAGTAAAGGTTAAAAAGTATCAAAACGAATGAAAAAATTACCTCATAAGGACTTTAAAAGCTTTTGGGTCCATTATTATATCACATAAAACACCAATGTTAATTTTGCTTTCATGATAGCAGCTCTTGTAATAATAAGCTTCATCCATATCCAACGCAACAGACATGAATACTTAACTAAGTATTCACTAAAAAATTATTAGGACCATTATCACATAAAATCAAGATTGCTGTATATTGACCAATCTTCTCATACCACTCATAGTTATTGTTGATGCAATCTGTCCGACATGCTAATAATTTACAGGTGTTTTTTCAGCGCAGAACACATTTACGTCATAGAGGTAGACCACAAGATAAGAGATCAAAAGGAGCCAAGTCATGCTTTTTTTTTGTAAAATGACGTAAGAGCATTTTTAAGAGCTTCGACTCTAAAAAAGGTTGTGAAAGTTTCCGCCAACACCTCCCCTTTCAAAAATAATATTATGTCTTCGCCATTAAGGTGCAGTGTTGTTGGCGCACGAATAACAATAATAACAAATAGGATGCAGAGACTACGTATGTGCGAAAACCAGAAAAGTAAAATCTCAGAGTGAATCAACTATGCATTTTAAAATAAAAACGTAGTCGGTCCATTGAAGTTTAATGCACATGTTTGTTTAATCATGTTTAATCACCACATGCTTCCATTGTGGTCAGATTAGAGCACAATGGAAGCATCCTACGAATTTCGTGACCTGATCTTTATTTAATGCTATTTTCGTGTAAAATGGCAAAAAACTAAACAAAAAGATTGCTTTTTGACAGTTTTCCTTGAACTCTATTTTTAAAAATTTTTTCTTGATTAAAAAGTATGAAATCGTGTTGGGAGGTTGCTGCCAAAGTGATTATACGTCACCTCCTTCGCTCCCGGACGTTCTACGGCTACGCAAATAACAACGTGAAACAAGCATATCATCGATTATAAAACATATTCGATATAGATCACCATAGTTCCACATCGATTATTATACATTGTTGATCAGGAAATGTCTTAAAAACATACAATACTCTAATTTCAAAAAATTCTTTTTCAATGAAGGCCTAATAAATGCCGTACAAATTTACTCCCATTTTGGGTGCTTGCTTATCTTCAACATAAAAGTATCCCGGTTTTTTATTATTTTTAAAATTTTTGGCGGGGTTGTACTTTTTTTTAAATTGCCGCTAGATAATACTAAAAACCGTACTTTTAAGGCAACAAAGTGAAAATATCAAAAGGGTGTAATTTTTCCGCAATTAATATTTTGTAAAGCCCGAAACCAAAATTGTATAAAATTTTTTGGCTCGGTACTGAAAAAATATGCATTGAAATTATGTTTTTGATCAATCAACACAACAGGATGGTCCGACTAATTTTAGCCAGTGGGCCATTTTACAAGTAGCCCATCAACTTGCTAACCACTGTGCTCAAGATCATAAATTAAACAATGGACGCAAATATTTAAAATTGAAACAAAGGCAAAGACATGATTGATTGAATTATTTTATTACAAAGGTTTAGCAGGTTTCTTGTGTTTGAGATTTCTGTGATACTGTTGCTTTTGGTTGCATAATAATGTTAGTGGTAGTAAGTTGGAGACAATTCATCAGTGTCTTGTCTGTCATTCGACTTTTAGAGCTGCACTAATATTGTTTTATACCAAAAAAATATACTCTGACATGCGCATGTACTTCTAAACTTTGAGAGCATTTTTACGGCAAAATTCTTCAGTTGGAGATATCTACCATTGCTAACTAACTTGTAAAAGCTTTTTGAAATTTGTTTACTAGCCTCGAGAAATGCATCTGGTGGCCAAATCGTGGGCCTGTGGTTGGACCAGGCTGTAACATGAAAAAAAAATTTATCAAATTACCTATAACTATGTATCTTAGGAAAGAAACTATTTTCAAGATTTAGATGATTTATTCTTTCAAAAGAATACTTTCTTGCTTGAAACGAAACAGAACCATCTTTACCCCTCGCTTTTTGGTTAGGGGGTAACAATTTTCGACTGGAAGTACCCCAAATATAGCAATTTTTCCTAATTTTGGCTTAAATATAGCTTTTGACAATGTCCGGTAGATAATGCCAAAAGACCTTACTTTCAAAGAAAAATAATCAAAAAATTCTGAAAGCCCAAGTTTTTTGAAAATTGCACTTTTCTTGAAAAACAATCTAGGTACTAAAAATATTGCATCTAACTTTTTGATCAGCCAGTACTAAGTAAAGATTAAATCAATCTATCTAACATTAAATATCTCCTGAAAAAAATTCTTCAAAATTTTTAGTGATGTGTATAGTTTTGGAAGACTTCTACTTTTAGCGATTCTTAAAAATTGGTAATTTAGTTCTGGTTTTCTAAACTTACCAACAACGCAAATCAAAAAACCTTTTAATCTTGGAAAAATGTTCTAAAAATTAGAAAGAGAGCAGTTTTTTTGATATTTGCCCTTTTCTGAGGGCTAGCTCCCAAATTTTGAACGTTTTTGACTGGTACTAAAAAATATTGTAGGCCTATTGCACCTACAGTGCTTTTGTGATCAGTAGGGCAATTTTTTTATGACCTAATTTTTCCTAAAATAATTATGACTTTAAATATGACCTAATTTTTTCTGTCTGGTTCTTAAAAACTATGCAGCCGAGTCGGAGTATTGAACTCATTATCATTTATTTCGAACAGTTGAACCGCATAATCAAGTACGAATGGACATTGTCTTTGTCAAAATTGCGTCCAGGACATAGCATTTTTTTCAGTATAGAGAAAGAGCGTTCCACAGAAGCCGAAGTTGGCTGTGCTCTTTGAAGCAGCCCTACCTCAGCAGGAGAATGATCTGGTAGATGTGCACCACTACCGGCGGCAATTTTAAGGAAGTCGCTACCTCTAGCTAGACGATTTTGAACATAATTTTTTATCTCACATGGGTCGTCACCAAAGTGGAGATTTTGAATGGCTTCCGAAGCAGCAACAATTGTTTTCGATGAATTGGTAATTCCCTTGATTAGGATGGCAATATCTCGGTAGTTACCATAGATTTGCCTTAATTCGACGAAAACTGCAGGTTCTGCTAAGGCTTCCTTTGCCCGCTCAACCACTTTTCCACCATCTTCAAAATTGTCAACAATGTTTTTGATAATTTGGAAGTTTTCTGCGTAGTAGAAAGATGCCTCCAGCCACGTGGCCCAACGAGTCAAAACAGGTTGTGGTGGTGCCGGCAAACCAGCTGCGGTGAACAAAGCATGTCGGTCTTTGTTTTTTATGGTTGCTGCTTTTATAGACGATATCAAATTGTCTGCAGCTTTAAAATGTGTACGTATATGCTCAGCACAATTATGCAGCAAATGTGCGATGCAAGTAACATGGAGCAGGCGTGGATACAGGATTTTTAATGTTTCAGCTGCTTTTATCATGTACCTTGCGGCATCACTGAGTAGCAGCAAAAACTTCTCACGAGCAATATTCATGTTCTTGAGGGTGTCGTCAACAATTGTACAAATATTGGAGGTATTGGAGTTGCCATTTAATGGTTTGCAGTTGACTAAGTATGTTTTTTCAGTTTCCTCCATCAGCCCTGCTAAAATATTGACATACTTTTGACCAGATATCTCAGCCTCATCTACGACCAAAAACAATGCTTTTGCAGCAAACAATTCCTTAAGGCGTTCAGTTTCTTTAGCAGCCAATTCCTTAACATGGCTTCGACATGCTGATTCAGAAGGGCAATGCTTCCCCAACTCTGAGTTTAATAGCTTTTTAATACTGGCATGCTGAAGCTTATAAAGTGGGATGTCAGCCTCTAAGAATGCCGTAACAACCTTTTTTGTAAAATCCCGTTGGCAAATGGGGACAAAAGACTGTTTGTTTAAGGTCTTTTTTGCCGGTGCAATTTTCTTTTGGTGTTTTGCCGATTTTCGATGTTGTTCCACGTGAAAGCGCTCGTAACATCTGACGATGGTGGCACAAAGCTGACAATAAAGATCATTCTGGGGATTGCAAGGAAACTCTTGGGGATATTGCTTTACATACCTTTTTGTTTTTACTACTTTTGATTCTGCAGTTTTTCCCATACTGTTTGCTAAAACTTGCTGTTAAGGAACACTTGCTAATTCATACGCTTGCTAAATAAGCTAAAATGCGTTAAGGAACACGCACGTGTTAAAATAATTTTCTTTTGCTTGTGGTTATGACGACATAATTCATTTTCTAACTTCTAGCCTAGGGCTTTTGCGAGTTTCAAAAGCATACGGCTATTTCGACAGTTGATGGTGTTGTAGCAAAAGAACTTATTCAAGGAAATAAATTAATTAATTCGATATTTTTGAGCAAGATAACTATGGCGTCACAGAGTCATAACAATAATGGAGATAGCAAAGCTTTGCAATCGTTGTTAATCTAACGTTCTGTCTTTGCATCATGAATATCCTACTGAATATGGGAGCAATGACTAAATTTATGGCTTTTATGACCGAAAATATTTTTTATGACTTATGGTGTAAAATATGACTTTAATATGACTTTTTAACTCCGTTATCAAACATCGTACGAAAGTTTTGATTGAATTTTTGGGTATTTTATAAAAAACAGACCTTCTAAAAAAAATATAACTTTAATGACAAAAAATTGCTCTAGTGATCAGTCAACATAAAGTAAAGATTGGATCAAACTACTTAACTTTCTGCATCTTTTGGAAAGGAAATTTAAAAAAAATTAAAACAATGTGTAAAAAGTTTACTTGTTTTGAAACTACAAGTTTAGTGTAATTCTCCTCAGTTTAGCGCAAAACTCTACGAGCAACAAAAGGAGAAACTTCGTAGTGATCAAAACATTGATTTTTCTGTTCTAGCCAAATTTAATGTTTTGCTGCACCCCAAACGCAATTTTTGCTTGTATTCTGCTGGTTTTTTGATGTTTGTTAAAAGGAGTGATTTTTGCTGCTAAAGAATTTACATAACACAACGAAAAATTAGCAAAACAGTTTGTTGTTTCATTTTTTTGGTTGTCGTTTCATTTTGGTGGTCTGTTTTAAGTTTGATGCTCCGCAAACAATTATTCAAGCGTTTAACCACCCATTCTGTTTTATGCAATATTTTTAATGTTTTCAATAATCGAGAAGTGCTGTTGCAACTGTATCCGTTACCAAACTTGGAGCTCATCTTCAGTGCCACATCTTTTAAGCGTTAAGACTGTTTCCTGCTGACAACCCTATTTTCATAATGCATCATAGTCGTGACTGATTGGGTCATAGAAGCCATGCCCATCTCCTAATTTTTTTCTCCCGATTAAAAATTAAAGGTATTTTGAGATTTAACGGTTTTTAAACGTCAAACCCCCCAAAAAAAGTCACAAAACAAATTCGAGCAACAGATTTGGGGTAAAAAAGCGATTTTCAAAACAGATGGTTTAACAAAGTTGACGGGCAGAAAGACTGAAAAATCCTTTTGCGCCCTCCCTTAAAATTTGCTTGTAACTACGCTAACGCAATGTCCATGCTAACTTGCTGGTGAGTTAGCAATTCTGCGCTTTCAACAGAGATGACGGGTGATTTACTTTAGGATGTTATCATCGCCATTTAGATATGTAAAACGTAATAGTATTTCAACATTTAAAGAATTCACACAGGAAAACACGACATACACAAAGTTTTCTCGGGCAGCACAAAAACTGTCGACGGAATGCATGCGGCTCACGCGCGAGGTTTTCAGCCGCTTTATTATATAATAATTTCTCGCTAAAAAACAGGTCCGTACAAGTATCAGTTCTATGGTAAAGCACGTGGTCAGTAAATTATGGTTGATCGTGACGAACTTGTGATCACAGAGTGCGCGTCAGCATGGATGTGTTGTGTTTATTACTGCAGTCAAACTGTTTAAATCATCAACTGCATAATGGCATGTCTCTGTTACTTCATGCCTCTACTGCTTCCAGCCTTGGTTTTCATTTTATGGCAGCCGAAACATTTGCAATTAATTATTTTTTATTTCTTGGCTTTTTCAAACTGAAAGAAAGTTTTATACAAAATTGGGTGCTACTATAGCGTGAGGTCTACCGACATTAGTCACCTACCGAAATGCAAGGTGAGGTCTACCGCTGGACTCGCACCTACCAAGGTGCAAACTGCGTGAGGTTTGGGTTAGGGTTAGGGTTAGAACCACTGTCCCAACCCTAACCTTTACCCTAACCCCTAACCCTAACCCTAACTAATGATTTATTTGTGTCATTCTTAGAAGATGTACAAAGTGTGTATCGTTAGAATAAATTTACCTTTGTGTGAGGAATGTATGCGTGGTGTTTGGAATTATTATAGCTATAGTAGTAAGTGTGTAGCTATAGCGGGGTGAGGGATAAATAATTCAGTGGTAGACCTAGGGTTACCAACTTTCAATTTCGCCATTCCGGGACACCTTAATTATAGGGTTACCATATCTGAAAAAGCAAAAATCGGGACAATGGATGGCCACTTTTCACGAGACCGAATATATGGGCTTATCATTTTTTTTGCTTAACAAAATCGGGACGCTCAAATTCAGCTCTAGACCTGTTTTATGAGGGAGGGGACCAGCTTCTCCAAAAAAAAAAAAAAAAGGTCATCACCTGTTTGGGTGCACGTTTTGTGGCATTTCTAGGCCGAAGATGACACAAAAGGTGCAGCCAAACAGGTGATGACCTTTTTTTTTTTTTTGGAGATCACATCCCATGTCACAATGCCTTAGTTTATCGGGACTAACGTTTGCACACCCTGCTTCAAGCTGTTCTGGTTGAATCAATCTTAATTTACGGAAATATAGTAATCTATGAACTCTCGCTAAGACAAAGAACTATCAGTAACTTCCGGGACAAAAGTAACCCAGCCCGGGACACGGGACGAAAGACGTCAATTCCGGGACTGTCCCGGCCATTCTGGGATGGTTGGCAACCCTAAGTAGACCTCACACTATAGTAGTAACCGGAGGTAGATCTCACGCTATAGTGTGGTAGACCTCACGCTATAGTAGCACCCAAAATTGATCCATCTTTTTCTTCCTTAAATGCCTCGCCTCTGGCTTCAGCGACCGCAATGCAATCTCTTTTCTGTTAGTCTCCATCTTTCGCATAATGTAGTATGCCATTAGTGATCGGTTTGTCGTACTGTTTTAAGTTAATCCAAATAAGTATTTCTCTGATCACTACGAGCACGTTTTCCAACTTTTTTCCAGTTGATACAATACGTTTTCAATTGTTTTTTCTTGTAATATGTCCAAAAAATTGAAGCTGTGTTAGTTTCAGGCAAAATAGTAAAAATTTATTTTGAAATCTGGAAATTTTCTAATCGCTTCATGTTTAAATAATATGTTATTTATGTTTAGATCAATCGCGCTTCATGAAATTTTTTCACTAATAAAATCATTATTAAAAACACATTACACAGCCTAAAATAAACACTCCTCTTCTCTGAAATGCTAGAAAATCCTTGCTTCGTGATATGTGTCATGAAGTACGATTTAGCCTACAGCATATTCATTATTGTGATGTTCGTTCAACACAATTTGCCAGCGGTGCTCTTTGCACCCAGACAAAAAAGTTTTAAAAGCTTAAATTGGTCTGCTTATTTCAAAATTAATTTTAGTTTGAATCAAGCGTAAAGCTTAGGAGTTGAATTAGTGCTCAAATTAAGTTATAGTTAATTAGAAGCATTAGTTTAGAAAATACGGCAAAAAAGAAATAAATGACTATGCAGTTTTTGAACTTTCACCACAACGGTTTCTAGCGGCAAGATGATATTAGTTATGAAAGTGATATTGCGTTTGGTTGTGGAAAATCTATTAAAAGTATTTTATAAAGTGAAAGATATTAGGCTAGACCTTTCCGCTTTTTTGTCGCTTCAAAACATCTAACTTAAACTGATTGTAACATAACAAATGGTTTGCTTTCAGAACCAATTTTGCATTTTGTAAATAATTTAATTAAAAGAAATATTAATTTTTTTTATGATTTCAACATGATCTTGCTTGGACTGTGGCGAACGCTTTGGTGTTATTTCCATGTTTGGTATAAGCATTTAAAAAATATGCTAACGTGACGAATTGCCTACGACTACGAGTTGAAAAAATCCGTTGTTTGACTTTTTAAGACAATAATCCATAAATGGGACGTCGCTTAGTTGAAAGTAGCCTAGGATTTAGAGCAAGCTGTGCAGTTCAAAAAACGTTTGTTTGAGCAAACCCGTAGAACACTTAACTGCGAAATAGTTTTCAAAATTGCTATCTTTGAAAAGAAAATTTTTATCTTGTTTTTGCACTGTTATTATTTAGAGATCTCAAAATACTTGATAAGGTCTGATTTTTATCAAGCAAAAACTGCTTGATTGAGGCAAACATTTTGTAATACAGTACAGTCGTGCAACGTCTTTCAAGTTTATTTCGAGGCTGAGTTGAGTTTTTCTTTTGCTGTCGGTGAAAAATTTTTATCGGTCACGCGTGGAACACCTTGTGCTTGCAGCCCCTTCAGAATTTTAGCCAGCAAAATGCGTTCCTACCTCAATTCAAAGCATCAAAGTAAAGTGCTTTTTTCAACCACGAAAACACGCAGTTGCACCAAGATTTGAACACGAAATCGAGCGATTATTGCGGCCATAACACGACGCTTTAACTCGCTGGACCACGTTGTCGACTATTCTCGCTTTTCGGACAAATCTTATCAGGCTGTTTGTGGGCGGTCGGTGGGAGCCATCAACGATTATTACGATGGCAAGTAAATTAAAGTTGCTGCTCAAAATTTAAAAAAAAAAATTTTTGTCCGAACAGATTGCTGATATATTTGCTCTGCAACAAAAGCATGATTAAAAGCTGCTCAGATTATTATCGAATCGTAATGAATGTAGCCTAGAATTGCTAAGCTAATTTATTTAGCTTAGCCTATGTTTAGTAGCTTTTAGTTTCGGATGAAGGCCAATAATAATGTGGCACATTCCAGAAAAATGTAATATTAGTGAAAGTGAGTTTTTGAGTGGGCAATAATAATAGAAAAAATTAAAAAAAAAACAGAAAGCTCTTAATCAAATTAAGGCCAGGAATGACAAAGAAAGCCGTCAAATCTCTTTCACATTTATTGCTGATGTGGACCAAATGGTTGTGATGTAAAGAACTGACATTATTGCAATGCTAGCTGAAATCTGTTTAGCATCGTTTTGATGACAACGAGATGCGTTCAAACTGACGTAGAGATGTACTCTTTATTTATTTGTTTTTGTAATAACATGACATCACAAGTGAAAAGATATTATTTAATTTAACAGAAATCAAGCTAATCTACGTTACGCTACATTTTTGAGCAATCTTTACTTGTGTTTCTTAAGAGCCTGAAAATGATCTACCAATCAACCTATGTTTAGACGTATTTTAATTTAAGCCGTAATTAACATATCTTTGCATTTTCACAAACTGGTAATTTGCGATGGCATTTCGAAGCTCCATTTGGTTTGTCTTTTTGCTGAACTTACATTTCCACTTTACAGGTTAGTATCGTTAGCGTAGCCCAAAGCAAATTTTGGGTTGGGCCCAATATATACGCTTAGTGTTCCCCGATTTCGGTTGATGACTTATATTTTGGAGATCGACGTTTAATAGCCGTTATTCTAGATAATACCTACTCGTCTTCATCGGGTTTAAAAAATTTTGGAGGCCATGACCCTTTGGCCTCTTCCTCTCATCTTAACTACGCCTAAGTTAACTAAGGCTAGTACGATATTGATTAAATGAAAGTGTTGCTGACTTCCCATTGCTTCAATCAATCGTAGATTTTTCTTCTTTATTCCAGCAAATATCTGTAAGTTTCCTCAAAAATCAACGAGTTTCAATTGCTACTAAACCTGTAGCAATGACGACGTCCCATATTCAAATCACCTTTTTCCTGTTCTGCGTTTGCGAACAGACCTGTCCGCAACGTCTTTTTTCAATTTGTATTACAAGATCGACTCCGACTGCTGTCAAGCTGAATGAAGCACTGGAAGTAACGCTCTAAAGACTTATTTATGCGTGACATGCAGCAATATTGACTAGAAACGTTGATTAGATTGGTATGGGAAATAACTTTGCAGCTCTGTATCTTCTTCAATTTTGAAGCAGTAGTTTAGCTTTAATCTTTTGAACTCATCAGTCATCGTTTAAGTCAGTTTGAATAGGATCTATTAACTTAGCAATTGTCGTAATGTATTGAATACATATGAGAGTAAATCATAATAATTGGTACAGCAAGCAGAAAATTGCTATTTCAATTAATACTGTGATAGCTCATCTGCTTCATGTAACCATCAAAAACGACAGTTATTGTTGCGATATATTTAAAAATACGTTTACTCAGTTCCTATGCAGGAACTGAACTCCCAATCTTTCTATTGAAAATTTTACCGGGCCTGAGTACCTGATATCACAGGTTGAGACAATTTTTTTTCTGTACAATTTGTGTAACCACCTATCACCTGCGGTAGGCCTTTGTTAGTCACAAGATAACTGTTATTAAAATCTTCTTATTATGACTGGCATTAATGATAACGAATGTATTAATAATTAGGTTGCAACGCTGAGAACAAAACCCAGTCTGCATTTGTACAAGAAACTGAAAAATCGCCGGCTGCATTAAGCCTGTAAGTATACGTAATAAGCATGTATTATATGCCCCGTGCTTTTTAAATTACTATTCTTCATTGTTTTCTCACCAATTAGCTTAGTAGTTCTCAACCAGATGGTCACAGCGCATAAGTGGATGACCATGGCTTTAATTCGAACTACCTAGAACAGCGTTTTCCAAAGTGGGCAAAAACAAGAAAATATAAACTTCCAATAAGTCTATCTGAAAAAAAGAAAGTCTTCGCCTATAATTTGAATCGATAATGTGTACATATAGACTTTTAAAAAATGGATCTCCTAAAAAGAAAAGATGTTTGCCTTTTTTTTTTAATGGGAATTACGAAGACCGATGTACGCAGAAAAGAAACGAGCTTTGAAATATTTCACAAAACAAAAGTGGGCTTCGACCATAAAAAGTTGGTAACCTCTGTTGACTATCCATAGAGGGGTTAAAAAATACTTTTTTCTTTTTTCTTTGCCGAACAGGCTCCATCTGTAACTATCTTTAAAATGCATTTTTAAAAGCTGTCAGCTCAATCGGATAAGTGTCAACCGTGCAAATTGTATTTGAAGTTTGTACGAACAATCTCGGAAATTGTCCAAATATTCTATTTATTTAGAGCAATTTTTTTTTGAGATTGAGATAATATATTTTGATGGCACTTGAGCCACTAGGTAAAGTGCAGTGCTCAGTGCACCTTCATTTGTCTGTTCTTTGTATCTCTCCGTGGTTTTTACAACACTCTCTGAAACATCATCTACAGCTTTTATTTTTTTCGTTAATTTTTCAAATCTGATGAAGGAAGACAAGTTACGCCACATGCTATAGACATGCTGTAGAAACTTCACACCAAGAATGTTAAACCAAGTACTAGTTAAGATTCATGAGCTGAAAGATAAGAATTAACTTTTTTCCAAACAAATCAGTAATTAAGGTTTCTAAACATGCAAAGGGTATAATAGTCTTCTTCACACGGCAATTTGTTTCACTCAAGGAAAACGTTCTCGGAGTACACCTCTCTATTACTTTATTACAGAGCTCTGATGATTAGAAAGCGAACGAAACCGGCTTTTCCACAGTATACCTGAAATCACGTTAATATTTTGAAAATATTGTAGCAATAAAGTCCTAAAAACTCTTAGAGTTCTGTTCTTGTTTAGACGATTTGTACACATCGCCTTATAAAAACCAAATCAAATTCTTTTTGTAGATACATGACGTCATTAATGACGTCACAGAAAAGTTAATGTTTGAGCACTTAACTTAGTTGCTCAAGTTCCATCAAAACATGTTATCTCAAACTTAAGAATATTTCAATAACTGATTAATGTATAAAACAAAATAGAATAATTACTCGATTTTCCAGATTTTACGTATAAACTGCAGGGCGATTTGCAAAGTCAACATTCATCCGATTGAGCTGAAATGTTTTGAAAATTAGTTTTACTGAGATCAATAATTCATTTGTCTCATTAAAAAAAAAGGTTGGACATCCCTGGACCAAAGCACCGCGACGAATAGTGTGCGCAACCCGACCACCAGTCTGCCACGTATAGATGCGTGGCTATTAGGTGGTAAGAGCTGTGCTTCCTAACCGGGGACTGACAGAAGACCTTTTTGAGGGTTTACCAAAATTTTAAGAAAGTACTCTGTCTAGTAAGTAAAGACCTACAGGTGCGGTTAAATACCGAGGACACGGGCAAAATTTGATATCGCAAAGTTGATTTCGTAAAAAAACACCCTGTCTGACAAAAAAACTTGCAAAGAGAGCATCAGCTCATACGCGTCAAGGAGCGAAAGTCTGGAAATAAGCTCATCATCTAGCAACTTTAGAGAAGCTTTGCACCAACCAACCTCTCTCTTATAGGAATAAATCTTTGTTAACAATATATGTTGCGCTACAGAGGACCAACCGCTCTTGCAGCGATCATCGCATCGTTACTGGGCTTGTTTATTATAACCATTGCGCTGCAATTTGTAATCAAAAAAATTTTCCGAAAAAAAAGAAGCTGCACTGATGAATCGAGGCAAAGAGACGCAGAAGAGGAAAGTAAGTGGATAAGTTCCGCCTGCTAACGCGCTAACGTATATGCTTTTGGTAGCCTACAAGAATAAAATGCTCCTGTTCTCTCTTTTAGTCACGTTTTCTTGTTTAGAATATTTATAGGTCAAAAGGCGAGACCAATTTTCTATCTAGTACCCACCTAACTAAGCTTAATAAATCATCGTTTTATCGACTCATCGGTTTGTGCGGTGCATAGCATTTGTTGTTGTCACGTGTTCTTGCTTAAAATATTTGTAAGTCAAAAAGCGAGCCGTGTTTTCTATCTAAGTACACACCTTATTTTCTAATTCTGCACATTCTATACACGCCCTATTTTCAAACTAAACTTAGCAAATCATATCTTAACAACTTATCGGTTTGTATAAAGCATCGTCTAATATCTGTTGTAATTAAGTTTATCTGTTTGGAATATCTGTGAGCGAAAGAGTGAGCTCTTTTGTCATCTATATACACAACCAGCTATTTATGCGTATGAGCTCAGACTTGGTTTGCATGTCTTTCGTCTGACTGGGCCACCACGACGGATAGACTCCTTGGCCCCACCACCTGCCTATTACATGAAGATGGAGGCATCCCGTTAAGTGTCTTGCCCAAGGACACAACAATCAAGCTTGCCGGCTTGTTCTCCACACTATTCCTATGTGCTGAGCGCCAAGCAGGGAAGCTGTGAATACCATTTTTTAAGTGTTTTGTTTTGAATGGAAAATGGTGGGTGAACTTAGGGAATAGAGGACTTAAATGGGGAACTTGGGAAAATGAACCCCAGGTCTACCGACTGCGAAGCAGACGCTCTAACCACTACGCTACCGGCGCGATGGTGTAGTGGTTAGAGCGTCCGCTTCGCTGTCGGTAGACCTGGAGTTCATTGCCCAAGTCGAGTTATACTAAAAGACTTAAAAAATGGTATTCACAGCTTCCCTGCTTGGCGCTCAGCACATAGGGATAGTGTGGAGAACAAGCCGGCAAGCTTGCTTGTTGTGTCCTTGGGCAAGACATTGAATGGGATGCCTCCATCTTTATGTTATAGACAGGTGGTGGGGCCAATCAGTCTACCCGTCGTGGTGGCCCAGTCAGACGAAAGACATGCAAACCGAGTCTGAGCTCATACGCATAACTAACAACCAGCTAAGCTTAGCAACTCATGGCTTTATCAATCAGTCGATTTGTTCGGAGCGTCATATCTGAGCTGGTGTCTGGCTTCCGAGCTTAACAGCAATTTTTTTTGGCATTATTGTTTTCTAACCAGCGTTTTGTTATTGCACTCCAAGAAAGCATTCCAGTGTACTACAGATGCAGAACAGGTTTTAATAATATCAAGTATGAGATTTTTGCGCAACCTCGCGCTGCAGCTGGAGCCCAATCCTCCGAGCCGCTGAGGTTGAGCTTGCTGGCTAAATGTTTGCAAAACTGCAATAAAAGGCTTTGATTTTTCGATGTAGTCTGTAATTATCACCTGACTAAACTGTAAAACGAGATGCGAGTACCGCTTTATTTTACTGCTTTTCGGGGGTATTACTTGCATGTATGCTACAAAGTATCTTTTAAGGAATTTTACATCATTATTTTAACGAGAACAAAGCAGCAATTATACAGTGGTTATGCATTCTTTTACGTATATCATGCGCCAGCTTTTCAAAGCATTGTCAAGTTGTAATTGATCGATACACCGACGCGATGGTGTAGTGGTTAGAGCGTCCGCTTCGTAGATTGGTAGACTTACGGTTCATTCCTCTTGTCGAGTCATACAAAAGACTTTTAAAAATGGCATTCACAGTTTTTCTGCTTGGCGCTCGGCATTTAGTGGAGGTTGTGGAGAACAAGCCGGCAAGTTTGCTTGTTGTGTCCTTGGGCAAGACACTTAACGGGACGCCCCCACCTTTATGTGGAAGACATGTGGCCCAGTTTTCCCTCTGAAGAGAGGGTTGGTGGCAGGAAGGGCATCCGACCGTAAAACAAATGCTATGTCATAAAAATGCAGATATCTGCTGTGGCGACCCCTAACCGGAAATAAGCCGAAAGAAAAAGAAGCCAAGTTGTAATCAATAAAGTAAATATCACCAAAGTAGAATATATGTGCACAAGGGAGGACAACTGTATCAAACCCTTTCTGTCCAGTAATTTAGTTTCTAATTCTTTTTACTAGTGACAGTCATATTTTGCTCCTGGCCGTGCTGTCTATATATTGATGAGTGCTTTGATGAATGTTTATCTGACAAACGAGAGATTTATCAGAAAATTAATTCGTTCCGTCGACAAAGGTCATTGATATTTTCTTTTCTGGATAGTCGGGAAGCAGCATCAGAATAAAAAAAACATATTGAATCGAAAACAGCGTTTTTGTTTTCGCCCATCATTGTTGTTTCCACCATTCTAATTGATGCAATCCAGTTACTCAGAGAGGCAAAACGACAATATAGTAGTCAATAAACAAACGAGTTTCTGATTACGTATTACATTGCAGCTTCCGTCCAAACACCCATTCCAATCGAACATTCTCTACCACCTTCGTATGATGAAATCCATCGCTACAAACAATTAAACGATACTCTTTACACTGCTGTATATTACAGCGTTCCAGCCACACAAGTAAGTTAGCTTGTAAATCTGTGTAGACAGCCAGTTGACCTACTATTTAAGTGATTTTCACATCATGACGTTGATCAAGCTTTGCAAAGCTTTCTTTTTGCTGGCAAAATGCTGCGTAGGAGAGATAGGCCTGTTTGTTTCCAGATCTTTTTGGCTGCCACTTTGGGAAATGCAACAAGTCGAAATTGTTTTGCAATTTAAATCTATCACTCTTGTCTTGTGCGACGTAAAACTTAAAAATTTTTATTTTAAAACTATTCCTATACAGGAGATGACAGACGCACAATTGGCTGTGACGATCAACACTCAGTAGTGTATTACAAAGCTGGGAAAAGAGTTATGTAAACTAACAGAAAAAAAGTTTCACAATTAAGTTCGATTTCAATAATAGAAAAAAGCACTTTCGATGATATGAAAAAGTAGAAAGTCTTTCGCACATTTTGAGAGCGGGATATCACTCTCTACGAAACAGAAAATATTATCTTTTCATACTTTCAGAAATTTTATGGAATTGCCTTTGACAAAGATGATCAAACAAAAGATTTTCCTAATGAGGAGCCTCCTCCCTATGAACTTGACAATGCGGAAGAACAAGTGTAGAACTCAGCAAAGTTGATGCTTAAAATCGATCAACTCAATGACGTAGACTTAGGCTAATTATTCTAGTCTGTCACTTTGAAGAAAATATTATAAGTCAGAGCAAGACATGATCTTTGATCCTTTGTTGGCGTTGTTCTACTTGATTGATTTTGACAGAAGATTCAGAGGGACTGTCCACTTTAATTCAATTTCACGAATTGAAAATGGCAGTATTTGGGAAAGCGGAAGGTTCAGCTCTTCCCTCCTACCTTTGTAACCTCTTCCCTCCTACCTATCTTCTTAACTTTGAAAACGTAGGTTTAACGGAGATTTGCATCTTTGTGAAACCTGAGCATATTTTGTTGGAATTGACTTCAAACTTTCTTCATTGAAATTAATTTCTTGTTATGATTCACAAGAAAAATTGGCTTCAACTGTATGCTACTACTACGCTATTATAAAATTTTGTATCCTATTTGTTATTTCAATAATATAGACTAACAAACAAATTTTCATGTTGTAAAGCGATGCCATTCAATGTGTTACAAATGCAAAAGCAGATGTTTCTTTAACTGTAAAACGGATAAAAAAATGGAAATATTTTCCTGAAAGATAGTATTTTTAATCAAGAGTTGTGTGCTGAATTGTTTACAGTGACAATTTCATTGCTGTTCAAAACGATACTTTCAATCTTGCAATTCTCTACCCTTTTTATATTTTTTGAAGCTTAAATTTTGTTTACAAATTTTATTGGTTGAATGCAGCAACGTCTCATTTTTCGTTTTTACAATCACGTTGCTGCGTTGCACACAGTCGTATTTCAAAGAAGGAATGACATGCCCTCACTGAAATATTGAAAGGCTTTACCTTATTTTAGAAGCATTCGTTTCTGGCCACTTGCGATTTTTTTTCTCAGGAAATCTATTTTGTAATACTCCTTCATTCTCCTTACCCTGATACGACTTCACGCTTTTGTTTAAACGGTGTGATATAGCGATTCCGAAATAAAAGTAATGCTTATTTCATTTAAAGGCATTTACGGTTGCATGAAACAAACATACAAGATGGAAATCAATTGCGAGAATTCACTTTTCTTCCTGAAATGTGTAGGGTTTAGAAACTTTACCTGTTTCAAAGATTTTTGCCGTTATTACCTGTTTTAATCTGATTTTGGCAGCAGCTGTAGAATAGTGTATAGCTTTGCCTGCATTATCTTTTGAAGGTAAAAACACCATCCTTACAAATGTAAACATGAATAGTTCATCAATTGCAAAAATAACTAGACAAGCAAACTTTAAAAAAACTTGAACAGCAGATCACCTGACATCTTGTGCTTGATGATTTAAGTAAATCCTGAGTATTCGAGTCAACCCCACCCGACTATGCAAACCATTAACCAATAAATAGTGAATGCTGCTCTTTTCTACTTTTTATCTGATTGGAAACTGCAGCCGCAAAATGTGTTTATTACTAGGAGTAAGGAATGTACTTGGACAGGATACAGTTTGTTCTCATTGGCGAAAAAGAGTATATAGCCAATAGGAATAAGCATAATAGTTCAAAAATTCTGAAGTATTCTTTGTTGGCAGATGTTTAGATTAAAATTACTACTTTATTCATGCCAACAAGCCCATATTCTCCTTGCTATTCTCAGTCAGGCTGAACCATCGCGACGATTTAGACTGCTAGACACCGTTTACAACCTGTCTGCCACGAAAAATTAAGGAATCCCGTTGAATGCTTATCCCCGAAGAACCAGCAAGCTTCTCGCCTTTTTCGGCTGTGTTCTTTTCGTGCTAAAAGTGTCAAGCACGAAATCTGTGAGTATCGTTTTAAGAAGTTTAGTAAAATGCGGTCGAGATTTGAACCAGCTACCGACTACATTTGATCCGGAACGTTAGATACTAACTACTACCCAAGAGAGGCAGCTAAATTATTACCGATGCTGCTTCCCAAGAATGTGCTATACGGTTGTGTTCAAATGTGATCAGATTAGTTTGCTTTTCGACTTCGAAATTTTTAACTACCGTATTTATTCCAGTAAAATTTATTATTTATTCGCGCAAAATTTTCTACCGAAATAAAAACTCAAAAGTCTGGGTGCGCGTTATATACGAGGGCTGTGCTAGCGAAGGGATTGGTGTTCCCTATTGAAATGCGTCATTTCTCCGGCTACGCGACGCTTCTCGATTTCCTGTCCTCGCCTTTTGTAATTATAAACTATAAAGAAGAATGGGAGCAGTTCTTTGGTATATCTGATGATAAATCGAACTTTGAATGATTTTGAATAAATATTGTAAATTTCATTTCGGTATTGTGTTTATAATTTACTTTACGTTGTCAACATATGATTCATACTAAGGCTGCACGTGTTTAACAACGTTGGTCGCTTACAATGCTTGGTCTGAGTCGAGAAAAAGTGAAATAAAATTTTATACGATTTTTAATGAAAAATTAGGGGTGCTCGTTATACATGAATAAATGCGGTAGTTATCATTAATTCGTTTTACTAAAGACAAAATGCCACCAACAACGCAAAAACATGGCGTGAAAAATTAATGTCCATTTAATTGTTTTGCTTTTAAAGTCAATCCGTAATTACCATGCAATATTTTCAAAACCTGTTGTTGATTACCCGACCCCTTCCGAGGGATGGGGTAGTTTCCGAAACCTCGTTTTCGTCATCATCATAATCAAGCATGCACAGAAGCAAGCTTTGTTTTTCAATTTGACAAAAACGTTCGTCACGCGGAAGCATTGAGCGTTTATTTCGTCAAAATAAAATAAACAAGCTTGCTTCTATTTACGTTCGATTATCATGCTAATGGAATTGAACTTTCTGATAAAGTCAGCTGACCCGTTAAATAAAACGTTACAAATGATTGAGTAATGCAACCCCACAATTAACTGCCAGCTAAAGTGCATGATGGTGTTATCATGCCACCTTACAGGCTCAATTTTCAACAACGGCCGCATGAAATCGTGACAGGCGTCTTTTGCGCACTACCAATATAGCAGCTCACTGTGTTAATGGTGGCGCTGCAATTTGTATTTGTGACTGGTTTTAAATAGACGCTCCTTTCTCCTAGCCCGATCTTGATTATATCTTCTTAAAAGCAAGAATATCGTACAATTTGTATTGCAATGAAGTGACAAAATTTTATTTAACTCATCAAACACATGATGGAACAGAAGTTTGGAAGACTGCAAAAAGATTTTTCGGTCTGCAATTCGAAAGTTTCCACAATATGTTGGTTCGGTTGCAGATCATTATTTCTGCATACGCGTTCGGTTGCAGATCATTATTTCTACATACGCAGAAGTCCAAAAGTAAATGAGCGCACAAGATCAGGTAAAAGACCTAGGGGCCGCAAGCCTGAGTGGTTAGAATAATCTAAGTGTTAATATTGAATAATGTAACCAAAGTTCAAAATCTCAGCACACCCATTCAAAACAACCACATGCCTCTACTGGACTTTGTGTCTCAACACTTATTGACAACAAAGTATAGAATTTGTGAAATGATAGAGAGTTTGTGAGTAAGATCAGCCTAAATTCAAAGTAACGCAATCACGGTTAGGGGCATAAGGGCAATATCCCCTTTTATACCAACTTTTTGTTACCGCTCTCAGAAATGTTATTTGAATAAAACCGTCGCAGCCGTCTGAACCAATATTTCTAACCCAACAAAAACTAACTTTTATCTTGCACTAGCTGGCCCTGCCGGGCAACGCCGGCTAGTCCAAGATAAAACGATAAAGAATGAGTTTGTTTCAGCAGTTTAGAGTAGAAGTCTTCAAAATTTGTTTCGGATATTCCGCATGTTCTTTCTTCAATTCTCTAAACACAAGTTACTCAAGTCAGCATTCACACAGTATACACAGCGACTTTGTGCATTTAGTCAAATTTTCGTACGTGAGTTGACCTACAGCTAAACCCCAGAGCGAAATGGTAGTGTAGCGGCTTTTTGACGATGGGCAAACATTCAATTCAACATTGCTCAATGAGATTATTGATAATTTTCAAAGCGGCTTGGGGTGAATTATTATAGCTCGTACTAATGAGATTGTCCCAGGGTAACTGTCGTCTTTATTATTCAGAATGACGTCATTCTGTTCGTTGCAGCTTAAACAGTAGTAAGAGCTGTAGCTGTTTAGTAAGAAGCCTGATTAGTTTGCTTACCTTGTTTCAAGCTACAACATGTAGCAACACTGGCGTTATACAGGATGTGATTTACAATTTTTTCCTTTTGCACATCAAATCCCTTTTTCAACAAAACCATTTCCAAAGTGATTATACTTTTCTGATAGCAAATTTTACTTCAATTCTACGTCGCAACACGTCAAGCCAACGTAGTATACGTTTCAGTTATCCGAATTACTAATCGAATATATTCCAAAGTGCAGTAGAATGTTCTAAAGCGAAGCAACACTGAAGAGTAAGCAGTTTGTTTCACATAGGCAAAACTGGATGTTTTTACATCGAATCAATGTCGAGACGGGACGTTTCAATGTACAATGGTCAACTTTATCTGCTAAGATTGCCTTGCATTGAACAAATGATGAATAACAGTGCAGTGAATGACTGGTCCTGTTATTTTCTCATCAAATTACACGCGTTGACGAGAGCCACTCGCACGACAAATAACATAAGGCTTATGTATTCGTCGTGCTTATCCTTGTAATTATAACTTTGCAATGTTTATCCTTGTTTAGCGCTGAACTGGCACAATCTGGCACCAGCGCTTTTGTTGTGCTAATCCGCCACTCGCGTGGATACCTCTGACGTCATAAGGTGCTGTCCTGCTGTTATTTCTCTTAAGCGTGCCATTGCTTCAAGTAATAGTTTAGCCTAGCAGTGACAAACAGTACTTGATAAACAGCTTCATAAATAATGCATTGTTTTGTGTTTCAGATTTATATTTCAACATTTTCCTCTTAGGTTCAAATAAATATTTAGTAACCCATCCATACGAATGGCTAAATTTCAAAAACAAATCGTGAACATGATGATTCCGGCAGTCATAAACACAACGAAAGTACTTCAAATAAGAGAGTAAAAACCCGGTCTATTCGTAAACATAATAAAAGTTATTTAGCATTTGGTTTTCATGGGACTGGAAATATTGATGAACCTTTGCCACTATGTGTAGTATGGGGATATAAAATGGCAAATGAATCATTGGTTTCGAGTAAATTGACTAAACATTTTAAAACTAGGCACTCTCATTTGCAAGGCAAATCTGTCAATTATTTTAAAAGTATGTTAGAACTACAGACGAAAGCAGGAAACTCTTTCAAAAGCAGAGTGACTATTTCTGAAAAAGCTCTGATGGAGTCTTACGAAGTTTCTGAGTTGATAGCACAAAATATGAAAGCTCATACTGTAGGAGGGTCACTCATTCTGCCTGCGTGCAAGAAGATTCTAAAAAGAATGTTGGGAAATGAAGCAGCAAAAAAAATAAGCAAGGTTCCTCTTTCAAATGACACTGTTTACAGACGTATTCTAGAAATGTCAACTAACATCGAAAAACTGTTTGTAGTAATAAACTTCAGTTTTCAGATTTTGCATTACAAGTGGATGAGTCAACAGACAATGCTTACAAAGCGCAGCCATCAGCATTTATTCGTTTCATTGATGAAGATCAAATTGTAAATCAATTTCTTTTCTGCAAAGAAATAAGTATAATTACCAAGGGAGAAGATGTTTTTAACATTTTAAATGATTACTAGTCCAAATGGCAAATATCATGCACATCGTGTATCGGTATTTGTACAGATGGAGCTCCATCATTGTAGGCTGCATGAAGGGCCTTACATCCTTTGTAAAAAAAACAAAATAAAAACGTTGTTGTAACTCACTACTTTCTTCATAGAGAAGCATTGATGGCTAAAACATTAGGAAATAAACTAAGAGAAGTGTTGAATCAAGCTGTTGAGCTTGTAAATTACATTAAAACAAGACCAGTAAAGTCACGTTTGTTTGAGCAGTTATGTAGCAATATGGACTCACAACATAGGCGTCTGCTTCTGCACACTCAGGCCAGGTGGCTTTCCAAGGGGAAAGTACTTAATCGCGTATATGAGCTTCGACAAGAGCTACTTAAGTTTTTTGAAGAAATGAGGTAAAACCACTTTTGTGAGCTGTGAATTTTGTGAATCGATGTGAATCTTGAATTAGCAAATTAGCATATGTGGCTGATATATTTCAGCACATTATTATTTTAAATGTTACCATGTAAGGAAGTGAAAAAAATAGTTTGACATCTATTGATAAAATGAAAGCTTTTCAAAAAAACTATTTATCTGGAAGAGAAAGGCTTCCGAAGGTGATTTGGAAATGTTTCCTTTGATAAGTAAAGCTTCCGAAATGACACTTTGCCCTTGATAATTGAGCATTTAACAAATTTGGAAGCTAACTTAAAATATTGTTTTCGATCACTTCACACTGAAGAATATGATTGGATTCTAAATCCATTCATAAAAATTTCAGATGATGCTCGAGTTAGTTTAACACTATCAATTAATCAATTTTATTTTATTTTTGCCCAAATCAGCATACATAAGAAGTAAATTTGACAGCGGTGGACAAAAAAAGGAGACGATGGCAAAACGATATACTTCAATACATGCACATGAAAAGAATTTAGATTAAATGTGAAGATAGTGGCATGGCCATCGCACCTGTAAGACAGTAGATAAATGAAAGCAAATACGAAGAAAATCATACAGTATGTACAAAGTGTCACTAGATACAATGAAAATAAAAAGCTGTCATGTTGTAACCCTAACAGGGGAGGCTATCAGGTTCTACACCTTGCCCAAGGGTGACCAGGGAGCAACGACAGCTAAGACTCAGCTCCTTTACGTCTCAAGGCACATAAACCCTGTCGCCGGTTGTAGTTTTAAGTCATACACCTAGGACTAAAGTCATACTTTGAGTCATACACTAACAGAAGAAGAAGAACCAGCATCTATATCCACCAATGGTAGCTTGAAGATTAAATGTAAGGAGACTAGCCTTGAAAAATTCTGAATTTTAATAAGAGAAGAATACTAGTCAATAGCCAAAAAAACTTTAGCCATTTTACTGCGATTTTCAAAGTCATATCTATGTGAATTAGGATTTTTTACTCTCACCAATAACAAGTGCAAAAAAAGAACAAATCTGCAATCCATTGACGAGGAAATGAGAGTTTGTTTATCCTACATACGCCCCAACATTAAAGAAATTGCTAAAGCACATCAGGCTCATACTTCTCATCAGCACGAAATAGATAGTGAATAAAGGAGCATATATATCTCCTTGTTTCAGTTCTTTTTTTCTGTTTTTTTTTTTTACTTTTTGCAATACATTTTGTAAGATTTTGTTTGTAGTGTGCCCACAACTTTTTGAAAAACTTCAAGTGTGCTCCGACTTCAAAAAGTTTGAGAAACACTCACATAAGCATTGCATGACGTGATCTGAGATAAAATTTAAAACCTAGAATATCCAAGGGCTTTGAAAATTTTTTCCACTGCCACTGACAAAATGCTTACTATGAAGCTCGCAATCTTCCAAAAGCATCCAAACCCTGTTTATACGATGGGCGAAGAAAATAAAATCAAAGTCAAAAATCACAGCTTTTTAGCGAATTTCTTTCAATACAATATTTCAATAACTACTACAAGGCGGAGGAAAAAAGCCCGTCTGGTGCCGATACAGTTAATAATCACAACGTGAAGAATCGGCTTTAAAAGCATTCGCGGCAATCTGAATAGGTTGGCCCCAGAAATAAATTTTTAAATAAGAGGGAGCATTTGTAAAGGGGGGTGTTTCAAAAAATTATGAAGAATTAGCGTCACAAATCATCTAAGTGTCGTTTTAATTGTTTTTCTTGCAAAATATTTTTTCGAAATGCTTGCGTGAAAAATTTAGTCGCTAATCTCTTTAAAATAAGCTGGAGATTACTGGCGTCTTTTTACCCCGTGTTTATTTTTACACTTTCTTCATATCGCGGAAGATTGTTTACATCTTCTTCTGGCTCCATCTTCACAACAAATCCATGATAATTCTAATGGAAATAAAAACAAATTTTCGATGCGGTTGTTTTGCAGTTAATTTAACTTTAGCCTACAGGTAAAATAAAATAGTTAGATCACTGCACGGTAATTGGATTGCGTAGCTCTCGTGCTGTGTATCGGTACAATGGAAAAAATAAAAATGCTGTGTGTGGGAAAGGAGCGAATGTCTTTCACGCAATTTAAAACAACCTCCTCTCTTAAAATTTCAAATCAGTCTTAACTTTGACCATTTGAGATTAAATTAAAAAATGACCATACTTCCTCATTTTCCACGCCATAATAGTTCAAACACTAATTCTGCAAATTTTTTCCCGAACTTTTCCTTATTAGTCTTTGATCAAATTTACCATGAAAAAGTTTTTATGAACACTAGACTAACCTTTCTTCCAGAGACATCCTTAAAGATCGGTGTGCCCGCTTTGAAATCACGTTTTTGATACAGATGGATATCTGCGTATGAAGGAGAAAGCGATGTAGTCTCGGCTAAAGAAGAATCGTCTAAAACATGGTTCATAAACAGAGGTGTGGATTTAAAATAAAACTTTAGTGGGTTCAAGCTTGCCCAAGGAAAAATCATGAGTGATGAATTGGTGTTCCGCGCATATTTTACTTCTTCTAACATGCTGAATTTTCAGAGAAGCAGAACAGTTTATTTATATCACAACTGTTAAATGAGAAAAAACTCGCACTATTAAAAATATTGCCGGTACCACGCAGCTGCAGAAGAAAAAAGTATTCGGGAAAAAAAAGCAAAATTATTCACGAGTGCTAGACTTCTCCGGGAATCCACGCCTAGGCTAACAAACATGTCGCAATAACTCAGCCACTAGATTTGCAATGGAAAATGCGCCAAAATTGAATGTAATTCATTGCTGTTGGCCGTTGCGTTTTTATCTTTCGGAATAGCGTCTTGACTTGCTGGGAGGGGGGGGGTTCAGCATTCCATTTGCTTTCTGGCAATGACGTTTACCGACTCCTGCTCGTTAAAATCCGATAAACAGAAGAAATCATATAGAAACACTTTTTAGAATGAGATATTAACGTATTATTATGCGGCAGTCTTTGAAACCAACCTTCAACTTTCCTAACCCTACGACAAATTATACAGGGTGAGCAAAAAGTCTTGGCCTGATTATAAATTTATACTGTATTCAGGTTGAACAAGATAGCTCAAAATTTTCTGGCATGG
This sequence comes from Trididemnum clinides, assembly GCA_963675345.1. Classification (NCBI taxonomy): domain Eukaryota; kingdom Metazoa; phylum Chordata; class Ascidiacea; order Aplousobranchia; family Didemnidae; genus Trididemnum; species Trididemnum clinides. The sequence goes on from OY776297.1 coordinate 22,512,338, forward strand.
TGCTAGTACGTGGCAAGAAGTTTTTATCCACATGAATTTTTCGGTATTTAAGAAACCAGCACATATCTATAAATTTGTAGTTCGGTAGGTTCCGGCACAGACTCCTTTTGTCGCACAGTCACCAACGCTGCCAGTGCCTTTTAAATTGGTCATAACAGTTTTCGATACATTCAACGCTCGTAGAGATTCGCCGATATTCTATTCTGAAATTGCGTTAAACCGTTGCCGATCTTGTTTCGTGAAATCGCAAAACACATTGCGCTTTTTCTTTCACTGATGCCATGTTCATATTATGATGAAACTCATGTTATATTTATAGTAAGTTCATAGAATTATCCAATAACCGAAAAATGCATGTTGATAAAAACTTCTTGTCGTGTACTAGTAGAATGCCAAAAACTGTAACGTTCTACCTCGTTCACCCTAAGTACAATAAAGTTTATAATCATGTCAAGACTTTATGTTTATCCTGTATATAAAGTCACAAGATTTTAATAGTATCTGGAAATTGCATTAATGATGGCTACTGCTTAATCTTTATGATTGTTAGGTCCACAGACTTTGATGTACGTTAAAAGTTAGATCAAGATTATATTTTCTGATAAAAGAAGCGAGCAAAAGTGGCTGAGAAATGAGTGAAAATAAAGTCCCTCTCCCAAGAAATGAATCGTTGATTTGCATTCGCAGAGTTTCTAGTTGAAGCAACGCCAGCAACGTTTACGCTCTAATGTGTCCTTGAAAAAGGAAATCAGCTACTCCAGAAAGGTACCTGTTTTAATGAAAGAGGAAGTTTTCGGAATTGGAGGAGCATGCTGGTACATGCATCTGCCTTACAGTGGCCATCAGTGCGTTCTATTTTACATGATAAAAAGGCCAATGTTATTTTTTATTGCTTAAAGCTTTTGCAGGCTTTTGAGCCCCTTCATTGCTCAGTGTGGAAATGAAGAATGCTACATGTTTTGGCAAGTCGCTTTTTTGTTCATCAAATCGGACCGTGATATCAGCTGCATACCATTTTCATCATAGTCAGAACAATAGTCTTCATTTCCACTTCTTGAATCTTGGCGTCTTTTGCAATAATATCCTTTCAATGCTCGATAAAACAAAACCATTAAAATAAAAGTTGGAACAAGGGTTCCACCAATGATCAATAATGAAAACATCTCACTGTAAAACAAAAATCACATTAAATTTTTCGTCAACGAAGCTGCAAAACTGCCGCTGTCACAAAACACTGTGATAAGTTAACACCCCAACTGGTATTGGTGAAGCTCACGAACGACCTCTACCGGAGTAAATTTTGCTTGCCATATTTAAACTAACTATTAATTAACGACTTTCGCTTGTTTGGCTGAATACTTAATGACAACACGCTTGCATAGAGTATTCTATGCCACGGTTCCCAAACTGGAGTCCGTGAGTATAGGACAAAAAGTAAAAGGCCAAAAATATGTACTGCAGAGTGTAGGCTATGTGCACTCACTGCACTGAGCTGTTATACTCGTGCTAAAAACTCATGAAATGCGATTGTTAAGCCTGTGACAATGCAAAACACTTCATTACTGTTTTTTCAATAGTTTATTTGTCTGCATCAAGCGCTTTTTTGTGCAAGCAAGCTTATATGGAAAAATTAAGAGTATATTTATGAAAAGATTCGAGGGTGCAATGAATTGTTCTTTAAAATTACAGAAAATGTCGAATTACGTAAATGTCAGCAATGATTCATTATGTAAAGATCGCTTATTTTAAAAGAAGCGGCAAAGACTACAAAAATATGATAGGAAATATACTTAGCTGGGCTTTATTCAACATTATTCTTTTTTTACAAGCTTGTTTACAGAACAACAACATGATTCAGAGTATTTCCTTTGTATTTTGTATTACAACAGAAAAATTTGCTCAAAAATGATCTCCAGCATCATACGGTACCATACAGCAATCCATTACATCATGTCAATAACCCGCGACCGGTTTCGACCTTATTGGGTCTCATCAGGCGGGTGTAAAAAACGCTCAATAAGCAGCATATAAGCAAGAGATCACCTTGAAAATTGCTGGCTAGCAACTAGCAACTCATGTATTAATGATAAGTCTTGACAATGATCCTGCGCCCCTGTTAGGGCTTACCGATGTGACTTGTTGTCCATGTCATGTGTGTGTGTCCTTGAATGTGACCCCCATGATATAGGTATTGCTGTATCATATTGTTTTGCATTGCATTTTTCTTTTTTTTGCACCCAATGGCAAATTTGTTTTTTTTAGCATATTTATTATTGAGTGTTTTTTACACCCGCCTGATGAGACCCAATAAGGTCGAAACCGGTCGCGGGTTATTGACATGATGTAATGGATTGCTGTATGGTACCGTATGATGCTGGTGATCATTTTTGAGCAAATTTTTCTGTTGTACTTTGATGCTGGAGGCAGATCCCTCTTGATAGAAGATCGCCTTGAAAATTGCTGGCTAGCAACTAGCAGCTCATGTATTTTGTATTATGCTTCATATCTGGTTGATTGGAAAAATTGATGCAAAGTAAGACTACAAGGGTATGTGAAACACAGTGCTAAGGTTCACAAATGAGGCCCGAAAAGTTTGAAAAACCATAAATTACACGTGTTGCAATTGGTTAAAATTAAAAGTTAAATGGGTTCAAGCAAGATAAAAGTTTATCAAATATCGAAAGGCACGAGGCAATCAGCACAGCCTGCAAATTTGCTTGCTTTGCAAAACCATTGATTACTATAGTCGTGTTTACTTTAACCCTGTGTCTGTTCAAAATCCAACAACAAGACCCAAATACAAAATACAAAAATAAGGTGGAAATTAGTTGTAGAGGGAGGATTTGAACTATACTAAGAAATAGTCTGAATAGGTGCAGTTTAAAAAAAATTTTTAGATAAAAGCCTACTTGATTACGAGCTTCTTGTCTCTTTTACCACAACAACGCCGTAACAACTGCCAAAGTTTTATTGACTCACTTATCGTGATGGTCGTTCTCGTTCGCGGCTGTTATCACTTCTGTAGCGTTTCTGCATTCTAAAGCAATAAACCACAAAGTAAAAACCTTATTGTTTGGTTTACAAACTTACACAGGGCGTTTTTATATTGCCTTAACATAAGTCAAGTGTTCATTAATAAACTACCTACTGTATTTAGAAAATGTTGGTTTGGGGAAGAGGGGGAAAATGAGAAGTGAAACCGTTATGCTGTGCGGGTCCAGCAGTATTTAGAAAACATTTTTAGTCCGAGGTACTTCAAAATTTGATATTGTTTTTGCATTGCTACTCTGTTTCAGAGCGCTTGAGAGAAGATCACCAATTGTGAACTCTATCTTACGTCCCTACTGTAGGTGTCGGTCTCTTTTCAAATCTTCGGCATTTGGTTATACGTTTAACCAATATGGCGCGCAATAAATTTTGCATTGTACGCCATATTGGTTGTGTACAATGCAACATTCATTTGCATTATACGCAACGAATACGGCATCTTAATTGTTCAATCGAGGGATGTGCAACGTTTTGCACTGGCGAGCCAAATTTACTGGCCTGGATTAGACCACCAGTCTGAGAAGACGCTCCGCAACCTTTTTAAACTTTTTTTGAGATCTACAAATACGAGCTGATTTCTTGCAGATAGATTTGTAGTTGCACGCCTGCTGATGCCCTTTAGTCAGCTTCACAGTCACAATCGGCTTTTTCGAGACCAAGATCAAGATCAGTGTTCTACTTCCAAAATCTTAACCTATTTATCGAAATCAAGACCAGTAAAACTTTTGCAGTAAAACAAAATAACAGACCTGCACAAATATTTAAATTTCAAGCCACAACGCAGCCAAAAAATATTTGCAAGCTTTGTCACACTTAGTAGTTTTGAAGGTTTTTTCTATAATCTTCCCTTGCAAATCTTAGGCTCAGTCATTCTTTTCCTGCAAACCTTCCTGCCGCAAATTTAACGAGGAAGACATTTCTCGTTTTTAGGAAATCTATTTAATATGTCAAAAGTAATATCTTTCATGCTTACATTCTGAGTTGACAGAGATGACCTAACTTTTTCTTTTTTTCGGAGATCTTTAAAATGACTATTGAGTAGCATTGAAGTCAGAGTGTAAAACGTCAAACAAACTTTTAACCCTCATTTTTGCTGGTTAACTTCTCCCGGAAACAATTCCCTCCCAAGAATGAGTATGACTCCCTCCTTACGGAGCCTGGTGGTTTCCAGTTGAGAACCACTGCTTTATCATCTTGCGTTGCATTTTAACCACACCATGATTGCAAGCATCTGAAGCCATTATCATGTGGCTCGATGTGGTCGCGCAACTGACCGACCCACTTTGACAAAAATTTGAGCGAACGTAGAAGGCAATTAAAACTTGATTATATGGAGTCGATAGCCTTATTGATTGCACTAGAGTTCAAATTCTACAACTTGCAAGCCGCATTAGGTCCTCTAAACAAAATCGTCCGGCTCGCGACTTCTTAGTTTATCGTGATGATGCCAGTATTGCCATAGGGTGAATTTCTCTTCATCTCTTAAGTAAAAATCTTCTCTAAATCTAGCTATTTATTTGTCTTGCGAAGTTATCTATTTTTCTCGTAAAGCCGAATGTTTTTTTTGCTAAATGACATTAGCTTTATTTAGGTCCACTTTATCTACCCCTCTAGCTTGCAATTTCAAAGTGTGATATGAAGTTTACACAGTAACCGTACAGAAAAGTTTTTAGGTCTGTGGCAAGTAATCATTTGTTGCAACTTGCATTGCTATAGGAATTAACTCTGTTTTGCAAAGCTTACAAACTGATTTTGCAAAGCAAATGCCGATAAAAAAACAAACATCGTTTGGAAATAAAAAGAGAAACAATGTAAGCAAATCATAAGATGGGGATATTTTCTAAGGATTACGTCAAGATGTCTCGCGGTTTCAGGTTTGTAAAATGTTATGTCTCTCGCACAGGAGGAGCTAGGAAACCAATGAAGCCTTGCTCCAAAATTTCTTATGAACTCAATCAAGAAAAGAAACTATTTTTAAGTACAACGACAACGAAATGTTGACCTTGGCAAAAAAGCCATTCAAAAAGATACGGAACAAAAAGCCTCCCAAATATTTTTGTTCTCTGGAAATTGGCTTTTAGCTACAATTACAGCTTCTGGCATCAGCTACCCTATCACATAAACTTCAGAAAAATTCAAGCAAAACGACAAGTTTTACACTAATGCTTTGCTCTCGTTACATGTATTAAATAATTTGCTCATGAACTGTTACTAGTTAGGTTCGGATTAATCTGTAGCTAAGTCGAGTTGTTAAGAAAAAAAATAGAGAAGGAAAGTCAAGTCATCCCATGACCGGCGAGTCGTCGGGGGCATCAGAGAGCAGAGGCACCTCTTCCTCTTCCTCATATCTTTGCAGTGGGCTTAAGAGAGCTTTGCGGCGCCCATCTCCTCTCCAATCTTGTTGCCATCTGTCTGCCACATAATAAGGATGGAGCATCCCATTAAATTTCTTTGCCAACGGACACGACAAGCAAGCTTTCCGGCTTGTTCTCCACACTGTTCCTTATTTCTGAGCACCAAACAAGGAAGCTGTGAATAGCATTTTTTTAACTCTTTTGGTATGACTTGACTTAGGAAATGAAATCCTGGTCTACCGACAGCGAAGCGGACGCTCTAACCATTACGCCATCGCGCCGGTTAACGAATTAAAAAAGAAGGAAACGAACTAAAAAAATACACACATTATAAAAGTTTATTCCTGAATGCCAAATTACTTTCAACCTACGCTAACCATGCCCTAAATCCATAAAGTCCAACGCCATAAAAACAGTGATGATAACGAATTTGCTGAGGAAAAATTACGTTGGGCAACAAGATCCAGCAAAATTTACTTTTGGTCTGCAACTAGGAACAGCTTGCGACCTGATTTCACTGATCAACACGATTATTGCTGAATCCCAGTGAATAGCTCTCCAGATTTTAAGCAAAATACCTACTAACTGGCTTTTTGAAACGTCTGAAAAAACCTTGTGTTTCACGCAACTATTGTAGTATGAGTAGTTACTAGGTATTGATGCTTTGGATCTCGGCGACAACTTAAATATTGACCATCAAACTTTCACAAACACGCATCTGGTTTAAAAACTGCAAAAATCACTGCAAGTCATTTTTTCCAAAATGTCGCCTACCTAATTCTTACCAAAACAAGTGAGCTAAATTCGACTCAGTAACACGTTTTTTTTTATTAGATCAAGATTTAGAGTAATTTTGTAATTTCAATGTTGCTAATTTAGTTATTGTTAGGCTACTATCACATTTGTTAATGTACGACAATGATTTCTTGCGTACCAATTAAATAATGTTGCGCATTAGTTTACGATCGCAGTAAGTAACGAATGTCTTCAAGAAGGTTTAAGCATACGATCGGCGCTTCATTTTCTACGTAATGTGTAAAGTTTTGCTACAAACATAAATTATTATCATCTTCAAGTTTTTAATTGTTGATAATTGGATTCGCTTCTTACTTGCAATGGATAAGTGAAAAAAGCTAAAAATAATTCAATGGGATTCGAATCCATAACCTTCTGAGTAAACTGCAACGTATCTGTATCTGATGAAACACAAAACTAATGCTAATTTTAATGAGCTTTTTTCGCTATTCAAGCGCAGTCGCAGAAGCATTGCAATTGCACAATCACTTAACACCTACATGCGATTTCAAAAGAATCACTCAGCTTCACAGTGCTCAATAGCAAACTTGCTAGAGCCGCAATATATTTATTAATCCACACTACAGAATAAACATTAAAACCACAACTGTCTGTTTCGCCGTGAGGCTCATCAGGTGATACGTCTGCCAACGACATAAAATTTATATAAAACTGTATATGTTGAAAAAGTGTCTGCTATTAATAAACAATAATAAAGTCAGCTTAGGCATTTATCTGCCATAAGAAAAATTAATTTCGCTAACGCATCCTCAGTTTCTGCAAAGAAAAAATAAAAATCGCACAAAAAAAGCATTACGTATTTTTTCAGACAAACTAGTGGTAAAACCAGAAAAAAGGCTGTACTAAGATAATAAAATCTTTAAAACTTTACAAGAAGCAAAAATATTTATCTGCACCGGGTCAGCAATAATAAATGGCTGCCAAAACTACAGACTATAAACCTAGCTCTGTCTCCTTTCAAATTACATTCAAACCACATTATCATAGGTAAAATTATATAGAAATAGGTGTGAGATGAATGAGACTTCTGATTACTAAATAAACAAAGGGCAGTATTTCAAAATAATCAGCAAAAGGGCATAACCTATAGAAGCCGTGACGGAAGTGGTAAAATAACGACTGGGATATGAAAGGAAATAAAACTAAAACAGTATCTCAAAAACAAAAAAGTAGTTACAAAATTGCTTAATTGAGGACGAGAGCATTCTATTTATGTCAATAGCGGCATCTAATTTGTCTGGCCATATGTTTTCGTATAAAATTGTCTGACCAGCTGCCAACACAAGACATTTGAAAATTTAACAGCTGATGCCGCGCGTCGCAGAAACAAAGAATGTTAACAATAAGGCCGCCGGTAGTGCTAGGTGATAAAATATGTGGTGAAGGTAGATCACTAAACGCAGAACTCTTGTGAACCAAGATCAAAAACCGGTAAACACTGGTGCTTACGAAAAATTTTTCAATTTCAATTTATTGGTGCGGCGACATTTTTCCATTAGTTCGGTTTTCCTGTTTAGCGATGTAGTGGGGCATGCTTGGCGAATTGTGCATTTCTCTGCGAGGCACAGCATGCAGGTCCTTGCCCCTGGTTGGTATTGAGCAGTACGCGCTACAATTTCCTATGTAACTCGTGGGCTTTTCCCAGTGCTATTATCTGGCCAGAATGCCTTCAAAAGCTCGGTAGCATTGCTTTTTTGCTGGTATTTAAAAGCTCTAGTTGTGATGGTGGAAGCGGAATTTGAACTCGGTTTCACAGCTACCGAAGTAGTGTTTAGTGTTGTCATCAAACGTTAGCGCTGCTTTGTATATACAGTCGCGCCCGAAAGTTTATGACTACCCATGATTTTTCACTGTGTTTGCACTTTGTCTCTTCCTAACTCGTTTTATTTTTGTCGTATGCGCTTGATCCTTTGTCTATCTATCGGACTTAACCTATTAAACAAATGATACACTACAAACGTAAGAAAACATCATTTACTTTATTATTTCAATATTTTGTAAAGCCTCCTCTGTTTTTCACCACGGCAGCAATCTGCGGTATATGCTGTCTATGAGATTGCAGCAGTATTCTGATCTGCTACTTCATTCTTCATTACATGCCATAAATTTTCGATTGGAATAGATCTGAATTGTTTCCTGGCCACTCCAAGATATCAACATTTTTCTCCTGTAAAAAGTTTTTGACTGACTTTTCCCTATGGCATGGAGCGCCATCGTGCATGAAAACATTGCAATCATACAGGATCGTATGAATTTATAACTTATCCTTGAGTAGATATAGGTATTTTGCGCCATTCATGGTGGTATCTGGTGGGAGGAAATACAGACCAGCTGTACCGTGCGCAGAGTTGCTTGCGAGATGTAAACTGCTGCACAGTTGCCTCATCAGAAAATAAAACTTTCCTTTAGTTTTCAGTTGTCCAATCCAGATGAGCCTTGGCAAAATCATATCTTTTAGCTTTCAAGGAAGGGGTAAGCCCAGGTTTTGGCGGGTTTGCAAACTTTTAGCCCAAATTCATCAGTCAAACGACGTTTTATGGGGGTTTTATTGGCAACTGTACCATTGAGCAACAAAGTCAATCTAATTTGTTTGCTTGAATTCGTAGGTGAGTGCACGACCATACTCTTCATCAGGTGAACATCCTTTGTACAGGTAACCCTGGGTCTTCCAAACCTGTACAAATCCTAAAAACTCCCAAAATTTTGAAATCTGGCGATTGCTTGATGGATTGCTATCTTGCTAAACTTTAGTGATTTTGATATTTACCTATATGAGTATCCCTCTTTACTCAAAGCAACAATCTTTGCCCTTTCTACAACTGATAACCTTCTCTTTTTTCCCATATTTCCAACATTAAAATTTGAAAAAAGCTGTATGTTTTTGTTACTAAAATAAAGAATTTCGCACAAAATCTCATCGTAAAAGGCTTCACCGGAAACATTTGTTACGGAACAATGTTCTTAGAAAATTAAAAGCTAATGTGACACAACATCAGGAAGAGTTTTGTCATTTTCATACAAAAAATCAAATTTTACGTAAGTGATCTTAAACTTTTGAGCACGACTGTAATGCACTTTAGCGACACTCTTTTAGAGGGCAGTTGGCTTTTCTCTGCATTTGCACGATGGCATGGTGTTATTGGAGTTGACTTTGTTTTCTAGCACGATCTTGTTGTGCTTTAGAGATAAGATTTGCCATGTTAGGCTTGCAACTGTAACTCAACTTTACGTTATTGTTGTTGTTGTTGTTGTTGTTGCAGGTCTTGTGTAATCGATGAGTGGGGGGGAGTTTTTGGTTACAAGTAGACGGAATTCTCTGCCGATGTTGTTGCGAACCTGTTTGCTACATGGGGGATTGAGCCATATGATTTTTCGTTTTCTAGTTTTTCTTTTGGTCGGGTGGGGACTCATTTCGTACTTTAGTTCACTGTTCGAAAAAGCAATATTACCGAGTTTTTGAAGGCGTTCTGGCAGTATAAAAGCAGTGGGAAAAGCCCACAAGTTACATGGGAAATTGTAACGCATACTACCCAATACCAACCAAGGGCAAGGACCTGCATGCTGTGCCTCACAGAGAAATGCAGACTAATGGAAAAATGTCGCCAAACTAATTTAAATTAAAAAATTTGTCGTAAACACCAGTGTTTACTGATTTTCGATCCCGGTGCACACAAGAGTTCTACATTTAGTAGTCCACCTTCACCAGGTATTTTATCACCTAGCAACACCGGCGGCCTTATTGTTATCATTCTTTGTTTCTGAGACGCGCATAGCATTAGTCGCTAGTTCAAATGTCCTGTGTTGGCAATCGGTAAGACAATTTTATACAGTTTTATATAAATTTTATGTAGTTTGCAGACGTACCACTTGATGAGCCTCACGGCGAAACAGACAGTTGTGGTTATAATGTTTATTCTGTGGTATGTATAAATAGATATGTGCAATTTTATGTATATAGCTGTATTTCATATTATGGAAAAATGCACTTCTTCATACCTCAAAACTTGCACTAAAACAGTGGTATCTAACTGCAATTTTAAACTAACAATCACCTTATGACGTCATACAATTTTAAATGATGCTAGAGAAAGCATTGTATTGTGTGTTAAGAGATGTATCTAATTACCACTGCATTACCAACACCAAAAAAAGAAAATGACAAAAACATTATGAGATCGAGATTTAAACTCAGTGCACTGGCTACAGCTAGAACCAAGCAATTCTATTTTGCTTGGAATAGAAAAAGAGTTATTTTATTGACCAAGTGTAATTATTAGGGCCAGGTTTACAGAAGGTGGGGACTGGGCTGATTTAGTTACGAGGACCTTTCACAGAAATGAATGTGGCAATAACACATTAACCAGAGAAAATGATGTCGCAAGTCACATGTAGTCAAAATTTACTTTTTCACATTTTCGAAACCACCTTATTTGAAGCTATCGACTGGTCTTTTCGTCTTGTCATTGCCATGTCTTAAACCAAACACACAAAATTTGCGTTGAGCAGGGGTGGGCAAGCTTTTTTGCCGGAGGGCCGCATTGACCATTCAGTAGTTGGTCGAGGGCCAGTGCTTAAAATCTAGCAATAGCTGCATATTTAAAGCATGACTTGATACCTAACTTGTTATAGAAGATTATTTATAACATAAAATACTTTACTACAAAGCAACTTGAAGATTTGAATGGCGTCCATTCTCCCAAGCAAAGAAATGCATTCTCCCAAGCATCTGGGAAAGCGTAAGTTCTAATTTTGTTATTAGCAATTTCAACTACTGAAATAATCACAAGAAAATTTTCAAATATTTCGTCATATTACATCTAACATATAAAGCGTGATTTTATCTGTACGTATGTACGTATGTAAGTATGCTTTAACTCTTCCAAAACTGCTGGGTGTACCAACATCAAGTTTTCACGACTGATCACTACCCCGGGGGATTATTATAAAGATAGTTGAAGCGTCTTTATGATGTCATAATAAAAGATAATTTTTTTTAAATTGACGTTTCTTGACCGAGCAAAACCATTTTTGGGCTAAAACGAAAGCTAGTATCCAACTCATTACGTTATAAAAATGTTATTCTTTTGGGGTCTAAGATGACGTCACAATCAACGCATCATTGCACAATTTGTTAGCTGTGTTTTCTCAAAAATTACTGGTCGTCGAAATGCGATTAAACGCATTTTCAGAACATACTGATAACGTGCTTTCGATAAAAACAATTCTACAACAATTTATTGTTATTTGACAACGCAACAAGCAATTCTTTGTTTAAGTATTTTAAACCTTCAAAGCATCCTTTTCTTTTTCTCTCGCACGCTTACAACTTGCTCTATGATGTCACAATACCGTCTGGTATGATCAACAGTTTTTCGTTGATAGATATTACAATATAACAGGGGTGGCCAACCGTGGCGCATTGCATGGTTAGAGGTGGCGCATTGCAGGTTTAAGGTGAAAACTCACAAACAGGTAGTAGTATATTTATACTTTGAAGTCAAAACAACGCCAAACTCCGGGGTGATCTCCAAAAAAAAGAAAAAAAAAAGGTCATCACCTGTTTGGCGTCACGATTGGTGGCATATTTAGGCCAAAAGCGATGGAAAAGGTGCAGCGAAACAGGCGATGACCTTTTTTTTTTTTTTTTTGGAGATCAACCCTGAGTTTGGCGTTGTTTTGACTTCAAAGTACAATTATACTACTACCTGTTTATGAGCAATGAAAAGAAGTGAATGTTTGTGTGGCGCATCATCAAATGAATGTTTCTATGGCGAAAAATTTTGGCGCATGGACTGAAAAGGTTGACCACCCCTGCCCTACATTTATGGCGCATCCGACACGGGTTGGTAGAAGAGTTGGCGCTTTGCATAAAAAGCTTGGCCACCCCTGCAATATAATGATTATTTCAAAAGTTGCAACATTTTTACCAAATCAGTTTACTGAAAAACTGATTTATGATCTCATTTCTCGATGAATTTTCAAATTTTTTCACCAAATTAAAGATTATTTCAAGGTAATTTCAATAATATGTGATATGTACCTTTATTATGACTTTTTACACTAATTACTGAACCTTAGTGTAATCACCGATAGTGTAACTTTTTACCTCTCTCAAAAAGTGGTGAACTGAGTAAAAATAGATACCTTTAATACATAAAAGTTTTAATAAGGCATTAAGAATCACTTTCTTTTGAAAGCTTAGAAGATTTGCTTTCTAGCAATATGTGACTCTAATTAGTTGGGGCTAACGATTAGTTTATTATGGTTGATCAAAAATCGGTTGCCACACATCATACTCTATTTTTAGTTAAACAATTATCCTACTTAATCTAACAAACTTGCAAATGTAAGACAACGTTAGTTCTTTGGTGCACTTTGACTATATTTCTTCACAAGTATTGCTCTTTGACATTATTTGTCAACGTTTTCACAAACATCTATCAAAAAATGGAAGTCTCTAAACGTTTATGAAATGTAGCCTACCGGTTAAATACGCTTATGATTTTGGCGCTGCACACAACAAACTTGCAATTTCTACAAAAACTAACTACTTCAATACATTTTATCTGGTTTTTCTTGATTGCATGGATCTTTGGTATAATCCATCAAAATATTCAAAAAGATTTATTTAAAAAGAAAGTCATAAAATTTTTTAATGTGGCTTAGGTTGGTGCCTAAATCAGTGCATGTACATTGGATTTCGTTACTATATACTTGTCATTTAAATTTTTTGGGCAAATCTTTTGCTGCAGTTTTCTACTCGAACACTTTTTGCTGTCAGCGATGCCAGAATTGTGAAAGCACATGGTGATTTTTCTGAACATAATTTTTTGGATTCTGTTATTACTAATTGCTTCATAAATTAAGTCACTGCTCTTTAAACTTTTTAGCGTCGTGGCACCCTTGCTGTATCTTTAGAAATATCATGGAGCCCCAGTTAAAAAAAGATACATGAGAATTGCTTTGGCCCTGGTTTTGCTGCAAAAAAGCCTTAGTTGAGGCGTTCTCAAACTGGGGTATGCGAGAAAAATTTTAGTGGCAATCAAGCAAATTTCTCGTAAATGTACAAAGATTTTCGACAACAATCTATGCAAATTTCGTTGCTACCGCTCATTCTCTACTGAAAATCTTTTTTTGACAGTAAACTTTGCAAAAAAGCTTCTTTGCCATTTGGTCACTCAAGAGATTTTTTATATATCAACTATTTGAAAGAGATTATGTCCTTTTCGTCATACAAAATCATTCAATTTCTAATGTTTTCTTGATTCCTCCCTTTTTCAACTTCAAGCCCTATTTTTGGTAATTGACTTTAATCGAATTCTGAAATTGGAATTGAATTCTGCTTCTATACATTCTTGTTTGAGGATGCGTGTTACATAGGGTTACCATACGTCCCGATTTAGGCGAGACAGTCCCGCTTTTTCAGGCCTTGTCCCGCTCAAATCATCGAAAGTCCCGCTTTTTCCTTTAGTCAGCCAGCACAGCTTGAACTAGGGTATGCAGACGTCAGTCCCGGTAAGCTAAGGCATTATGGCAGCGACCCTACCTCAATGATGATTCCGGACAAAGATGTGACACAAAACGAGCTGCCAAGCAGGTGATGACCTTTTTTTTTTTTTTTCGGAGATCATCCCCACCGTAGGCGGGCAGCGCCTAATTGCAGCCGATGTGAAGCTGATCCCGTCGCCCATAATTAAAAAAAGGTCTCGAACTGAATTTGAGCGTCCCGATTTTGATCAAAAAAAATGATAAGCCCATATATTTGGTCTCGTGAAAAGTGGCCATCCATTGTCCCGATTTTTGCTTTTCCAAATATGGTAACCCTAGTGTTACATCTAAATTCAAGTTAAGGATTTGTATCTTTAAAGAAGTCTGAAAACTCCGTCTTTATTCGATACCAATTTTAAGTCATATTCAATCACCAGTTGCTGGCTTGCGAAACAAATCCTGAGTCACTGCATAAATCATAATTTGTTTTGTAAGTGAACAATTAGTTGTATTGTATTCTTCCGGCCTTTAACTACATAAATATTCAATTTATCAAAAAAATCTACATTCCACTTTGTTGTGATAAAATTAAATTATTGTCCTTAAAATCAAACAGTTGTTAAGTTTTGCCAAAATATTCTTGAAAAATAAAAAACCCTTTGTTCTGCCAAATAAAGCAAAAGGAGGAGAAACCGTTGTGGAACTCTGAAAGCTCACGAAACCCTTCTAAATTTTCACAAAACCCCGGTAGAAGAGCTATAGATTAGATTAATCTCATATCACTAGCGCATTCAAAAATAATTCTTTTTGGGAATGGTGGTGGAAGGAAACGGAGTATTAGACAAGCTTGCTCTTATAGTTAGGGGTTCTTACAAAATAAGTGTGCTCAATTAACGAGGGGGGTAAGGAAAACCTATAAGAGCAATATTTTGAAAGCGAGAATGTTGCTCATTTTAATCTCCAAAGTAGCATGAAAACCTTTTTTATAAAGATCGACTTTTCAAACCGAGAATCTAGTTTCCAAAAATATTTTTTAAATATTTTGCTGCTGCTATATTGTTTGTAAGGCACTATGGCTCTTTAGAATATGGACGAAGTTGGCCCAAGCAATACTAAATGGATTGATTGGGGTGTATTATAATGTATGCGATGTTGAATTATAATGGATTAGGTATCCGATATCAGCTGTATGCAACCGGAGGTAATCTTTCTAAAGGTATATAATTGTTGCTACCAAACATAAAAGGCTCTCTTCTACTCACCTCAGAACAGCACAAAGTTTTTGGAATGAAGACTGCAGTTTGTAGCAGTGCCAACGAGGATTTAGATTGTAGTGTACGTGACAAGATATTGAAGTTGCTGATATTTTAGGCATATCCAAGTCCGAGTACACAGCACTAATCCTAGTCAAAAGTTTCATTTACAAACTGCTAAGCCTTTAAACATGAATTTATAACACAAATCAGTGATGTTTAAAATGCATCATCATCAAGAGTAAACTATAGTATTAGCTCTTTGCTTAGTATGTCTAATGTACAAGAATTGCCATTTCATACTATATTTAGCTTAGCTAAAAACTCGGACTTGTTTGTAAAAACTGTTTATCCAAGTCCAAATCCGAGAGAAAAACTACTGGTCCAAATCCAATGCCCTGGAACGTGATCCTATTTAAATCAAACCATGCAGAAAGTTACCTCAGCTCAAATCAGAAGATGACTTAGATTACAAAGAAAGCATCGAGGAAAAGCTGAAAAAAATGAACTAAAAGAGCGTATTTTAGTTGACCTACGCAGTGAAAATTCACAACACCATAGCCTACCGTATGTGCTGGTGAAGTATTCGAAAGTAAAATAATCTGCAAAAAGTTTTCAGAAAAGCAGAAAAATTAGTTCTCCAGCAATATTTCTCATCAGTCGTTTGCACCCAAAGAGTTTAGGTTACTTAGGAAAAGAAAGATAAAGCCAGAGGCAATCAAGTAATTTTCTTTGGTAAGACAACTGGAAAGTCAAAATGCTTCAGAACGTTAATTTATTATGTAGAAAAGCTTGATCAAAATTGTATTCAAAGATTATTTGCAATTCAACCCAAGATATCTATTATTGTCAGTCCTATGAATGGCAAAGCTTTGATCAAAAATGCTCTTACAGAGTCTTCCTGTAATCAAAATAAAATTGATTCTGTCATTGCAATCGACTATTTTAATACTATAGGAAGGTTGCATGCACGTGATCAAACGTCATCAAAATGCACTTTCGAAAAAAGTGGCTGACCAGTTTCAGTGATTTTGCATTGAATTGAATAGGAGTGATATCATTTTTTTGCAAATTTAATGAAAAAACGTGACAGTTGTTAAATGAACGTTAAATGTTGTTTTACTGACATTAAGGAATGAATCTAAGGTCAAAGTAAGGTAAGAGGTGCTAAGATTTACTTGTTATTACCAATAGTTGGGCTAATTTTACGGGCTAAACATGCAGGCGTACTTGTAGCCGGCTTCTATAAGAGTTTCATATTTGATTAATCAACGTGTTTGGGAATGTTGAGCTTGAGTTAATTGTAATGTGTAACTTATACAGCATATTTAGTGGCATAAGCAAACTGAATAGTTGAAAACCTAAGTTATACTGTAGCCTAAATGATAGGGCAAACTTCTGTACCGTTTGTCATATGCTGGATTAGTTATTGTTGGATAAAATCAGTAAGTTTTTGAAATTTTTGTCAATAGTGATTGCATACCAGCCATATTGATATATCAGATGTAATTTTGTGACCTTAACCACTCCTTAAACAATTTTTGGGCTATTACCTAAGCTGCTGAAACAAGGGTAATTTAAAAACTTAGGGCTCCGATTTATTTATTCATTCGTATGAGCTCATGCTCTGTTAGCATGTCTTTCGTCACACTGGGCCATTGCGACGGGTAGACTGCTTGGCCCCACCATCTGT
Organism: Trididemnum clinides; assembly: GCA_963675345.1. Taxonomy (NCBI): domain Eukaryota; kingdom Metazoa; phylum Chordata; class Ascidiacea; order Aplousobranchia; family Didemnidae; genus Trididemnum; species Trididemnum clinides. Next base: position 22,528,990 of record OY776297.1, read on the forward strand.
TTGTCACATAAAGATGGAGGCATGCCGTTAACTGCCTTGCCCCAGGACACAAGAAGCAAGCTTGGCGGCAAGCTTGAGGTACCGGTAGTAACGATCAGATAATGGTTGTTTTTGCTAATGTACCGACTAGTATCTAATTGGTATAAAGTTTATTTTCAACTGGGGAGCGAATGGTATTTAGATGGCACTTTTCTTAGGAGCAATTTTTTAAATTGGCACACAGTACTAAGTTTAGACTAGCCTAGCAAAGACCTAATCTCAACCAAATTGCTTCCGGTCAACTTTATTGGTTTCCGAGGATCCAACTAGCAATAACTCATTCCAATTTTTAATTAACTTTTCATTAATTTTCAAAACAACCCCAAAAGTTGGTGTTCGCCCTATACCTTCCCAGCATAAATTACAGCGTTTGGTCAGCCACTGTTTTGGCGCGAAATGTGCGATGTCGTATGCAACCTTCCTATTAATTTTAAATTTGAAAATCAATTTTTTCAAACAAAGGCTTGCTTAGTTCAACAACTTAATTATCAATCGTGATGGAAGAAAAGAATAGATTAGGTGATCGCAGATCATGCAGTTGCGGCTTTCCAATAGGGATCGATCGAAGCTGTTGTTTAAATACAATTGTTTTATGACAGATTTCTCAGACCTCAAGTTTGTTTGCTGTAACACAAGAAATTATACAAGAAAGAAAAATCTTTTGCCAACGGCAAGTGTACGGATAAAAATGATGGCCCAAACGCTCAAAAAAGGTTTTCTGAAATTGTGTTAAAAATTTTTAATCCCGCTGCAATACCGAAAGTTTTATGTGAGGGATGAAGTTAATTATGAAAACGAGTAGCTGCTTGTTTATTCCCTATCAAACTACTGCATTTAAAATTCTTTTTTGTTCCTTTGACTTGACATTAAAAACCTCGGTGCATCATACATGCCAATATTCATAAATTGACTTACAATAAACGTGCTGTTTTTACAGTTCGAATATGTCTTAATTTTTGATTTTTCAGATACACCGCTTATTTATGAATTAAAGCCCTTGGCATTTAAAGTTGCTTGGATAACTTCGTTCATTCGTATGACAATCTCATCAGAAGTTGCAGTTCATCAGATATCGCTTGAGAATTTGGTTGTCAACATCTGTTTGGTTGCAAGGAGGTCCTGTTGATTTGCAGTGGTTGTCAATGTGATATGCAGTTTGGAGTTCTCCACATTGGCATAGATTGTCATCACCAAATCCCCTTTTTACCATTGAGTCACCAAGGGTGGGAGCTGTTTTACGTTCTCGTCGTCCACCCTGAGCAGTTAGTAAACTGGCGAAATTTGCAGCAACTTGATAATCTCATCACATCTCTTGGATATCTAATGCTCTGCAATTGCATATTCCACAGGAATGTATTAAATGTATTATTGTGCAATACAAACAGCATTGCACAATGACTTATAAATCATTTAAGAGTTGTGACATGTGTATTTGCAATAAAGAGCAATGCGAACCTTCCAAAAGGTATGACGGAAGCAAAACATGTAAAAAAATCTTTTTGGAGACAAGACTCTCGGTTTCAAAAAGTCAATTTTTGTAGCAATGTTGTCATCTTGCTTAGTAAACCAAAATGGGCAACATTTTTGCTTTTAAATTCTTTATCTATCTTAATGCTCCACTTCCCAATCTCAAAAAATTTGTTTCTAAATACGTCAGCAATTTTGAGCCAACTACCGAAAATAGAACGCGATAACAGTTGTGTTACTTGCGAGTTAGTAAAAAGCTTTTTACAAAAGTGAATGGTGATCTCAGTGGGGATAGAAACATTCATTGCCACAAAAATTAATAAAAAGAATATTACAAAAATCACAAAGCAGCCTTGATAGTTTTTTTCATGTCAATTCTCTGAATTATTCTCATCCTGAATTATCTGGTATCAAACTACATATACATGATATAGCAGTTCGATATCACAAGCAGACTCAGTCGTTTATTGTCAAAATTGCATTTCTTTGGCTTTTTTTTCAGATTTAGTTGAAAATGTCAGTAAGAGCTGACTTTTGTGAGATTTGTGTCTGTTTTTAACCGCAGTAGGTTTTTTTTAATATGTAAAAGCAAAGGGTCTGTTTGCTTCGCTGGCTTCGGGTGCTATTTTTCAAATAATTTGTCCCCAATTCTTTAATGAAAACTTGATGAAAATATATGATTAGCTCACTGCAAGATGACAAAGTGCAAGTCGGAGTCGGTTTTGGAGCAATACTGGCTTTTCTGTAATTTGCAGTTTGCTTAATTTTTTTCAGTCACAAGAAGCCGCAATATTTCAAATGTAATTGGCTCACTTACGTTTACCTAAAAAAATTTTTTTTGTTCATTATATTTCTATCTCTCGAACTTAGAAAATCTTACCCTTTCCTCTCTTTTTTTAAAACATGCCACTGACTCACATCCGACGTCTTTGTATACGTCATTTTAGATTACCAAGGTTTATTAATAAAATGCATTCTTCCTTTTTACAGCTATGCCTACTACTACCAGTAATAATTGAATCGCTGAACCTGACCATTTTTTTCCAAATTGCTTCATCAAAACGAAAAGCTGGAAGCAGGGTTTCACTAACTGGGGTGCATGAAACCTTATGGGTGCGAGAGTGCCAAGGGGCACGTAAAATATTTCGAAAACTCAACGTTGACCACTTTTACTTAAATAAATTATACGGTGCACTTGGAGAACAATTCTGTAAAGCACTAATCAAATTAATAAAGAATTATGGAACAATTTTGTGAAGCGGTGTGGTCATGTTTCAAGTTTGTGTTCGTGGCATAACAGTACCTTTGACATCATAATGCAACAGATGATGTATTGGTTTGACAAATATCATTGGATAGACAATGACTGCTTTTTTTGTTGAGGTGACTCTAAAGAAAAGTTTTATATAAGTTACAGCCCTTTGGGGTGTTCGCTAAGCAACTATGAAGCTGAAGTCGATCTTGCAACGAACTCGCGAGGATAAAGCTGTCTTTTGTCACCGCTTACCTCCGCAAAACTGAGCTCTTCACGTTAGCTGTTACCAGTGGTGGGCAAGCTATTTTTTTAAAGTAATGGAGTTATAGTCGCCTAATGAAAAAACTAATTTAGCTAAAGTTTCAGTAACAAATTTTAAAAAGTAATTAGTTACAGTTGCAGTTATTTCCAATGGTCTAAATTTTGGATGCAAATGCAAGAGTGATCTATTTTTAATGCAAAGCCAAACCGCCAAATGAAAACGCCGTTTAATTTGCTTGGAAAGCGAAAGCTTGAATTCCTGACGCAATACCGTTTCCCTTTTACATTCAAAAGCTATCTGCACCCTTGTCAAAAGGAAGTGGAAGCCAGTAAATAGAAAAAAAACTTCTAGTGTGTACCTCTTCACGATAGCCTTTAACCTTATTGGCGATGTTTTAAAGATTTTCCAATAGACGCGTCAATCTTTCGAGATCAACAGTTTCTGCCAGAGTTCAATGGTTCATGTTAATTTCGAAAATGCGTGGCTTTGAAAATCAGCCTCAGTTGATATTTCGTAAAAGTAACTACAAGTGGCATTCGAATCCAGGTCTGCACCAACAAATAACGTTCACTGGTTTCGAATTCGCGGCAGCGTTTCATCCTAGGACAGGCGCAGAACCACTCCACTATCGTAGCACAGTGTTGAACTGTTGGGCGTTGGCATTTGTAACCTGATAAGCCAATATGTTTGTACTGTCTTCATGTTATTCTCACATCTGCTTGCCAACAGGACCGGGACTAAGGTATCATATCGATTTTCAATTAGATGAGTAAGACAAGTTTAACCCTATTTTGGCAGAGTAGGGGCAAATACAACCCATCCCCTGTCGGTCAATATAGAATTACGAAAAAAACGACTAAATATTTCGATCTCAAACTTGCTGACTTTAAAAAGTAAAATTTATTTTTCTCTGACAATTTCAAATAAATCGGTCAAGGTTAAATGGTCCAAAATTCCAAATTTCTCGAAGGGACCTGATAGTAAAATTTTTTGACCAAAAACATACACTACTATGTAAAGACAAATATATCTTTTTTTTATTATTTGATTTTATAGATAATTTTTCTTAATTATTAAATGACAAATTAAGGAAATATCCGCTTTTTTTGCTGTGAAACGAGAAAACAAAAAGTAAGTGCCAATCGTAATTTTAACAATATCTAATTGACAACTAGTTACAAATTTAGTTATTTCCGCAAAAAAGTAGCAGTTACAGTTACAGTTGCTAAAAAATATCAAAGCAAGAGTGAGTAAGAAGTTTTATGGGATTAATGTGGACAGTAAGCAAGTAGAATAAGCCAATGATGGCGTTTGCATTGTAAAAGCGCGCCAAAGAAAGATTTCGAGATAGCGAAATGCTAGAGAAAGTGTGGCAAGAAGTGAAATAGGGACGAAGCGACGAGGAACATTCCCATTTGACCTCTTGCAGCACTTTCTCTAACATTTCGCTATTGCAAAATCTTTCTTTGGCACGCTTTTACCGTGCTAGCGCTATCATTGGCTTGTCCTGATTACCTACTGTTCAAATTAATCACATAAAACACTTACTCCTTCCGGTTCTTCCCTTTTTGACGCGATACCGCCACTGATGAAAGCGTTACAAAAAGCTTATGGCCAAACTAGCTTTTTTTAATGCTGTAACAAAATTTTGTATCACCAACAAAAAAATATCTAGTTACAGTAACTGGGTACACTATTAACTTGATACTACCCACCACTGGCCGTTACATTGAAACAAAGCTATGGGCATGCTTTGACATCAAGTCCAATATGAAAGCGGTTATATTATTACTTACGAGGATTAAATGTCTTACATCAAAAAATATAAAACAATCGGTCCCACAGACAATAAGCATTAGAAAAAGTGATGCTTGGCACCATTTATTGATAGTGGGTAAAGTCCTTCGATTAATACATTTATTCTTACTATGAAATTGACTTTTAAAGACCAATGCATGTAAGAGTTTATATTGTAATTTGGGCTTAGATATTGTTTTAAGAAATTATGGGGTGCGTAAAAAATTTGGGCATCCGCAAGAGATTCATAAAGAAAAAGTTAGGAAACTCATGGCTGGTAGGTTAAATAATTGCCTTGTATAACCAGAAACGTAATATCACAAAAGGCATTGTCAATAACTAGAATTTTTTGTTTTACTTTGAATTGTCTGGAATATACATGGCAATGAAGTATAGTCCACCAAGAAATTTTGAAAAACTCATGAATTTATAATTTACTAGCGGCAGCTTACTTAGAGAGATTCTCAGAGTAGCTGCTTCTGCTCCAAGTCGACGCCACTGACAGAATTTCTCTTAATAATAATTTATTGCTAAGAGAGAATTTCCAACAATGAAAAATTTAAGCAATAACCAGTGGAATCAAGGCCTAAGAATGCACACGATTATTTATTTTTTTTATATCATGGAGCAAATTTATCTAGCACTGCAAAACAGATAGTCCCCTGCTGATCTAATTCCCATTGACAAAAATTAATAGAAATCAGAAAATGTAGTTTACTGTAAAGATGTGATCGTAGGAAAAAAAAATTGTCGCCAAATGAAAAATTCTTTATAGTGCTTTGGTCTGGGGTTTGAGCTGCAAGATGAAGAGGTCAATGCTTCTACATCACGACCTGGAGTGGATGACAGAGACCAACACCATAATCAGGGCTTCAAAAACGTGGTCTGGAGAACTTCATTACTGCCTTTAGTGTTACTTAAGATCAATTATACAAGTGTCCATAAAGTCTCTTTACAATTTAAAAAATTGTTTACAAGGCAGTTGATGAGATATCGTTTGTTTTATTTTAGTCAGTGTTCATTAAAGTTTTTAGTAAGATTAAAATTTTGTGTCGTAGATATTCTGTTAATTCATATTTAACATTTTAGATATTACATATTCTGTGACATAAATCCTTATGAAATGGATACTTCTCAAGAGAAGGCACAATTTGTATTTTGGTCTATTGAAACAAAATCGGATGTGCAGACTCAGAGAAACCACAAAAGTAAGTATGGAAGAGATTGACCATCACGTTTCTTCATTTGTGCATGGCACAAGAAGTATAGGAAGACAGGAACAGTGTTGGATAAAGGGATGAGTGGGTGACCAAGAATATCTGAGGAAAACATCAATCGGGTAAGGCAAGCCTTTGGTCGATGTCCTACAAAGTCCGTTGGCACTGCAGCCAGATAGTTGGCACTGCAGCCAGACAGTTGAAACTATCACGTTAAACAGTGTACAAGATCCGACATAAAAACAATGACTCACTTGGACTTCTTTCTATGGGGCTATGTAACAGATTTCTAATGCCACTGCTACCATTTATGAGGCTCTCCTACGGCAAACATTGCAAGAAATCGGGTACCGTCTTGATGTGCTTCGTGAAATCAATGGTACGCATGTAAAGGTGTATAAAAAGAGGTGAAAAGATCTTTAATAAACAGTGATTAAAAATATAACATATCTGGTTAAGATATCCCATCAACTTCCTTCGTAATAAATTTTCTAAATTGTAAAGAGACTTTATGGACATCCTATTTTAGTCTCGCAAAAACTTTTTACCGGTCTCTTATTACATATGTTTAGAGCGGTTTCAAAATCAAACTCACCAATCAGGCCACTGCAATGCCAACCTGCTGTCGTAGAAATGCAGGGCTATGTTTCAAACAGAACAAAATTCTACAGTAAGCCTACTGAAACAATCAAGATTGCTCGTTTCGAATATTGGCAAGAGTGCAGCCGGTATTTTAAAAATTTTCGAAAAGGAGTGGACTATAGTGGCTCATAACTAAATAGTGTTTTTTGGCAAAACTGCTCGGTTTATCTCATTCATACGCACACAAGCTCATGCTTTGTTTTCAAGTCATTAGCCATACCGGTACACCACGATGTGTTGACTGCTCGGCCCCCACCAATTGTCTACCACATTAAGATGGAGGAATCCCGTTAAGTGTCTTTACGAAAAAGCACAACAAACGAGCTTGTCGGTTTTTCCTTTTCACCATTCTTTTTTTGCTGAGCGCCAAGCAGGAAAGCTGAGAATTCCATTTTTTAAAGCTTTTGGTACAACTTGACAAGGGATTTGAATTCAAGTCTATTGGTTTCAAAGCGTACGCTTTTACCATTGCACTACAACGTCGCACTACTGAAAGAAGTCTTCACCTTTTTTTGAGGCAAAATGAAAGGAAAAGATTTATGTCTCTTAGGGTTTCTGGATAATTCCGGTTACTTACCTGTAATATATACAGTCAAGCTAATGACGTACAATCGAAACCAGTAGCTACTACATTGAAGAATCATGATATCAATTATGATACAGTCGTAAAAAAAATCTATTTCAAACAAATTACTGTAACTAAATTTTTAGGGACCTAAAAATGAAGCAAATTGTTGGCAAAAGTGAACTTGGTTCAGTGTATAGTTCCTTTCATTTTTTCCAGCGGTGTACAGACATTTCATCACCAGACATTTAATCACCCGACACTTAATCACGATAGGGTTAGGGTTTAGGGTTAGAGACGAGACACTTAATCGCGTTAGAGCAAGGGTTAGGGTTAGGGTTAGGAATGGGTGATCGATTCTAGTCCACTTGCAATATCGTCGTGTTATAAAGTCTACGTTTTTAGATGTCTAGTGATTGAATATCCGTGATTAAGTGTCGGGTGATTAAATGTCGGGTGATGAAATGTCGGTAAACCTTTTCCAGCATAGCTTGTTCTTGTTCCTTATCCTTGCTTGTTCCCCCATAATCATATCACTGAAAAGAGAAAGGTCTTTATGTCAGTTAAGAAACTAAAATACGCAAAATTCTCGGCTTCGAAGAGAAGATATCCGAAAAAAAGGTCTTCTACTTCAAAATGCTTGCGCCCCCTTTCAAAGTTTGTTTCTAAAACAAAGTTTTTCAAAAACAAAGATTGGAAGAAAGATTTTCATGATGCTGATCTGCCATCTCCTCCTGACCCTGTAATTACAAGATGGCCAACTTGGCTTAGAGCTGCCTTATATTACAGTGAGAACCTTCCAGCTGTTCGTACCATTGTCAACAATTGGACAAGTGCAGGCCTCTTAGTCAGCAGAGCAAAAGACGCTATCAATGTGGAAGATTTGGTGCCGGGCTTGGCTAAAACAAATCAATACCGGACTCTAGCAGCCAACGTAGAGTTCTTAGAAGGAAGTGCCTGCACGATAATCGAAGCATACGGACTGCTAAAGAAAACGCAATTCGATGATGATCCGTGCCCAATTAAAAATTACATTGAAAAACGACTATCCAACTCTGATTTAGAAACAATAATAAACTGTAACAACTTGGCAATTGACCCAACAAGCTACGCACTATTGCAAAAAACCCAGCCAACCTCTGCTGCCGTTGAGAAGTCGTTTTCTATGCTCAGTAAATTACTGAGAAAAGACAGAAATTTTGATGTTAAGAACGAAAAAAATATATGATGCTGTATTACAATAAGAAGTCCTGGTAATTATACTGTGTGGCTTTCGTTAAAAACATCATAGACAGACTGTTGATGTACAGTACAGTTGCGATATCAACGCATTTTTTGTATTACACACTAATTGATACCGGTACACACAATGGCTCGTTATCCTAGGTTTTAACGTCATGCGTCGCTTTGTTGCATTAGCTTCAAGACTGAGTGATTGAGAAAATGTTTAAAGTAGGCTACGTTCTTCTTTAAAAACTTATGTAAATTGCGGATTACAAAACATTTTTAGTCAAAAAAGTGCAACAAGACATAAATAATAGGCGAAAACGATTAGGTCAAAATAAAGTCAAAAATATATTTTTTTAGGTCAAAAAAAATGGCCCTAATGATAACTAAACAAATTAACTCGCTCTTTCAAGTACTTTTTACTCGTAGCTTTTGTCATAACTCAAAAACATATTTTAATCACAAAAAGCAATTTTTGCTTGCTTTAATGTTTCATTTTTCTTATCTCGGTAAGCATTAATCATATGTTTTGTCAACCATATAAGCATCAACCTTAATGTAGGATGTATTTAGTTTTTGACATAACTCCTCAAGGAAATTGAATTAGGGACTATTTAACCCTAAGTAGCCTCTCTAACTTTACTCACTTGTATACTAAGTAACTGCAACACGACCAACACGTTCATTTTACTCCACATTTCTAGCCAGACTTATGTAACAACAGCAAATAACGAGCTTAATTTAAAATACTGCGTGGATAAAACACATTATTTTGCTTAAGGCAAAGCTTGCAAAGCTGTGAAAACACAAAATAGCACATACCGGAGCAATAGATTAAAATCAACGTGAGTTTTACATATTTTTGGTTACTGCTGTAAGTCTGAGCACCAAAAATACTGCAGTTAAAACTTATCTCCGAAAAATTGCCGGCATTTTATTTTGCAACCCAAAATAATGGTGGTTGTACAAAACACTCGCCAAACTAATCCTTAATTCTTGAATAAATCATATACAAAGGTTTAGCAAAATATGTTTAGTGGCATACCTGGGAATAGCCAGTCTGGCCGCAGACTGCTCAACGTGCGGTAAAGTTGATCGGAATCAATCAATCAATCAGGTTCGTTTTTGCCTGAACAAACGATGAATTCAACTCTAAGCAAATGATAAATTCAGCTCTAAATCTGTAAAACAAAAAAAGAAAAACCCATCACTGCAATTGGAAATGGTCTGTTCAGACTAGGAAGCACCAAAGAACCCGAAGATTATCTAGTCAAGGTGCTTCCTGTCGAGCAAATATGTTTCCTGTCGAGCAAGTAATACTGAACAAAAAGGTGCAGAATTAACAAAATTAAAAATAAGTTTAAGTAGGCAGCGAAAAAGACAGCAAACAGCAAAATAGTATCCTATTGTCATTAGTGAATTTGAAGTAAAACTATTCCACAAAGGGCAAGATTTAATTCGAAATACAACACTTAATCGTCTATAGAAATAGCGAGATTCAAAGAGAGTCTTTGTAGTCAAGTACCAATAGCTATATGTGAGAATGAGAACTATATTTAAAGTTGTTGAAGAAATAAAATGCGAGATAGAGAATTTTTAGACAAATCACAGATATATGACTGGTATGAATCAATCAAAGTTTTTTTTGTATTGCATTTTGAAGGAGGCCCAATTAGCGTTTTTGGTATTCATATCTATTTCTCCCCATAGACTCCCTCCCCTATATAATATAGTCTCTCTACCGATGTTTTTATTCACTAAGGGTTTAAAATAAAACTGAGGGAATCATCGTTTGCAGCATAGATAACAACGCAAGTTCAAACTACAGCTTGTCTCAATTGCAAGGACAGAACGCGTGGCTGCAGGCTTGAAGACCGCAACGCTGTTCCGCTGACTGCAATGTTCTTTGTTCCTTTTGTATTCGATAAGATGAAAAAGTTATCAGTTTAACGATCTAGAGCAGGGGTCACCATCACTTTGCTGGCTAGCATCAAATCGCCTGAAGGGATTATCTTAACTCTCCCACAGGCCAGCTTTAAGAATAACACCAACGACATCAGATATTATTGATGATATTGCGAAAGTAAAAGTAATTTTGCTTAAGGCAAAGCTTGCAAAGCTGCAAGTGCTAATTTTCAAGTGTGTTACCAAACTTGCAGCACATTGCATTATTCAGTATCCCTAAAGTGGCTTTTAGCTGCAAAACGGTTAGTCTTAAGAGCTCAACTGGCAGTGTTTGGGTGATGCTCAGACAACCGCGTCAAGTCATTTAACAAATATAGAACAAAATAATGTGTGATTTGAGAGTATACTGTGGGGTTTCATTAAACGAGGGCAGATTTTCGTCAAAAAAAAGCTTACTACAACCATTGACAGAATGTATCCACACGCAAAAACTGTACTATCATATTTCCATAGTTCTGAGTTTGCCTCCAATCCTGGCATTAAGCGTTAAGCTACATTTGCCTCAGTTTTTATCCATTCTTCTGCATTTAAGATCTAAACTTTTTCAATGTGCTTGCAATCACGCCATCAGTCGTTCTATTTATGATTGGATATCATATCGTTCGTTGCAATAATTTTTAGTTACGACAAAGCAATTTTTATGAAAAACGATTGACGTACTGTAATTGTGCGACGAATCAAATGAACAACCAAGCGGTGCGATGGCGAAGTAATTAAAGCGTCCGCTTCGCAATCGGTAGACCTGGAGTTCATTTTTCCTAGTCGAGTCAACCAAAGATGGTGTTCGCAGTTTTCCCGCTCGGCGCTCAGCACAAACGAGATAGTGTGGAGAACAAGCCGGCAAGCTTGCTCGTTGTGTCCTTGGGCAAGGCACTGAACGGGATGTCTCCATCTTTATGTGGCAGACAGGTACTGGAACCGAGCAGCTTACCCGTTGTAGTGGCCCAGTCTGACGAAAGACATGCAAACAGACCATGAACTCATACGCATCAATAACCAATTGTAATATTGAAAACTGCGCAACCGAAAACGATGACTTTGTCGTTGCTGCTTTGATTAGTAAATTGGGCACCGTCTAGAAGTAAACGGTTCAATATTTCCTCCGACTTGTCTGGTTACCTAGATACAAACGTTAAGGGACCTAGAAAACTTTATTATATACCAATAGGGCAAATGTCAGGTGGATTAAGCGCCCACAAGGCCAACCCAAACGGCAGTGTGGTACATAGATTTTGGCCTATTTCGATGTATTCAGTTATTCCGTTCCTTAATTAGTTAAAAATTAATATCTAAATGATGAACTATAGCCTGTATCCAAACAATGCTAAAACACAAGTATCACAAAAACAAAACTCAAAGCACACTTAACAAATCGTTATGTAACAGACCATAAAAATCCGTCAGAAATAGACGCGACTGCGATGCCGTAACGTAAATCAACTTTTGCCAGAGGAGAAATATGAACTGCTTGCTTTGTTAAAAGCATTGAAACCCACGCATAGAAATTCTGATCACGCCTGCACACAGCACACAGCAAATGCCCACAAAAGGAAAGGCTGGTGTATGCCCTAAGCAATGAGCATCGAGTTAAACAAAGCTGCATAACTCTCGAACTAATAGAGCCGCTTTAATTCTGAGTGAGAATGCCAATTGTCGCGAAATAGAATTTTGGTTCTATCTCAACAATAGCACTTTAAAATAGAGGCGACGACGTGCATCGCCAAATAATTTGTCAGACTGCAACTTTGCTGGCACCTTGCCATTTCGATACAAAATATCTTTACCAATAGCAGATCCACAGCACTTCTTGTACGAAATATACAGCTGTATATTCACAATTAACTCTAACCTCAACTGCACTACCAACTACAACAATTTATCTATTCCGCTTGAGCATTATACCGTCTACAACAATCATGTATACGACGAATAAACAAATTCAGATGCATTTTATCACTTCCTATCTATATATCTCCCTACTCCCTCTCTAAAAATTTTCCGTCATATACAGAATATACTAGGAGAAGAGCATTCCAAATGTTCTAGTTCTAGAGCATGAGTTCTTGACCTGTGGTAATTTCCCACCAGTGGGAAATGACAGGGTTTCAAACGGCGAATTAGCCTTCACGTGAATTTGTCATCAACTGGTTTTCAATTAGTTACCAGGTGAAAATAAGTATTGCCTTATCCCCATGATACGAATCTCTCTTTTCCTTTAAATGAGTAGTAAATGGGCAGACGATTTAAGTTAAACCGGGGAGATGGCGGTGCTAAAGTAGCAATTGTTTACAAAAATGCAAAAAAATCGATGTTAAGTAGAAGGTTTCCACCACCTGATGCGCTTCTTTACGTAATTAAATTTGTGACCTCAGGGTCCTGTTACGCCTTAGGTCTGTTCATTGCCTATGAGCAGCTAAGGAGGCAATGAGGACTTCTTGTTTTCCTTAGTTTGGAAGTATTGAAGATGTTTTTACTACTCAGTTATTTTCAATCAAAATAGCAGAATTGCCTTCGTTACGGTGCGATTTCACCTAGAGGGTTGTTTTTGATTTTCTTTAAACTTTCTCAAATCCCTGCTGCCTAGGCTTTATGTTTGTTGTTTCCTGCTAAAGCGTACCAAAAGAATTAAGAAGGGACCTTTTTTGTTCCTAAAATTTTAGCTTTGAGCCCGGTGCTCTATGAGGTTACTATCAAGCAAAATAGCTATATGTTTCTTCCGAATATGGTGCAGTTTTATGAGGGTGGGGCTAGCCATCAGCTATGTCCAATGGAAAGGAATTAGTTCTGGTAGCTGCAGTAGCTTCACAGTAGAAACGTTTGTGAGAGCAGCAACGAAAGTTGTAGAAAATGGAGGCATACCTCTGTACCCGTGGTGGTGGTGGTCATCTTGTTGTGTTAATCAAGACCGGTAATAGACACAAACAAAGTATAATTTCACAGACTATCATATGTTCTTTCCAAAAAGTTAGTGGGAAGTGGGAGTAATAAAGTCAAAAATGATGGTGATACCAAAATGGTGACCGTTTTTACAATTACAGAAATATTGAAGTAATTATGGTGGGCTCATTGCACGACTTGGTGCCCCACTTTTGCATCTGCATTCGTGTTATTAGGTTTTTTGGCTGCGTAGTTTTTCCTGATTTCGACATAGCGTTAAAAGGGCCATGTCAGACCCAAAAGTCACGGACCCTACCCCAGGACACCTATTAAGCTATTATCAAGCAAATATTCTATCTTGAATCCAATTTTTAAAAATTGAGTGGTATATTGTTTTATTTTGATTTTTTCGTAAACTTGGGATTTTATTTCCTTCAACTTTGCCGCAAATTCCCACCTCCCAACATTTAAATCACGATTAGTCTTACTAACAAACAGCTTACTAGTTTCAAATAGTCATTCATTCGTTTCCCTGAGTGCGAAGATAAAAACTAATTTGAAATTGCGGGTGGTGGCCAAAGTACACAAATGTTGACCTCGCCAATCATAAATTTAAATTAGTCTTATTCATAAAAAAACGTATTGTTTGACAGACTAGCAGTGCCAGTGATAGCCTGCAAATGAACTTTAATCATACATAACAGAAATACATTTTTTTTCACTACTAAAATCATGATAAAAAAACTGTCGAAAACTTGTGACAGGAATGCGGCTAAAACTACGACCGCTACAAAACCGAAAAAGTAATGGTATCGGGATACGTGATTTGATTTTATACACATTTATCAAGAGTAATTGAAAGTCAAAATTTTGCGTTGATGTATTGGTCCATGTGGCTCATCGCAGAAGCTCATATCACAACTTTACACATTGTTTCACTATACCACAGGTGACAAATGTGTGTTAAGAGGTAAGATTGGTCGGGCGCGATACTCTGCCTAGGTGTACAAAAGCTATACGAAGACGTTCCAACATGGAGCCTCCTTCAGTTCTATTGTTGTAATTTTCGTTCTTGCCCTCCAACCCACTCCAACAGAGTGTCTCCCAGTGCTGGCAGGTATACCTCCACCAATCCTGCGCAGAGTGGAGCTTACCTCAAGTTCGTTAACAAAGTTGTTGCTTCTGAACACCATCCTCTGCACTCCCGCATTCCCTCTACCCCAGGAAATTTTTTACCCAGGCAACGGCTCCTCTCCCGACAACCTTTCACCCGTCATGCAGCGCTATTACATGGTATACCACAGTTCAACATCATGGAATCCTGGATGAACATCTGGAGCTCTGCGCGTTCCCGCCTTGTCGAATTTGGTTTGTCACCTGCAAACAAACTCCCCCCAGGGTCAGATCTCTCCCGCAAGGAGTGGTCTACCCTGAATCGTCTTCGAACAGGAGTCGGACGTTTCAACTACTGCTTATCTAAGTGGGGTCTAAGATCATCATCTAGTTGCAGTTGTGGTCCAATTGACCAAACTGCGGACCACGTCATAGTCTGTCCCTTAAACCCAGCTCCAAGTGGCAAAAGGGGCCTCATGCAATTAGATGAACCAACTCGAAGATGGCTGAAAGAACTCCCTTCGTTTTAAATCTTCATACGAACGACGACGTCGTTCTTGCCATTACAATATAAAAAAGCTGGTCTACCGAACAGCCTTTGTGCGTTTCCGCGGTCATCATTTTTTGAAAGAAGGAAGAAAACAAAATCGGCAATAAAGCCTTATTAGTGACGTCATCTTACACCGCTAAAGGTGGAAAATTTTTTCCAGTTAGTAAGTCGAGGATTGGCTTTTGTTAAAGTAAAAAACTGTTCATCTCTACCCAGAAATGCAAATCGAAAAGCAATATCTTTTTTTTTGACGTCATCATGCCGTCACCAACTTCGTCACGATATTTACCCTGGATGGCAATCTGTCGCGGCGGCTTGTAAGTTTGCACATTCAGCAGTTTTGAAGGGTTCAAAGTGAAAGCATGCACTTACGCACGACAGACAGAACTCTGCTGCATATTGTAGAAAATATGAGTTCTGACTGGTTGCTGAACAAACAGTCAATGCCATCCATTGATTCTCCACATTTATACAAAAGAATACACGCTTCTATTTTATAATTACTGATACAGTGCATGCAATCTTTCACCAAAAACATTCACATGCGCTAGAGTGACTTTCAGATTACCCTACATCAGGGGTGGGCAAACTTTTTAGTCGGGAGGGCCGCATTGACCATTTAAGAGTGGTCGAGGGCCAATGGTTATAATCTTGTACAGCTGCACGCAATGAAAGAGATTGCGTTAGCTTAAAACTTTGCGATATGTCCAAACAATGTCGTATTACAGGGCGCAAAAGCGATGGTGTTTCTAAAAAAAAAAAGGTCAATGCCTTTTGCTTAGACGGAAAATGCGTCAGTGGGAGCTAACAATTGCCCTCCTTTTGATGGCTTCTAAAGTTTTTGACTCTTAAATACGGCAAGCGTTCCTCCCCTTGTCATTTTAACTTATATATGACGAAGTTTCAACAAGTGTTCGCGGGCCGCACAAAATGCTCTGGAGGGCCGCATGCGGCCCGCGGGCCGTAGTTTGCCCACCCCTGCCCTACATCGTAAGTGGCGCCAAATCTGGAAGGCAATCTTGTTGCTGGGATAAAACAAGTTAAGAGATGTGAAAAAAGCGATTTCCTACGAAAAAGTTTTTGAATATTTCATGGAAGCTTAAAAGGCCCAGTGCACCGGTATCAAAAAAGAAAAGTAGGCTGATGACAATTGCTACGTTTAAACCTGACAAATGCTGTCACATATTGTAAAATGTCAATGACTAAGCATACATTTTTTGGTCTAGAAATGTCTATTTTTCTTTCTTCTCGACGTTTTCGCTATAGCTGTTTGTAGATTAGCATCAAATAATGTCATCTTGCTGATGATAAAACAACATTTTTTACTCTAAGCATTACGGAGTAATTTTTAGCTCATTTAACGCAAAAGTATATCTGCGGATTATTATTGTTAAAGATGGCTAAAAATTGTTCTTCAAGTAAAAAAAAACACGTTTTTTGGCTGTTAAGTTATGTTGAAATTTCAAAAACATAAAAATCGGATTATTTGCAATTATTTGTAAAGATATAAAGCCAAAGTGCAGGAAAAGATTTTTTTTAAACGATTGCTTTTATACTAGAACCATAATCAGTCAGCTAGTTTAATACTACTCACCTACTTATAACAGTACAAATGATGCTTTTAGTGTAAAAGCATATCTTTTTGATAAAATATTTATAAAAATTTTGGTTTTATTCTTCTTATTTAGTAATTATTTGAGGCACATGTATCATTCAAAAATGGAAAAAGGCATGCCAGATAGTACTGTACTGCCAAAGAAAAAATCTTTGGGTGGAATTCGAATTAATTCTTCAGAATAATCGGTATTGATGTTATTATTGTTGTAGCTACCCTTCCTCTTCCTCGGGATGGAGGTACGGCACGAATGGCAATCCGAGGACACGTCATCAACCTAATTGAATCAGGCTATGGGTAAGGTGGCAGCCCATTTTGAACCAGTCATGAGTGACTGGTAGCCCCACCACCAACAAGGCGGACTGCCATTGGTGGGTACCCAAAAGTCGCCTCTTACTACATGCTAGGTGAGCAGCTTCACAATTGTAACCCGGTGAAGTACGGGCACGCCACCTGTTTGCCACATAAAGATAAAGGCGTCCCGTTAAATGCGTAGCCCAAGGATACAACAAGCAAGCTTGCCGACTTGTTCTCCACACTATCCCTTTGTTAAGCTGAGCGCCAAGCAGGGAAGCTGCGATTACCATTTTTTAAAGTCTTTTGGTATAACTCGACTAAGGGAATGAACTCCAGGTCTACCGATTGCAAAACAGACGCTCTAACCACTACACCATCGCGCCGGTGTATCGGTACTAATAGTGAGTAAAAATGTCACCCGAAATGATTTTTAGCATAACTGTCTGGTGGTTGTAATTGTAATGTGTAAGTTACACTTCAGACAAAAATCTTTTTTAATTAATTAACTTTGGTTGTACATATGCAACCCCAATCCTAATGATTTATATAGACGACTGAGATTCCTTGTCAACTGTTTGGTATTTTGATTGCTTATTCACTAGACGAGGGCTTAGCCCTCGAATCCGAAACAGGTTTAGTCAAAGCCTACAAACAAAGCGTCCTTACTTCGCCTTCATGTTCTGATGGTAGATCTCTTTCTTTCAACTCGTGCATAAACATACTATGATGCAACACTTCTATTGCATAAATAAAAAACGTCATTCCACTGACAACTCGAAACGGTTTCTATCAACGGAAAACCATGCGTGAGTTTGCTCTGAAAGGCCTTAGATTGATTTAAAGCATATTAATACTAAAATAAAAAGCACTTACTTAATTATTCGAGCTTCATCAGGCTAAAAAACTCAAGCACGAGTGTCGGCCAAAATCGCTCTACGACTTAACGTGAGGGTACAAATATGTGCCAGTCTGACAAATAATATCAAACTTAGCATTGCTAAAATGGCAGTTTACGCTTATCTGTCAATAGCATGGGTCCTAAATATCTCTACACCAAAAAAGTAAATTTCGTTCGCTTACTGACAACTCAAAAGCAAAACTGACGCAAAAGCAAAAACACACGTAAGACATACGTGTGTGTTGAGGTCTCGAGCTCAAGCAAGCGAGAAACGTGACGAAATATCTTTTTAAACTTGCTGCTATAAGGCAATGGCAGGAGGCCAACGCTTCAAAATTCACACAAAGTAGTTTCAATTAAATGCGCGCACAATATTTAATAATCGGATTGCTTCTTCAAAGGCTACGCACATTAAATACCTATCTTCTCAAATCACCTAAGAACAGTGCATTTTATCAAGTACAAACATTTTCTCTCCTCCACAACCGAAAAGCAATCTCCTACATGATGACATCGCTATACTGTTTTTCTCAGCTTGGCCGGTGAGACAATATTGATAAGTCAACAAGTGTTTCAAGCTTAGTTTTGATAAAGACAAGTATTTCAAGCTTAGTTTTGATAAGGATAATGTAGGCGGGAAATTTAAAACCAAATTTGGTTATATCGCGTTTGAACTGGATTTTTATCTCAAGCAAAAGTTAGTGCCAACGTCTGATCACTAACGTGTTCATAGGAAACCATTCTTCCTTGCTTTCTTCCTCCCACTGTGGGTTTTCACCAAAAATGAATGGAAAAGCTTTGTATGAGGGCTCTAGATCCAGATCTCTCAAAAAGGACAAAAGTGGTCTGACTATAAGTTGATCTTCAAAAAAAGTTCGTCATCTTCCTACCACATTCCAACCCCGTGCTGTTCCCATTTTAACAAATTCTCCGTAGGCTTCTAATTCTAATACATACAACTTCTTGATTTTTCTAATATAGATATAGGTTATCACTTTGTAATAAACCTGCTTAGCAAAAATTTTCAACGTAGGCCTATGGATTTTCGGAAGATCAAGTTCTGATAAATTAATATTGACATTAAATATGCTAATTTAAATCAATTTCTTTTGTAGGCTATCAATTTCTTGTACACCAACTACCAATAAATAAATATCTGATGTACCAACTTATGATATTGCCTACCAATTTTCATTTTTTACCAATATCTGAGGTGCTTTCAAATTTCTGTTGCACAAATTCTTTTAGTGCCATTATCTGATATATTAATTCATGTTGCAAAATTCTGATGCACCAATTCCTACCATGCTAATTCCAATTTCTGGTGAAGATGATGCTAATTTCTCGCACCAGTTTTTGATATAGGCTATCAATACTTCTAATGCATTCTGAAATAATATAATGTTATCTCTGATGCATCAATTTTTGATTGAAATCGAATTTCAGGTTAAACGCCATTCCAGTTGAGCATAAAGACAGGAGCCATGTAGTTTCTATATTTATTGTTAAACAGAATAAACTCAATCGCAACATAGCGAATTATTATTGAAAGCAAAAATCACCTCTTGTTATGTATAATCGTACAGGCGATATCAAATTGACAGTATCTAATGCAATGGTTATAAGGCGTTATCTTTGATTAAAAAATATTGTTTAATCATCTTTGTACCATTTACATGCCTGCTGAAAAACACCAAGTAGACTACAGAATAGCATAGTATTTCAGTGGTTTCCAACTTTGGAGCCGTTCGTGGCTTGATGTCGCGCAATGATTGAAAATCATTGGAGAAACTCTATTTGTAATTTCCATACTGTTTTCATCGCCATAATACCAATTTCAAATAGAACTTCCTGCTTTCAAAACACTATTAAATTAGCAAGGTAGCAAGATTCTGACTGTGGGAAAGCAAAAAAATTTAATTTGGACGATGGTCAATTTATTTTTGGTAAAAATAGATACGGAATCCACGAATCGTAAACGATGATGAATGATGAAATCAAGAGGCTGAGATGGCTAAAAGCAAAACAAGAGTGGCAAGCTTTGTTAGAAACCCCAACAAACTCGGCAAAATTTTGAAAAAGGGTTTTTAGGGACAAAACACCTCAAAAAGGGTATTATTTTTTATTCCATTTTTGTTTGAGAGCCTTGTTGTAGTATTGACGGGCCTCACAAATGTTTTGTCCCACTCACCCCTAACACAAATTGTTTTCGTTGTACACTTGATTATGAATATCGATAAACTTTTTCAACATGCTACATAGAGCAGTGACGTAATTGTTTGTCGAGTGTGCCCCGAATTTACGGTGATTTGTGCTGAAAACAAAAACAAATCCGTACTGGTCAGTCATCTTGCAACTTATTCCATTTTGCCATTGCACTGACGGTGAGCGAATCTTGACATTACAGTAAATGTTTTCCGAGATACGATTGCAATCTCGCAGCAAACCATTTACTTCTGTGAATTATCCATCGGGGTGCCATAGAATATTTATTGCGCAGTATCTATTTGTTGAGCACCGAAGGCTTGAACATGTTAGAAATCAATGTTGTAGGCTACACAGTAAAATCAGATTTTAAATATCACAGCGACACACAACAAAATATCAAAAGTAGGAAAACCTTTAAAAACCTTTGCGGCTTTCCAAAAAATTCCAAAAAAGAAACGAATTTACATGCCATGATCGTATGGTATATTCTGAGTATAGTGGCATTAACCTACGTCCTGGTATTTCAAGTTGCGGCCTAAAATGTGCCAAAGCATTTTGCGAGCCGCACTCGTTGAAATCTTAAACTTCCATGATATTTTAAAAGGACTTTTGAAGTACATT
The DNA here is from genome assembly GCA_963675345.1 of Trididemnum clinides. Taxonomy (NCBI): domain Eukaryota; kingdom Metazoa; phylum Chordata; class Ascidiacea; order Aplousobranchia; family Didemnidae; genus Trididemnum; species Trididemnum clinides. The sequence continues at coordinate 22,549,605 of OY776297.1, forward strand.
AAAAGTTCAACATCCCCATCGCAAAAAATCAACCAAAGATACAATTTCGACCTAAATAAATTTAATCTTAACAAAATAAATCTCAAACAAGCAGGGGTTGGAAGAAGCATGCGCGCTACGTCGCTTCCATGGTTGAGGCGCGATCCTCGTTTCTACTTTCGCCAAAGAGCGTCAGCGACAACTCCAAGACTTTCATGGAACTGTCTTATCATCCCTGCTTCTTTACTTGTTGTGTTGCAATCTCTTTACCAGTTTATTTGCTATTTTGACTCTTTATGTGCATGGAATTCATTGTTGCCTACTTCCCGTTAGTTTAGTGTTTGTTGGAATTCGCCAAGCTGAGGAAAATAGCAAAAGTGTTTTCCAAAGTTGTTTGTCGGTTTTTAAGAAACATGATGCGTTTAGATAAGTGCGGAAAGGGAGCGCTCTATTTGTTGTAGAAAGAAACGTTGCGGGAGCTGTATATCTTGCAGCGGTTTCCCACTACTGATCTGCGGTTTCCTCGATTGACTAGGCTGTTGATCAGTATCATCTGTTCAAGCAGCGTGCTGCTCAAAGTCCACATCAATTTCAAGTATTCATTTTTTTTTCAAAATCCATTTGTACTGCAATGTATTACTCGCCATATACTAAAGTAATACTCAAAAACAATGGATTGCTTTTTGTGACTGTATTGTATGGTGGTAATTGAAGACTTATATTTAGCTAACCAACGTGTAAAGTCAAATAGATGGAGCAAAGTCAGCAAAATATTTCGCCAAAATGACGTAGTTCTAGGTTTTTTAGCCGCGTTTACCATTTGTGCAACACCTTTTGCAAAACTAAATATAGATTTTGACATATATGCGCATTTTTCTGAGAAATTTGCGGCTAGTTTGATTATAAATCATTGGAGGTGTTACAACTTAACGATAAATTCCACAAACCGTATCTCATAATTTTCCACCACATGATTGAAAACAGCAATGAAAAGCTGGTATATAAAAAATTCAAATGACAAAAACGATATCTATTTTTATACACAATGTTGGGTATAAATAAAGATGCTCTAATCTTTTCCTCATTATGTCAAGTTCTATGACAATAAGCCATTTAACTGTGGTAGAGGAAGTCGAATTTACTTTACGACATACCATGTTACCAAGTGTTTGTCAAAAATTTGCCATCCTTATTGTGATAGCTTCTTTGAGCAAAGCACAATCCTATTCAGAGTGAGTATCTGCAATGTATTTTGTTCATTTTTTCATCCATCCAGAATATTGCCGTGATATTGTAAAGCCTAACAAATAAATTTCAAATTTCATAAACAACCTTGACGCTTGTTTCATTTATGTGAAGCTACTGATTTGTACAAAAAAAATAATCGTTGTTCCTACAGACAACAGATTAAAGGCAAGACTAAAAAAATGTTTCAACAGTTCTCTGGTTGAACAATAATATATGGCACAAATAATGATTTTCTTAAAAACATGATTTTAGCAGTTATTAAGTTTTACTTTTGCACGGCGGCATAGGTCTTTGTTTTTGTAGCAACAATGTTACAAACGAAACTGTTTTTTAACTGCGAACTTAAACATTTATCAAGCGAAAAGATAGATTCAACAAATACCGCTTTTGTTACGTTAATTTGGCTGTCTGTCACATAAAAAGTAAGGAAAACTTATTCAACTCATGGAACGCAAAATCAACGAAGAGTTTGGATAACTGCCAAAAGTTCATGCCATCTTCAAGCCAGTGTCCTCCTATATATTTCAATTGGTAGGCACTGATTATAGTTGAAGCGAAAACATAAGCTTGAAAACAAACAACGGCATTATTCAAATTTGCCACCTGCGAGGTAATGCTCTGATTTGAGCACTTACGAAATATTTGGCCAAACACGTCAAAATTTTTGTCAACTCCTCTGTGCAAAGCGGGAATTAAAAATAGATGTTTTATGTAGCGACTCATTAAAAAGCCTTCGTGAAGCAAAGTTTACTAAATATTCTTATGGATAAGGGAAAATTTGTTTTAAGTTCTTTAAATCGTAACGTAATGTTAGTATTTTTTTTAAATGAGTTTCTAAATTTGAAAAATTTGTCTTAATGGATGTGATTCAATTGCACCTTAACCAACACATTTCTTAAATAAAATATACAAAGTACCAACTTTTTATTGCAGATTATGTAGGAGCAGTTCATACTGCATTGAGTATCTGCAGATGCAGAACAACAAGAATTTACCAATCCGAAATGTGGTAAATATGTCAAAAACAGAGAGCAAGCCAAACTTGCCTACTACGTGTCCAGACTTTCATACGGTCATCAACGGCTCAACAATCAGCGAAAGAAGTCTATCACCTTGGATATGGATAAGAAACATCAACCCTGATCGGTAGGAGTTGGCGCTCGTTTGTTGCAGTTATTTCCGAAACTTTTAATACTGAACTCTTTCTAGAAAATTATGAAAGCTAACTTATTGACAATTTTTTGTACATTATAATTAACAAAAAACTTCAAAAATGTAAGCTATTTCTGCGACTTTTTAAGTCTTTTCGTTTGATTCGGCTGTTACTAATTCTGTTACTAATTAGTTACTGATTCTGTTACTAATACTTCCTTAATTCTGCTGTTACTAAAATTTAACGGCACAAAAAAGTTTTTGTGGCAACCTTTTTCCTTTCTTTCACGCACCGATTCAAGGCACAGAATATACGCACGAAGCAGCGTCACTTTCACTGGCACACATTTATTAGCAGCGCTAAATTAAAGGACCCTTATCCCAGGTGAAGACCGTTTCTTGAGAAAAGAACATCTCCAGATTTGGGAATAAATTGCGGAACGCCATCAGGATTTTAAATCCGTTTTTATTAAGATGCCACTGGGATTTCATTTTTAGATAAATTGAACCCGTCTCCGTTTGTATAGCAAATTAAAAAAAAAGTTTGATGAGCAAGAAAAATCAAACATTATCTTCATTCTACATAATCTCTCATTCTGAGAAAATCAGATTAAATATTACCAGTTTTTGTGGAGAAAGGAAACGAAAGCGAAGCTGGCAATAGCGGCCATGGTTTCTTAACATCTTTGACTAGATCCCCATTTATAGCTATTTTAGAGTAAACAGTCGAAATTTTGTGCATTTATGGCTCGATCACACACTTTAGACTATAGATTTTTAGGCTGCCTTTAAAATTTTTATGTATTTTTAAGTTTTTTATGCATTTTTAAACTCATTGCGTCATTTAGACTATAATTGCCTGCCTAACGTTAAAACGTGTAGCACTACGCAGCCAAGCGACAGCAAACTTTAGATTATTGGCTGCAATGTTTTGAAAGTTTTGATATTTTGCCCATTATTTAAAGTTATAATATTGATTTTGTTTTGTCTTGTTGGACTAGTGATAGAAAGTCATTAGGAGAACTTACAATACTTTCCTCTTCGAACACAAGATAAATAGAAAGCTGGTGATACCATATCATTAAGACTTATTGGTCTTGCAGCCAGTAGTAAACATGCATTTCGTTTCTATCGGCGCAAGTTTTGGCTTAAACCCGGCATGCCTTGGGCAGTGTTAAGCTCTGAACGCTAAACTAGCTGCGTTGCGACAACAAGTTTTGAGCTCACTTTGTCACGCCACATTGTCGACTTCAAACTTCTATAAAAAAACGCCCGTACAAAGTTATCCAAAAAACAAAATTTTCTCTCGTTTTCTAGTACCGCGGATCTCAGCAACACCAACGAACTTTATGGTATTTATTTTAATTTCTTTGTTGACCTCATATGATACACGAAGTTGTTTCGGGTACTTCCAGTTATTTGCTTCCATTTTTTGATTGCATCATAAATCCTGGAAGAGATTTTTACGTATCTGAAAGGTGTAACCTTTTTTAAAAGTAATGTAACTGAAATTGACTGAGTACCGTATTTGCTCGTTTTGTAGCCCGGGCCTTATTTTTTTCAACCAAACTCACTACCGGGCCCTTATTCAAACGGGCCCTTGTTCAAGCACGGGCGCTTGTTATTTTCAAAGTAAAATTATGCACAAAAATTATAGTTGAAGACAAATATTTCTCGACATTAATATTTTTTCCATGTCAATTTATTCACGTCAGACGCAAATTATTTACGTCTAAAGAGTAATTCTCTCATATTAGTTTAAATTATTAACAAGAAGTAACAAATCAAAATTTGAGCTGCTTCTTATTTCCTATTGTTCTCTACCACTGAAAAATCAGCTTTTACATCGGGCGGGTATTCAAGCACGGGCCCTTATTTATTTTTAAGTTCTGTTCTCACGGGCGGCTATTCAAACGGGCCCTTAATCAAGACCGGGCGGTAAAACGAGCATATACGGTACTTGTGATTAAAAGCCTCTCTGTCCAAAGTGTCTAAAGCATCCACTCTCCAAGGCGTATTTAGAAAAAAATGAGGTCCAAGAAATAAAAAGGTCATTTAAAGGGTCAAATGCTTTAACTTTCCGATTCAGCTGACACCTATCAAGGATTTAATAAGCTCTTTTTTTAGATCAAGTCTACTGTTATTACCTTTCCCAGAACCAATGCTATGTAAATTTTAATTTCATGTCGTGTAGGCGTCCCATGGAGATCATCGAGACCCAATGCAGATGTAAAAAATGCATCAGCCATAGGAGCAATCTGAGTCTTAATTTGGCTTCGGAACCGATTATAATCAACCGACCGGTGCAATATCGGCTGAGTAATGATACTTGGCTGTACAAACACTACAGGCACGGTGTTGGGTGTCAATGCAAACTTTCAACACAAGGTCGACCTCAAGATGGTAAATAAACATGAAATAATGACCTAAGTTTGTTTTACTAATGTTTGAGTGCTTCATTTCTCGTATGATAATTACTGTTTTGTGGTATGTTTGTAATGCATAACAAAATCTCTCACTGTAGTGACCGGAAGATCTGGAAATTTTATATTTGAATTGACAATTTTACGTAATTTGAATGGATCTTTACAACGTAAGATAAAAATATGGCTCTTTCAACCCATTTTCAGGCTTTCAACCTGCCAAAAAAATTATGTTGAATGTGTATACCAAAATTTTTGAATGGACAATTTCAGTCTGATGGATCTGTCAATGAATATAAGGAGTCTAGATCTTTCTGTTGTGGAGCAGTATTATCGAGTACGGCTATTAGTTATATCATATTTTCTATTTTTTTCGTCTGGCTAGTCACAAGTATTTCCTATTTTTTCGTCTGGCTAATCACATGTACTTGGGGCAGTGTGTAATGCCATTGGTTTATCACACCTCAGGAAAAATTGTGTAACACAACCAAGGTCAACGTAAGATAAAAGTCAGCCCTTACTTTTCGGCAACTTCACCTAAAAAGTATTAGAGCTTTTTGAATATTTAGTCGCATCAACCAAAAGAAAAGCTCGATTAGGTCTGTGTAAAATTCACTGTTTACTGTTTGGCAACTAGGTTTGTACAGCGTTAATGAATTGCAAGTTTCTCTCAGATTATATAAAGAACGAACTCTGACAGGCAACGCTGTTTTGCAAGCACTACTTATTTGGTCGTTTTCTGTTATTGTTTTCATGCTATTCAATTTCAATACCTTTACAGGACTAAAATTTTTAAAGTTGCAGTTAAAGCTGCTCAATTCATCTAATGGTGTATTGATAGTTGAAATTTTTGAAGGAAAAATAGATGACAAAATCTTATAAAAACATGGTTGTATTCTTTTTATTTCACTCAAAACGCTCAATTTTAAAAACGGGTGACGTGACCTTCTCCATTTGACATATTTTTGAAAAAATTAGCGCAAAAGCTTCTAGCTTCTTGTCGGTCACCAACTGCACAGGAGAGACCTGATAGGTCGAAACAATGTCGCTGTCTGCAGTTGGCTAAGTGCATCGCTAGCTTCTTGCATCAATATAGCGCAAAAGACTTTTCAAGCCAAGTAATTTTAAAGTAGCTATGATTGAGTCAATTTTGCATAGTGGTTGCGTTCTTTGCATTACCTCTACCGCAAATTATCAAACAACGGAAGCAGGAAATTTACTGTATGAGAAACATGTTAAATTAAAAGTAACCTGTTCGGTTCACAACTTGTTCAAAGAATTGAAATGAAATATAGAGCCAGTAAAGCAGACACCTCATCTATTAAGTCGGCAAATTAAATTGGCCAAGCTTAACCCGCCTTGCGTGGTTATAATTAATCACTTTCAAATTGTTCATTGGCAAAGTAAGCCACATGCACGTAGAGCAACGTAGCAAAGCAGAGAAAATGTAGCCCTATGTCATACGTGACGTCTAGTTAGCTATAAACCGAGTTCTCATGCTTTACGCTTCCGGCAAACATTGTTCTCGACAAAACAAGATAAACAATCACCTATCTGTGGCATAAAGTTGGTTGATGCTGTATTCACCTGCTCAATCGTAAGTTTCTACTTCTACCTCTACCTTAGACTTGTATGATTTTTTTGCATTCTTTTCAAAATTTATTTTAACAAAGAATTGCGCCTTTTATTTTACCATCAATCATTTTTAATATTTTTTACAGCATCAAAAATATTTTTGTCGCGAACTAATTGGTAAATAAATAAATAAATTACTAAATGGTGTAAGTTTCACGGGATTTGGTGAAACAAAACAACACGCATGCTGGAGCTCTAGACCGTGACACATTTAAAGATTTGTTAAGAAACAAAGAAATGCTTTAACACTGAGCGATCTGATAGTCGGCTCACACAAGTGTCATTAAGGGCAAAAGTAAAACGTTTGAATTAATGCATAAAAGTTAAAACTGTTCACATTAAAATTGTCAAACGTAATGGCATATCATAGGTTAGCATATTTTATGGTTTTAGGCATTAAGAAAAAATCACAACATTTCAATAATTGAAAACATAAAAAAATTCAACATTTGTTTAAATTTCTTGTTTGCCATGATAATGGTTTTTGTTCGAGCACATAGCGACATCGATGCTCTTAACTTCTTTCTAAAACTCCAGTGGTCTATGTACTCACGCAATTACTAAGAATTCATCAGCATCATAAAGAGTTAGATTTAAGTCAACATATTTGGTAATACTACCTCAAAGGCTGCTTTTAAACATCGTTTCTTAATATTTTTCATTCGTCACTCCACTTATGCAATTAGAAAGCCGTACCCTACTCTCCCCCTCTAAACCGACCTAGAGACACTTTTTAGAGAACAGTTAGTTGTAATAACGGTTGCGGTTAGGCTCTCTTGATCATTCGAAGCCTTAAGTGATGACATCGTTAAAAGCACTTGCGAACTACCCACTTAAATGGTGCCATGACCAACGCATGGTAGGAAACCTTGATTTGAAATCTCTTTAAATGCTTGCTGGTAGAGTATCTGCGTTTCTCCAATTGCGATTTGCATAAAAAGTTTCCTCAGTCCTATTACTTCATAAAGTGACGTCGACTATTTAATTCATGGCCAAAAGAAGATGTATATTTTTGTTTATTGTGATGTGGTAGAAGCTTGTGCATACGAACTGCTTTTGGGAGCTTGCTCGACAAGCAAACCATTTGGTAATTTGCTGCTTCCTGGCCAGCGATAGCACATCTTACTCTGCTTATTTTTTTTAAATCAGTTAAAATGTTTTTGCTGCCAGCCATATTTAAAGTGGCCTGCAAAAACATCTTTAGAAGTAGATTTTGATCCCGATAAAAACGTAAAGTTATATGTTTTCAAAATAAACTCCGGTAGTCCAAATAGTGCTATACTAAAAGAAATACGAATTTTGTTTATTTAGCTGGCGAAAGAATAGGGACAAACTTGTTCCAATTTTTTTAATAAGCTAGGTCTGTTATCAGATTTTTGCCAATAGCCATCTTCAAAATTTGATTAAATAAATGCGAATATGTTTTTTAAAATAAATTAAATTATGGATGTATAGCTAATTGAGGTAATGTATATCTTTGTTTTACGTCGCCATTGCATTTCTTTGTACATTTCATTTTCTGTAAAGTGCATTAAACATGACTTTCAAAATGCCTTCGTTATTCATGCAACTTTGTGTCGGTTTGATTAAGTTTTCTAACAATGAGATGTAGCTGTGGTTAGAGCGTCGGCTTCGCAATCGGTAGACTGGGGTTCAATCACCTGGACAAGTCACATCAAGGACTTCAAAAAAATGCATTTGTTGTTTCTTTGCTTGGCGCTCAGTACGATTAAAATAGCGTGAAGCAAAGCTGAAAATTAGTTGTTTTTTCTTTTTGAAAATCACAAGTCGGGATCGTTCATCTTAATGAGGCAAACAAGTGGCTGTGCCACGTGGCCTAAGCCTCGCAAAGGCTCAGTGCGACTGAGTTTGGCGAGCAGAGAGCGAGCTCATACGCATGAATAAGTTAAGTCCGACAGCCGCTATTGACCTGAGTGATAACTTTTGCGCTGGCGTGAAGATTTACGTCAGAGGTGTGCAATCTTTTTTGCTATTGGAACAATTTCAGACTTCGTTAAAGTTTCGTAAGTCCGTCAAAGTCCGTACCCCTTGTTGTTTCCACGCACAAATAACCTTCAAGGCAGTGTCTGGTGGTGGTGTTCACGCAAAAAGCGGTGAAAACCTTTTTCATTTTTTTCTTTTGGACGTGAATAATTTCAAAGCCACAATTTTGCCAAACTTTACGAATTTTTCGAAGGACCTTTTTTTTGAAGGCCAGTTTTTCCAACATACAAGCGGTAGATTTGACATCCAAGTTCGCCACCTTTGTGGCCCCTTCCGCCCGCAAATCACAAAATTTCACGTCACGGGCCCCAGTTTGCACCCACCTGTTTTATATGCCTGGCAATGAGGCTTAAATCAAAGCTGTCTTGCAACCGTGAGATTGTGGTATGATGCCCACATAATATCTGCTCTGTGCTCTTGGGTAAGGCACTTTATTATAACTGTCTCTTTGTTGTTGATAGTGCAGCAAGTGAAATAAAAGCACTGGGCCAGTATTAGTGGTAGCTGCGAAGCGGGTGTGGACACAAGTTATTTTTCTTATAACAGTATAAGATTAGGGGTCTCTATAGCAATGGCCCTGAGCTTTTTTGCACATCGGGGTTTAATATAAGCATTGCATTTATAAACGGCCCTTTATAGTAGCATAGATAAATGCAGAAAACGCAACCAGAAAGCGTACCGCTTTTGATATCTTGAAAGTGAGCCAAATGATAAATGGCCGGGTAAAGTGTAGCTCCTCTGCTGCTTTCCAATAGATCAGGAAACAAGCTAAGACAGACTAAACAAGTTCACGTGTCTTTGTGCCTGAAATTATAATCTACAAGCATGAAAATTTTGAACGTACTGTAATTGCGATTGTTCGAACAATATATTAGTCGTAGTACGGTTGCGATTACCGCCACTCATTGAGCAATGCGGCTTCCCAGAGTGCTGACTGTCACGAATAAGGAAATTTGTCTTGTAAGAATAGTTTTCATCTATGTGTATGGTGCTGTATTATTATGTTCGCTCGGCTACTGATTGAAAAAAAAGACCTTTTTTCCTCGCAATTGGATTTTGCTGTAAGTACGCCTTTATTACGTCACAGTCGTCTATGACATAATAAAATTCCAAATTGATCTATTGATCCCAGCTTCTTGGAAGAATTTCGTTGAAGAATGACACAACTTAGTAATGCTTTGTAGAGTAGAGTAGGCCTAGTAGTAGAGAGAAGCGTTGTAGTGGGGAGAGAGAGAGAGATTGATTGACGGAGTAAAGAAGGGATATTGTTTTTTTTGTAATTATTTATTGTGGATTCTGTGGACGTGGCGAGTATTAAGCAGTTATTGGTGAAATTAGTTTTGACAGTTTTCCTGATTGCGTAGTAAAGTGATTAATTCTGAGATCGTTGAGCGAAGAAGCTTGAAGTCGTGAAGTATTATTTCTGTAAATACATTATTCTGTTCTTAACGTGGTTTAAGGTGTTTTTAGTGGAAGCCAATCTTTTCCAAGTTTTATTAAGTTGCAGTCAGACCTAATTATCCGAGCGATTATCATTCGTCGCCTCAATTTTAAAAGAAATTTAAGATTGAGATAGAATCGAAAATTCTATTATTATATTAAAACGCGACACTGACAGAACCTCCACTACAGTGGATTTAGTTTAGTTTCCACAAGTGTGAAGCTCCGGACTATACTTAGTTTAAAACCAGTGGCCATTTGTGGTTCACCAACTGCAGTGATGAGACATTGTAGGTCGAAATAGTGTCACTATGCAATTACATTCAAAGTGCATAGCCGGCTTCTTTAGTGAATTTAAATAAATTGTGTTTTGATCGGCCCGATAACATCACCAATATTGACCGATGATTAGTAACCACTGCAGTATAAAATACAAAAATACATTTTTTTTTCTTTCTCCTATAGCAGATTAATTCCTAAAAAATATCTTTAATGCTAGCTATACAATGAAGCATAGCACATTTTTATAGTTCCGTCAACGAGAAAACATTGATTTAATTATTTGAGAAAGACAACATTGTAGAAGATGTAATACAAAGAGGGTTTACTTTTCTCTGCAACTCCCAAAAAACTCTGAATTTTCGGAAAATATTATTTCTCTAAAACGCGATCACCATTATGTGAAAGCTGTATGGTTTTTCTGCCTTCTGAGTGGGGAGATCTTGGGTCCCTTCCAATACAACAATAAATCACTTTGGGCAGTCGAACACCCCTGCACCTCTTTCTTCTGCTTTTTAGGACGCGGAATCAATATTTTCATTAAAAAGACGCGTTTTTCCAATTGAGTTTATTACCACATAATCAACAAAACACACAATGCTACATTCCGTATTAAATCGTGTAAGCGATTATACTTTTGAAAAAATGACGATCATTAGAACTAAAGTATCAATCACAATTGTGAATAAAAATAGTGAAATTACTATAAGCCGGTGGTTCAAGTGTCAGCAATCGCCTGGCGCCTGGGCTGATAGCAAAGTTTTTGTTTTGTAAAACAAGTTAACATGTACTTCAGTAGAGAGAAATAATTGGTAAGCGCCACAGTGGTCGGGATGATGGATTGGCTACATAATCAAGGTGGTTATTGACCGGGATTTTAGTCGCAAGAGAGAAGATTAAATCTATCCATACACATACTACTAAGCAATCCAATTTTACTAACTCTGTGCATAATCAATTTCAAACTTTACCAAAAAAAGCTTATTTTATATTTGCACTGGCATCCAATAGGACATTGATAGATATTTGTCTCCGTTTCTTCCGATTGATTATCGGAGGAATAATACGTCACTGGTCTAGAGATGTAGATTTACCTTGTATGCAATCTGTCGTCCAATGTATTGCCATCCAAAAGTGAGTTGTGGCAATAATTGCCAAGACATTGAGTTTCAACAATCTTCTGTGGTTCTCTAAAAAGCATGGTCAATTAGCTTAGTATTTCGTTGATATTTTGTCGGCAACACAGCGCAGTGGGCTGAGCATCACACCTAGAGTCGGAAATCTACGAGTTGAGTGATTGAGCATTGTGTTGCATGATTATTTGCCATGCTTGACCATTACTCGCTTTTAAATTTAAGCTTTGAGTATACGCTATGGCCCGCACTGACGCAAAAACATGAAAGGAGTTCTGACAGGAATCGCAGGTTATGAAGGCGATTGGCATTCCTTAGGATTTTCCTTTGATTTTGTGTTTCATGAGATTAATGAGTCGCTACCGCATTGTTTACTTTTTTTTAAGTTTACAACTTTCAAGTAATGAACGCAGACATAGGGCATAAGCACAACCGAAATCTGAACCTTAATGACAACAACGTTAGCTATTTCTCAATACAATCAATTATATTATCACCACCAGTAGCAATGGTAAAAACTGACTGAGTGAAGAATTTGGATTTATGGAATGAACCGGCTACTCTGAGTGAAGCACTCAGGTTTTTGATGACAACTGTTTTGGTCTGGAGTACCCGCTTCAAACAATTGGCGCATTGGTGTTGTGGTGAGAGCGTCAGCTTCCCAGTTCGTAGACTTGGACTCAGTTCCCATTTCATGCTACACCAAAACCTTTAAACAACGGTATTTACAGATCTCCTTACTTTGGCGCACAGCTATATGATTTATGCATTGGGTGAAAATATGATACTGAGTTTACAAAGTTATGATTATAAAAATGCAGGACCCATCTTGCGAAGACCTGAGCATGTGGCCACTGTTGGCACCAGAACAACAACACCAACAACCCATTTTAAATGATAAAAATGCTCTAGATCCTTTGATATTATTTCTATTTGAAGCGGTAAGGCGGCACCGCAACGATTTATGATGAAGAATTAGCTGATTGTGAGGATTTTATTTGATTGCTCATTACAGCTTTTAATTTAGAGCAGCAAATGAGCCCTAGATGTTTTTTGTGCATTTCGGAATTTCCAGCTATGTTTTCAAACTAAACGGAATAATTGCAAAATCATGAGACATCTATCGGTGATTGCTGTCTCGGAGACCGTAAAGTGTTTTTCAGTCTTCTAAACACTCTGCTCCTCTCACACACGTTGAGTTGAATAACTTATACTTTCTTAATGTGTCGTTACTTTTGCGCATAACTCAATAATCAAAGTCTTTTTTAGTGGATTTAAGAGGAGTGTGAGGGGTAAGGATACACATGGTACATAGGTTTTCTGTTCGTCGGCCTCACGCACTACTCAATCTTACGCTAATTTTTACTTTTAAGCCTCTTGACTGGCCCGCGGAATCTTCCGCTACAGTGAAATTGGCCCGCCTGCAAAAAAAGATTGCACACCACCGGACTAGATGATCACCAGCGGTCTATCACTATCCTGCTTAAATATCTTACTTTTTTGAACGAAATAGATGTTGTTGTTGTGGTTGTTGTTTCAAAGAATTTTTATAAAGAGCGATTGTGTAATACCCAAATCCACGTTTACGAGGTTATTAGGTCGTAGAGATCTTAACGCAATTCATAAAAAGCGTGGGCTAATGTCGGAGCTTTTCTCTCGATGTGACGAAAAAATTCCGGTGTTTGTTAGTTCCACTCCTTCAGTATGGCTGAGACTTGTAGACAGCCAGAATGCTATGAGGCTAAAACAGCGGTTCTCAACTGGGGAGGAATTCCTCCCTAGGGAGGAATTTCAGGATTTCAGGGGAGGAATTTGTGCATTTTATACTTTGTGTTATATGACACCAGGGCGATTTTTTAAAATTTTTGATTGATAACATTTGTTATTATTACGTAACACTTACACATATCACCCAAAAGTCGAATTAGAAAAATTATATAAGGTAAAATAGAAAAATTTGCTCAAAAATGATCACCAACATCATACCGTACCATATAGCAATTTATTACATCATGTCAATAACCCGCGACCGGTTTCGACCTTATTGGGTCTCATCAGGCAGGTGTAAAAAACAATCAATAATAAACATGCTGAAATAAAACAAATTTGCTATTGGGTGCAAAAAAAATGCAATAAAAACAATATGATACAGCAATACCTATATCATGGGGGTCTCATTTAAGGACACACACACATGACATGGACAACAAGTCACATCGGTAAGCCCTAATAGGGGTGTAGGATCTGCTTGAAAATGCTAATTAGCAACTAGCACCTTCTATAAAAATTATATAATTAAGTAGTCCTACTTTCAGACTTATAGGCCTACAGTATATGCCAGGGGTGTCCAAACTACGGCCCGCGGGCCAAATTCGGCCCGCAAAGGCTTTTTATCCGGCCCGCGGAGACATTTTTTGTCCGGCCTGCAAAGTCCTTTTCACAATTGCAAAACATATGTACAACACGAAAAGCATAATTTGTGACAGCGAGAGAGGTGATGACCTTTTTTTCGAGATTACCTGTTTTTTGGGCAAGATTACGGGTTCTCCAACGTTACTGACCATTAATTCCCACCTACTTTGAGTTAACTTCGGCCCGCGGGTCTTTAAGATGTCAGCAATGTGCCCTCCGTGAAAAAAGTTTGGACACCCCTAGTATATGCGTAGGCTAGCACTGAAGTGGTTTAGCAGTTATATCATGCAGCATACTGAATAAACGAGCAGCCCTTGTTGCTTTAACTCGAGAAGTTTAGTACAGGGAACTTGTTGCTTTGTATTGCAGATTGTAAAGGTCACTGTTTGGCAAAGCTAATTATTAATAATTATTGAGGTGAGTATTAAAAAGCGAAAGTATGATAAGTCTTATTTGCAGTACGGTTTGACATCTATCGTGGTTAACAACGAAGAAAGACCTCAGTGTGTACTTTGTAACAAAGTTCTCAGTAACGATTCCATGAGGCCAGCAAAACTGAAACAGCACTTGCATAATATCCACCCGCACAGCAAAGATAAAGAAAAAACATATTTTGAACGACAAAGCAGAGCTTTGAAGAAAATGAGACTGGATGCTTCAGGAGAATTTTTTACTGGAGAGCGCAAGATTGTAGAAGCTTCATACGTAGTGGCGTTTGAAATTACAAAACAGAAAAAGCCGCACTCTATTGGAGAAACTTTAATCAAGCCTTGTGTTCTAAAAATGGCTGATATAATGCTGGGAAAAGATGCTGAAAGAAAGCTAGCATCAATTTCTCTTTCCAATAGCACAATTCAAAGAAAAACCAAAGGTTTGTCTGATGACATCAAATGCCAGGTCTTAGAGGAAATCAAAAATACTCCTTTTGGTCTATTTGCAATTCAAATTGACGAATCAACAGACATCTCTTCGTGTGCACAGTTAATGGTGTTTACAAAATATCTACAATGACACTTTCAAGGAAGAATTTCTATTCTGCTCATCTTTAGAAACAACTACAAAAACAGCAGATATTCTAGAGAAGGTTTCAACTTTTTTTCAGTCCGAGAATTTGGAATGGAAAAATCTTGTTGGTTGTTATACAGATGGTGCTCCATCAATGTTGGGATGCCACTCTGGCTTTCAAGCTTTGGTGAAGAGAAAAGCGCCAAAAAGCAAGGGTGTTCACTGCATGCTGCATAGGCAAGTTTTAGCTTCCAAAACTTTGCCTAATGCATTGCAAAAGGTGTTAGATGAGATGATACAGATTGTTAATTTCATTAAAGCTGGAGCACTAAATTCTCGGCTTTTTAAGAAGCTATGTATGGACCTAGATTCTGAGTACTTGGTGCTACTGTACCACACTCAGACCAGATGGCTCTCCAAAGGGAATGGTTACCCGACGATTTTTTGAATTGAAAGACCAACTGAAAGAATTTTGTCAACTTAAAAACAAGATAATGTATTATTCGTGGCTGGAAGATAAAGAATGGATACTCTCGCTTGCTTACTTACCTGACATATTTGAACAACTGAACAAACTAAATCTTCGAATGCAAGGCAAGGACACTAACATAATTATATTTGTTGATGCGCTGAGAGCTTTTAAATCGAAACTGGCAAACTGGAAAAGAGAAGTGGAAATGCACAATTACACAATGTTTGAAAAGTTGGATATACTCCTTGATGAAAGACCACAGGACATGACCGATCACATAAAAAATGGAATTCTGGAACATCTTTCAGCTCTAGAAAGCGAGTTGGAGAGGTATTTTCCTGAAACCACTGATGAAGATCTTGACTTCGTAAGAAATCCTTTGAAATATCCTGTTGAAAAGCTTGCTGATGATTGCCAGGACGAATTTTTGGAGCTTATCAATGATTCTACTGCACGGCAAGAATATGAAGAGAAACTTCTGTCTCAATTCTGGGTCGCGATAAAAGATTCCAAAACAACGGAAAAAGCCCTTCACATTCTTATTCCCTTTGTCTCGACTTATCTGTGCGAGTCTGGATTTTCTTCTTTGCTGCAAATTAAAAGCAAACAAAGAAATAGACTTGATGTTGAAGATGACTTACGATGTGCACTCTCTCAGACTGCACCTCGTATTCGGATGCTTTCCGATAGGAAACAAGGCCAAGCATCGCATCAATTCAAAAGTTCAAATAAGTGCATCTCTGAATATGGGTATTTCCTTATTTCGTCTAGTAGAGACTCGAATTGTGGGTACTTTATACGGTAGGGGAGGAATAAAAAGATTCAAAATAGGCAAAGGAAGGCATGCAACAAAAAAGGTTGAGAACCACTGAGCTAAAACAACGTGTTCTAAACTTATTAGTGAGAGCTATTTCTTAAAATGACGTTTGATAAGAAAGACTTTTGAGTTTTGAGTGGAGCATTGTTCTTAAATATGCCGTAAACAGGAGTGTCTCTTCTTTTTTAGCGCTGAATAGGCGCTTGCAGCCTCGTAATTAGCTCTACCTACCGATGCAGATTTAAATATTTTACTCAAATCCATGGAGAAAGACTTTCTATAGTTGATCCCGGATCTACTTCTTATATCCTCCAACGTCGGGCCAGTTACGTTTGTAATGTTCTTTCAGTTTCCTATGGAAAGACCAGTCACATTAATCTATCTATGTATATATATATATATATATATATATATATATATATATAACTAAAAGTTTGTCTGTCTGTCTGTCCGCTATAGAAATAAAACTGGAGACATTTAGATACAAACAAACATATGAATCTTATATAACTTTTTCCAGGGAAGCCAAGTACGGTATTTTGATTTCGATCAGAATCGTCTATGGGGGGCTACGAGCCTATATTTATTCAACCTATATTAAAATATGGTTATTTAATGTAAAAATTTAATCAGTTTTTACATTTTACCCGATCAACGACGGGTAAATCTGCTAGTGATATATAAAACGTTATCGTAGACAGTTTGACTTTTTTTATTATGTGATGATCTCGACAAAAATCCGAGGCACACAAATTCCTGTTTAGCATACAAAACAAATGTGATAAGTTATGACCAAGGCAACACTTTGGTAATGTTGACCTACGACAGAAAAAAAGCTTTTCCTGACAAAAAAAAACAAAATCAAAGGGCTTACGATATTTTTTTCTTCAAAAAATGTAATCATTGTCCCATGACTGAAAAAAAGCTTCCTCTTTCAAAAAGAAAACAAAATCATACAATCCGTCACAGAAAAAAAAGCTTTTCCTTCCAAATAAAAATCATCAGCCACTGTGTAGACTGGTATCATTTATGGGTATGGCTTGAGCTCTGCTTGCTAGTAGTAGACTGGTGGTGGAGCTCAGCTGTTTATCCGTCGTGGTAGCCCAGTCTGATTAATAACAATTACTCTGGGCCATCAAGACCCGCAGTCGGCCTTACTCCGCCACCTGTCTGCAGCGGAAAGGTAGAGGTATCTCATTAAATCTTTACAAGAACAATAGAAGGGTAGTTAATGGATATTTTTAAAACTATCTTTTTCGTACGGAGTGCCGAGCTAGGAAGCAGGCAACACTACTTTCTTGGCGCTTAATTTGATATAAACCGTCCAGGAAATTAATTCCATGTCAACCGACTGCGAAGCGGACGCTCTAATCGCTTCGTGTTTTCTCCTAATGACAAAAAACTCTTCAAAAAGAAGACCATCAAGTGTCAGCAAAACGCCAATCTCAGTAAAAATAAAAACTTTGAACATTCTCCGCAAATGAAAATTATATTTGATGACATTTACAATGATGCGAGGTGGCAAATGCTTAATAGCTAACTACATTTCGGACCTCGTTAAGCAATTTGACGTTGTAACGGGTTCGTGGAACAGAGACCCTTGGGGTAGTCTCCGAACCCGAGACAGATTGCAGTGAAGCTGAAGTTATAAATAGATGAAACGCGCTTTTCCTCTCGTCACGCTGTTATTGTCTGACTTTCTTGAATAAATTCTTTGATAAATTTTTATTGGTAATACAAAAACTGAAAATGGAAATAATGAAATGATAAGCAGATATGAAAAAACAGATGGATTGGCTTCGGCGACGTTGGCTTTGTTAGTTGTGTAGCAGTTTAGCGTAGTTAGCGTTGTAGCGGCGTAGCGGTTTCAAACTATTTTGACCCCCAAGTACTTTCTTCTTTACTACAGCTCCAACACAATAACAATCGACAAAGAAACAGCTCAACCAACTTTTCTTTACGTTGGAATCTACGAGCTTTCTTTGATAGTCCTTTGACTTCTACTCAAACGTGCAGGTTTTACAAACAACGTAATCCTTCTTGCAACGTGTCTACTTGAGAATCATGTAAAGGTGTGTTAACAAGACAGTTACTACTGCGTCGCTCGAGGGTCAACCTCGCCAATCCAACGACTAATCAATAAAAGACGATACCTCGAGAGAAACAAACATAACAACCACACAACGCGGGTTCGAATCACAGATTGGCTACGCAAACTAGATTTAAAGCATTAAATGTTGCCAAATATTGTAACAATATTTACACTCCCCCCAAATATACGACTAAAGGATGATATTTCCCACAAAATATTGTACAACAGTGACAATACATAAGGCTTTAAATTAGTAACAACGTTAAAATAAAATACAACAAACACATATAAACGTATTTACACTATATACATAGTTTACAAACATAACATATCAATGATACTTTCAAACGGTTGATATCCAAGATGGGATATCATTTTTACTTGTGGCTGGGATAACAACACACATTTTCGAAACGGGACGTTTCACTTCACTAACGTGCATTTTTACAATTGCCGAGCGCACAAAACCTTTGGGATCCGGAAACGTTCTCAAAATTCGCCCCAAGGGCCATCTACTTCTAGGCGTATTTTTATCGACAAGAATCACAATGTCGTTCACCATCACATTACGTTTTGTTTCATACCATTTTTGTCGATACTTTATGGTAGGTAAATACTCTTGGGCCCACTGTCTCCAAAAAAGGTTGGCAAAATGCTGGGCATGGCGCCACTTACGGACAACTAAGGAATCGCTATTTGCAGTATCAGTCGGAGGCATACCCGAGGCCGGACAGAGCTGTAGCACATCGTTACGTGTAAGGGGTCTCTTAATCTCTTCGATGAGGCGGTCTGTAGGCGTTTCTATTGCAGACTGAACGACTAAATTGCTAACAATCTGCATCCCTTTTTTGAACAGAGGAAATTCTTCTGGAAGTTGTTCCAAACTTTCCAATTGTTCCGGCCACTCCTCTTCAGCCTGTTGTAAAACCTCTGGTCCCGACAACCACATGGAAGATTCAACGAACGCTTGTGCCTGCTTGCATCTTGTCGCCTCATCTTCGGGGTTTAACTTCGACGGGACATACCTCCAACTCTGTATGTCGCTGTTCCTTTCAATCTCTGCTAATCTGTTGGCAACGAAGACAGGAAATCTTTTATTGCTGTTGTAGATGCTAAGCAACACGGAGGTTGATTCCGACCAGAAATAAGTTTTTTCTATAACCAACGACAATTCCTTTTTTAACATTTGGTCAAGACGCAGAGAGACAATAGCCGTCAGCAACTCTAATCGAGGTATTGTGGTCGTGGGAGCAGGCGCGAGATGCGACTTCCCCATCAGGAACGAACAATGCACCTTACCACTCTTATCGGCAATGCGGAGATAAGATACGGCACCATAAGCTTTTCCAGAAGCGTCAGAGAAATGGTGCAATTCATAGGTCAACTCTTCGTTCATATCAGAGCGCTTAAGGCAGCGTAGTATTTTCAACTCTTCCAAATAATACAGCGCTGAAATCCAAGCTCTCCATCGTTCCTCTTTCTTCTCAGACAAAGCGGCATCCCAATCATCACCGTTCATTTCTCGCAGCAGCAACTTTATTTCTGCTAGCACTGGAGCTACAAATCCTAGTGGATCAAACAAGGAATGACTAGCTGACAAGATTCCTCGTCTCGTACAGGGCTTTCTTGGCATATCAACTTGAATTCTAAACTCATCTACTACTATGTCCCAATGCACACCTAGCTCTCGCTGACTTGTTGTGCGTTCCAGCGATAATTCCTTGTATTTCTCGCAACGATACTCCTCGGGCACCTTAACACTTTGAGTGCCACGCACAAAAATGAAAAATTTCCCATCAGCCCAAAAATCCCCTTGAAGTTTCTGTTCATTGTTGTTAGAAGGGAAGAGATTTTCCCCAGTCGATCATTTTTGTCCAATTTGGAATTGTCCTCAAAATGAAGTGACCGTAATAAAATCTGGAATCTGTTCCGACTCATTGTTTTTGGTGCAAGATTTTGGGTGTAAAGTTCACAACTACGCCAATAATCCCTAATTTCACCAAATCTACAGAGACCCATATACATTATAAGACCGAGGAACTTTCGCATTTCTACTGCATTTGTTGGGACCCATTTTTGCAATCTACTAGATGAAGATGGAAGACGTTTAGCAATGTCTTGTTGTGCATATAAATTGGTCTGTGCTACTACAAGATTGATGAATTCATCATCAACAAATAATTTATAGACATCAGCGGGACTGATATTTTCTGTCAAGTTCAATAATAGACCTTCATGCCCAGTATAAGTAATGTCACTTCGGTGAAATTCCCCATAATCACGCCAGGTTGGTGTGCTAAAGCGGCTTGGTTCTTCTGCAGCTTCATCTGGACTTTCTGTTTCATGTACAGTCATTTCTTCTAGAGCGACTGTTAGATCCTGTGCTGCATTCAAATCTATAAATTCATCATCTGTTTCTGAATGGTCATTATCGCTTGGCATAAAGTCAGGGTCATTCACATCATCATCGCTACTTGTTTCTTCAACATCAAGGAGCAATTTTGCCTCACTAACTGATAGTGACTTCTTTCTAGACATTGTTATCAATAGGGGTAATTATTTATATCAAACTATGGAGTTTCCTATTATTATACATTTGTTGTAAAAAGTTTCATAAAAATAATAAAATAGAAAATGAACTACAAATGCTCTTGTTTTTATATATCCTTTATAAAAAAATTACCTCGATTACCTCTTATTTCATGACATATGGCCACTAGCTACTTGTCAGAAGTTTCCTAGGAGCCCACACTTTATAATTTCAATGGTGAATAACAAGTATCTGGCACTCATATTATGTGACAGCCTTTAGCAGTCATACCATCAATGGCACTCATATTGAGTGACTGAATCAAAAGTATCAAAAATGTTGTCACTCAATATGAGTGACTGGCACTCAATGTGTTAAGAAGAGCTCGTTCACAATTGAAAGCCATCTTCTAAGTCTGAAGCCATAGCTGGACAAGGCATTTCGCAGCTCGTTGGCCAAATCTGCGGCTTCTTCGCTGGTTTCTACTGACATAAGACAATCGTCAACATAGAACGCTCTTTGTATAGCTTCAATTGTTTGAGATGAACAATTCTCAGCGGATAAAGCTGCAGTCTGTTTTAGACAAAAGGAAGCGCAACTAGGGGATGATGTTGCTCCGAACAAATGGACTGTCATCCTATAAGCCTCTGGTCTTTTGTCAACGTCTCCATCTGGCCACCATAAGAATTGCAGCGCACTTCGATCTTCCGGGCTGACTTTAACTTGATGGAACGTTGCTTCTATGTCCGCAACAAGAGCGATAGGTTTAAGTCGAAATCGTGTCAATACCCCTGACAGACGTGAGAGGAGGTCAGGTCCTTGTAGAAGCTTGTCATGTAGAGACACTCCCATAAACTTTGCTGCACAATCAAAAACGACTCTTAACTTGTCTGGCTTCTTCGGATTCATAACTGGGTGATGGGGTAGGAACCAGCTGCAAGCATTTCTTTTGCCGTCATCTCTGACCTTTTCCGCGTAACCTTTCTCGATATAGTCTTGCATAACGCCCGCATATTTTTTGTGTAGCGATTCGTCCTTCAAGAGCCTACGTTTCAATGACTCCAACCTTTTTTCCGCCATTGCTTTGTTGTCGGGAAGGAAGACATTTTTATGTCTCCAAAGCAAGGGTAGCTGAAAGTGACCATTGACAATTTTGATCGAATCCTTCATTATTTTAAGTGCCAGGCGATCTTCTCGAGAATTATCATGGTCCAGACCACAACCGACTTCGTATTCGTGTGGAGGTAAGCTTGGGTCTACCTTTGCGTTTTCTGGAAGGATGACATGCATGCAAGTGTCCGTAGCACTATTGTTCCTCACTTCAACGCAACACTGACAACAAAGAGCTGGGCCAAACAGCACCCACCCAAGAGAAGTTCTGATAGCATCAGGGGTTCCTTCCGGTCCAAATCTGCTCTCCAGTGCCCGAAATACCACAGATGCGTCTACTCCAATTAAAAGACCGATGGTCTTGTCAGAAAGCTCTTTAAATGAGATGTCCTTCAAGTGCTCTAAATTATTCAACTTGCTACTAACTGGCACTTGAGCTGCCTTTAAAGGAATGGCGTCTACAACTAGAACCTCTCTAAGGCTTACACTACAGTTTTCATCAACACCACTCACTAACAGCGTTATAGCCTCGGTCTCTATGGGGGTAGGCTGAACTCCTGATGATAGCGTACTTATAGAGATGGTCTGCTGTGATCCATTAGCTTTCAACTCATCAGCAATACGTCGTGTGCAAAATGTTCGTTGTGATCCACTATCCAAAAGAGCATAAGTCAACAGCTCTTTCCCATTGTGACATATCTTCACCGGAAGAGTCATGAAAAAATGACCACTAGAATCTCGGTCCGAATAGATATTCTTCGTAGCGGCGCACAGTACCTTTTCACTATCGGCCGACCCTGATGCGTTATCCTTATGAAGCAGAGTGTGATGCCGGTCTTTAGTGCATCCCTCTACGTTGCACCTTTGTTTAGATTTGCAGTCTCTGCTTGTGTGTCCAGCATCTAAGCATTGAAAGCAACGGCCTTGCTTCATCAGAAAGGCAATACGCTTGTACCTTCGCAATTTTTTAAAACGTGTACAAGCAGATAGTTCATGCTTTCCGTCACAAAAGGGACAAGTCAGACTTCCAGTCTTGGGAGTAAAGTCAGGGATAGCCGTAGTGTTTAGGACGGTTGCTCCTCTCTGTCTTACATGAAGACTCTGTTTTAGGTTTCCATACACTACCTGTCCATACAATGAGTTTGCTTCTGCTGCCTCGTCTTGGACAAATCTCACCAACTCTTCAAACCTCGCTTGTCTTCCTGTAGTCTTAAACTTATGATACGACCACTTGGCCCAGTCCTTTTGCGTTTGTTCAGGAAGTTTTTCGATAATTCGTCGGATGGTGCCTAAAGAGTTTAGGGTTGCAAAGTCTTGTACGTCCCTCAACATAGCCACGCATTTGTCCATAAGTACTGACAATGTCTTTAGTATTTTTGGGTCCTTCGTTTTCAGCCTTGGTGCAGCCAGGAGTTTCTGCTCACAATGGTGAGCGACAATGTGTGGTTGGCCATAGTCGTTATATAGACTGTCCATGGCTAGTCCATATCCAGATTCGGCATCGCGAGCCAAGTGTTCCAAGTTCTGTCTAATTCTCGGAGAACAATGTTGTAAAAGGTAGACTAATTTTGCGGAATTTGAAGACATTTTCGTAGCAATGTGTGCTTCAAAACTACGTATGAAAGGCCAATAGGTTAGAGGATCTCCGTCGAAATTCGGAACTACCGGTCTAGGAGGTGGATAGTCCTGAGAGGTAAGGATTGGAATCGACGCGGACTGTTCAGCAGGAGCATGCCAGTGAGTTACCGGAAGGGGAACATTCCTTCTGTCTTCCCCATACTCCGGTTCCGCAAATTTTCTAGATTGCCTAGAGTTATTTGTAGGTTGTTCATATTGACTAATCATGCCATCAAATTTTCTTACGTTGTTATAGCCTTTTGACGTAGCTAAATGATTTGCCATCGTCATGGCTTTGTTATCCTCCAAAGAACATTGCTCGTTCCTAGTCACAGCTCTTTCAACGTTCTGTTCTGACCCTTTCTCCGCATTTCTTAAAGTTTCGCAAATCTGCACTGATAAAGGCCCAATAGGTCGTCTTAATGGTCTCGATCTGTCACCTCTATCGGATAAGGCTTCATCCCACGCCTTAACCTCAAACTTGGCCAATTCTACGTAGAATGTCTTCTTCAAACGGAATTTCCCGAGCAGAAATCGAAGCACCGAAGATCAATTCAAGTTGAGCAGCAAGGGCACGAGCTCGGATATCCAACGGACCAACGGGATGAAACGGAGAAACAACTTTTCTTTCTTCAATGGGACGAATAGAACGATCCAGAATCAGCCAAATAGTTTTGGAACTCCAACTGATCAATTTAGCGAAGCAAATAATAATTTGAAACTTTGTAACGGGTTCGTGGAGCACAGACCCTTGGGGTAGTCTCCGAACCCGAGACAGATTGCAGTGAAGCTGAAGTTATAAATAGATGAAACGCGCTTTTCCTCTCGTCACGCTGTTATTGTCTGACTTTCTTGAATAAATTCTTTGATAAATTTTTATTGGTAATACGCAAAACTGAAAATGGAAATAATGAAATGATAAGCAGATATGAAAAAACAGATGGATTGGCTTCGGCGACGTTGGCTTTGTTAGTTGTGTAGCAGTTTAGCGTAGTTAGCGTTGTAGCGGCGTAGCGGTTTCAAACTATTTTGACCCCCAAGTACTTTCTTCTTTACTGCAGCTCCAACACAATAACAATCGACAAAGAAACAGCTCAACCAACTTTTCTTTACGTTGGAATCTACGAGCTTTCTTTGATAGTCCTTTGACTTCTACTCAAACGTGCAGGTTTTACAAACAACGTAATCCTTCTTGCAACGTGTCTACTTGAGAATCATGTAAAGGTGTGTTAACAAGACAGTTACTACTGCGTCGCTCGAGGGTCAACCTCGCCAATCCAACGACTAATCAATAAAAGACGATACCTCGAGAGAAACAAACATAACAACCACACAACGCGGGTTCGAATCACAGATTGGCTACGCAAACTAGATTTAAAGCATTAAATGTTGCCAAATATTGTAACAATATTTACAGACGTTTTTTCGTTAATGTAAAGCTACTGAGTAGAGATGAGCACATGCAAAGAAATAATCGTTGGTCATAGAGTTCAAGAGGTCAAAGACAAGGCTTAAAGTATATAGTTTAGTTGTTTCCTTGTTGAACAAAGACAAAAAGAAAAATTGTCGATTTTCTCTAAATCATCATTTGAATGATTATCATTCCAATCAAAAAAAGTTTGCTTCTTAACAGAAATAACCCAAAGTGTTACTGTGAAAATAATGATCTCCAAAAAAAGGCATTCAAATTTATTTGGTGACAGAAATTGGGTAAAAAAGGCACTGCCAAAACTTTGATCTCCAAAAAAAAGGTCTTCCCTCTGTCAGCCCAGACACAAAATACAGTCGATTCACGCTAAAGTTCACTTCAAAAACTCTGATTAGCTGCAGATTCTTCCGACAATGAGAAATTGGCTTGCTTGAAAACAAGATTGCACGCCTCCGATCTAGATCATCTCGAATAATCCACACTAAGTGTATATAAATGACCAAAAATCTTTATTAGAGAAAGTAGATGGAATACGTTGATATGAATCTGCGTCAGTACATTCAGCCTATAAATTGATTGACTTTGGAAGCAGAAATGGCCAAGTAAATATATTTCTTGTTGTTTAGAACAAGAATTGGTGTGGATCTACAGTTAGTAGATTAGTTATTTGTATCTGAAATAGCAAGGTATTAGAAGAGTTTGCGGTCAGGCAGATTATTTCAGCGATACATTATGTACTCGTGCTCTACCGGATTAGAATGGTAAAGATGCTCACTCAGCATGTCGTAAGAAGCGACTCTTGGGTACCAAACAATGGCAGTCCACCTTATTGATGGTGGGGCTATTAGTCGGTAATTTGCATTCATGACTGGTTTGAAATGAGCAGCCAATTTTCTCCAAGCCTAATTTAATTAAGTTTGCCGCATGAATCTGGGAAATCGTTTCATGCCGTGCCTCCATACCAAGGAAGAGGAGGAGTAACCACAACAAAAAACAATATATACTGTGTCGCCTCCATTTTACGATATGATAATTGAGATAAAACCAAAATTCAATTGCGCATCATTTTTACAAAAGATGGCAGATCGGTATGAAATATGATTAGAAATGGTGTTAAGAAGAGAAAGAATTTTGTTTCGACTGAAAACAAGCAGCTGAAGTCTGCCTTCAACGCTGAATGATGTACCGTATTTTTCCGGAAATAATCCGCATTTTTATGACTCAGATATGGATGGAAAATTCCTGGGGTGAATTATACGCCGGTACAGTTAGTTTGAAATTAGTTTTTGCCAAAACAATAAATCTATGGTAAAGTTTTTCCCAAGTGAGTAAAAATATTTTGTTAAAACTGCAATACGAATTTTCCATGATAACAATCGTTGTGGTTACTGGTATGGCGGATTTGTAAAGTAGTTTAATACCATATTTTCGAACACTCATGGAAAAGCTTGATCTGGGGGTAAAAAGAATAACAATTGTAGTTTCCAATGTGGGGGTGCGTATTAAAGACGAAGGTAAAAGTTTTCACCGTAATTTCATGTCTGAAAACGGAGTGCGAATTATCTGCAGGTGTCGATTGTCTCCGAAAAATACGATAGTCAGGACCTAGTTGCTTCTTACTGTAAAGAGTTTTTGGTAAAGATCTGTGTGGTACATTGTCTGTGTGGTACATTGTACTCATCAAAACCCTTAAATGGGATAAACAGAAGGCTGCGGTGAGATTGTGCGGAATTAAGAGGAGGCTGCAGGGCGTGCAAGGAATAGAATTTTAGATTTAAAACACTATTACAAATACAAAAATTGTTAGATAATCTTCTTTTTTGAGATCGACAATTTCAGTTATTACTATTACAAAACGTCGATCTCTGAAAAAGATTTTCCAACAAATTAGCGATAAGCGTCGACAACATTTGGGTCAAAATAACGACTTTCAAAGCAAATACTATCCAACAAGTTTAATGTAAAAACTAAAAAAATTATTAGTTCGGCAATACCGATCTTCAAAAAAAAGTCAAGCAAGAAGTCCGTGGTAAACAGTGATAGTTGGAAAATACCGACCTTCAAAAAACAATTTATCGAAAATATTTAAGGCAAAAATTGTTAAAGTTGGGGACAAGGAAATATCAACCCAAAAAGAGATCATCGATCAAATTTCATTTTTTTCCTCTTCCCTAAAAAATTTGCCCTTGACAAAATCACTGCGTATTTTACCACATATAAATGCCATCTTGCTTCACCAACACTACTGCCTAGAAAAGTTTACATTCTTTGTGGGCTCTTATTTTTTCCGCTGTTGATATTTTTTATAATCAAAGTTTGTGTGTGCGAATTAAAACGACCTTACATCTGTAACAAATAAACGAGGAAAAAGTTTGCTTTTTCCAATCAAAAGATGTTGTAAAACTCTACAAGTCTAGAAAATAACCATTTTTATCACAGTTATTGTCTTCAAATTTTTTGTCTTTCTTAGTGTTCAAATTAAAGTTTGAAATACAATCCCTTCTGTTGTGAATCGTTGTAAACACAACGTACTTGTAATTATAATTATTGCCATATTGTAAGCCTTATTTCTCGCCCTTTCTTTTTATTGTAGTGCTTGCTTAGTCTAAACCAAGGGTGGGCAAACTGCGGCCCACCAAAGCCTCAAGCAAACAATTAAAAAAAATAATTAATGTCGAAGAACGTGATTGGGAGCATTTTTCTCATTGATAGACTTTGAAAATTAAATGTGCTTGCATTTTCAATTGAATAAAACTACTTTGATTCATTTGTTTAATAATTGTTGGTTTTTAATGTTATACCAAATTTAAAATGCAAATCATTTAGAATAATATACCAAGGCGCTCGTTAAAAGTGCGGCCCTCCGTTAGCTTCCGTGACCGCGATGCGGCCCGCAAGCCAAAGCAATTGCCCACCCCTGGTCTAAACGAATGAGTTGTTTATTTGAGTTGTTTGTAGTGTTGTCTAGTAGCTACTGTATTGTTAAGTTAGATTTTACTTACGTTTTAGTATGTTTCTCTTTGTAGATACAGTAGTTACGTTATTAGTGAGTTGATTTTCGTGATTAATGATATAACAACATAACACTATTAAATAATCACTTTTATCATTGCTTGCATGCGCAAGATTTCCAGTTTCAAGCGTAAAGGAAGTAAATAACCGAAAATTGTAAACTAATTAAAGTAGACACGGCTAACATTTTTTGCACAAACTTTACCAAGCAAAACCAACAAAACTAGAACAACGCAAATCTTGATCGATATTTCTAAGTGAAAGGTAATATTCTTATCGCTTTTGGGGTGATTGAATTTTTTGTAATACTGTTTCGATTTTGCCATGCTTTACACACCTGAATACTGTAAATAGTGCAATGTAATTATAGAAAAAGGTAATATGATTTACAGTTGCTTTTGTTCACAACTTGTTGTGGCTTTGAAATAGACAACTAAACAGGAATGAAAAATTACTTGCAAAGGAAATTTTGCTGTTACTTTTAACTAAAAAACTAACCGCTATATACAGGGTCCGGAAAAATGATCTGACACATTTGTAGGTTTAATAAAAGCCAAATAAAATAAAGAAACAAAAAGATGTTTTCATTTTCGAAAAGTACATATAATGCCATTTTGTTTCATTAGGTTTTAAAAATTTAGCTAGTCAAATGGCATCCATTATTGTCCACACACTGCCGAAGGTGTTCATGAAAGTAGTCTATAACTTGGTGGGTCATTTCACGTGGAATGGCAGTAATTTCTTGACAAATTGCATCTTTAAGTTGTTCAATAGAGCAAGGGCGATTAATGTACACGGTTGACTTGAGATATCCCCAGAGGAAAAAATCGCACGGATTTATATCAGTTGAATTGATGGACCAACTGATGTCACAACGCAATGAGATCAAATGACCAGGGAACATCTCCCTCAAAATCCCCACTGCACGTTGAAAAGTGTGGTCTGTTGCCCCATCCTGTTGAAACCAAGCATTGTCCATATTGTGGAGCATATTCAATTTTGGTTGAGAAATGTCTTTAGTATCTCACAATATCGATCAGAGTTCACAGTCACTGTAACGTCTTCTTCGAAGAAGTATGGACCCCATATACCGAATTCTGCCACTGCACACCATACAGTCACCTGAGGACAATGGAAAGGGCGTTCATGCAACTCACGAGGGCTGTTCTCTAATCTGAAGTTTTGCTTATTCACTGTGCCACACAGGTGAAAATGTGCCTCGTCACTGAACAACACAGCTGTTGCATGGGGGACATGTTGTTGAATTTCCAAACACAATGCTCTGCGAGTTTCAATGTTTCTTTTGCAGAGTTCTTTTGACAACATCATTTTGTATGGATGCATTTTCAGATCCTTGTGAAGAATTCTTCACAAACTTCTTTTGGAAAGCCTAAGAGCCTGGGCGCATTTAAATGCTGAACGATTATATGAAACAAAATGGCATCATCTGTACTTTTCAAAACTTGAAAACACTTTTTTGTTTCTTTATTTTATTTGGATTTTGTTGAACCTACAAATGTGTCAGATCATTTTGCCGGACCCTGTACATTACAGTGTCACAAGTTTGCGTGCTTGAGTCTGATGTACATGTACGCAATATACTTGAAAGTTAATGCGAGTTTCAATATTGCGCAATACTAAGGTATCATATTTCAATCAGCATAGTTTCATGCAGGTTTGTTATCGTGGTTTGCATTACCACGAGTAAACCGAACATTAACTAAATGAGATAATTAACAAAATAGGCCAGGTAACCTGGTGGGAAAGAAAATAAACGCGACCATTTTTGGCCAAAAAATTGGCTTACTAGTCAGGAGACATGCCATTTCATGAAATTGTTTCTGTGGAATGGATTTTGGTGATTAAAGAGTAAATCTTTTGCAAAGAGCTGAAAATCAGACTTTGATGCTTATATTTTAAAGACAAGCTTTTCCTATGTAGTTGAAATAGGTTGCTTTGCCTGTTCAGAAAAACATAAAATGTCTTGATCTCTTTTTTTTGCCAAACTAGCTCTTTTTGCTGAATAATATGTTGGAGAAATCTGCCAGAAATAAGAAAAAAATCAAAATATCAAGCGTGTGCCTCCCTTTTACTCTTTGGTTGGATCGTTTCCTAGGCAATTGGTGGTAAACGTGGATCGAATTCTATTGTCGATTCATATTAATGACTTTAAAAGTAGTATTTACAAGCCTGAAACGCGTTTAGCAATGAAAGTAATGTGGAGAACGAAATACGAAACCAAATTTACCCAGACATGATTAAAATATGCTTTGATGCTAAAACCCACGGCAGTTAAAAAGTATTAAAAATTTTATGACGCTTCTTAATAGTTTGCAATGGACCCTAGTGCATTTTTACGGTAAACGCGGCAACCACACACTGTAACCTGGCGGTCGGGCACTATTACGCAGGCAACTGCTGTAAATTTTGAGGACATTATGCCTGCTGTAAATTTGGAGGTCATTATGCCTCAAAGATATAATCCGAGTTGGCGATTAAAACATGTTTTGAGAGGGCTTCGAGCGCAGATTAAGTTAGTAAATCAAATACAAAAAGGAACAAATAGTTTTTAAGGTTTTTTTTGAAGAGTAGAGGGGAACTTTAAGCTGCTTGCCTTTCTCTCGTCCTTTGTCATAAGATCAAGTTATCTAC
This sequence comes from Trididemnum clinides, assembly GCA_963675345.1. Lineage (NCBI taxonomy): Eukaryota > Metazoa > Chordata > Ascidiacea > Aplousobranchia > Didemnidae > Trididemnum > Trididemnum clinides. The sequence continues at coordinate 22,580,046 of OY776297.1, forward strand.
ATCTTGATCGATTGACATCATCCTATAGTTATCAACCGAAATTTCCTTTTGTTGCACAACATGTTTTTGACTTATAGTTTGGGTTAGTCAAAATGAAAAATATATTTTTAAATTGACTTTGTTGATGGAAAACTGTGTTACGCCATTGCTTGGGGTAGTATTTTGTACTTTCGGCTTCTCCGACGGTAATATTTTCTTTACCAACTTAATATTTATGTAGTGGTAAAGAGCCAGTCCCACAAGTAGCTAATGCTGAAGGGTTAATTTTTTTAGAACTAACGAGACGGCATCTATTTTTGGATCGTTTCTCTGAAGCAAAAGATTATTACTACTGCATTTTTCCAGATCTTGAAATGTTTTCTTTTTTCGGGTTTACAAAAAAAGTTATTATGGAGAGATTGCTTTTGCAACCTTCCTTCCACCAGCTTGCATATCTGAACGGTACACATCACACACACACACACACACACACACACACACACACACAAAGGTAGGGAGTCATCATGATCTTGTACAATCTTTAGCTACAAAATCATTCTTTCAAACTACATATCATCTGAAAGTTTAAGAAATTTGCTTTCCGAAAATATTTATTGCTGCATGGTTTAGGCAGAGAGTTATTCTGTAATGACTTATAAAACATGGTACCTGTAATTATCTTTAGTACTTGCCCTAACCACTCAAAATTTGAGAGAAGGACCTCCTTTCTAAATTTGAAATCACTTTTAGGCGTTTACTCAACTTTTTTCCACGAGCTGTACTTACTTTTTATAGAGCTGGTATATATTAAACACTTTATATAGATTTTGTGAGGTAGGGTACTACAGGTGATAATCCGATAACCCCAACAAAAAGGAGGATTGTAAAATGATCCTGTTCAATCTTAAGCAATAAAATATTAGTTTTAACCTTTATATTACCTGAAAGCTAAAGAAGTTTCCTTTTTAAAAACATATTATATTACATATTTTAGGCTATACTTTTAATTGATAAAAAGGCTAGTCCACGCGATAAACTCTAAATTATTTTCGATATCGGCCAAAAAACCCCAAATTTTGGAGCTAGAACTAAAAAAATTCCAAATTGTAAAAAGTACACCCTTTATAAATCTTAAAACACTTTTATAAAATTGCGCCACTCTCTTTTCACGTTGTGTCAAGTTACCAAGGAAAAGATCCAAACAAAGCACTTTTTGTTGACTTTGATAGGTGGGCTATAATCGATCAAACTTAGTTCTCTCCCAACCAAAAGGGGGGTACGGTAGAACAGTTTATGTGTCGCCTTGAGCGACAAAATGATCTATTTAAACTACATATTATTTTAACTAGGAAAAACCAGTCTTTTCAAAGATAAGGCAATATTGGATGGTATAGGCAAAGAGTTGTTTCATAACGATAGATGAAAAGGATAGATGCAGTAGCTTTCAGCACCCCCCAAAACGCCGAAAATTCGGCTGCTGGGCTTCAAAAAATTAGAAATTGTACAAAAAGTTTGTCCATTGGCGATTTTATCTGTTTTTTCTCGAAAGCATGATTTTTTACATTATTTAGCAGTTTTTTTCAAAAAAGTTCATCTACATACCAGGCCTGTAATACCTTGTGCACTTGAGGTAACATCGGTTCTCCCAAACAAAAAAGAAGAGGGTAAAGATGTTTTTGTTTTATTTTGAGTCACAAAATGTTGCTCTTAGAATACAAATCACGCAAATTAAAATAATATATTAGGTCTACACTACGTAGTTTGATTTAATCTTCTTTTCATTTTGATCGATCAAAAACTCATGATTCTTTAGCATGATGTGTCTAAATTTTCCAAAAAGTTCCGTACATCAAAAAATGAAGTCTCAAGATTTTAAACCTACGCTACCTTATTTTGAAAGTAACTTACTCCCTGAAAAAGGAGGGGTTAATTTGTATATATCATATTGTTGGACAAAAAAAAATTTTTTTAAGATCAGCGTATTCTAAATCACATGAAATTTCTTATTCAGTGATATAACATGATCGATATAAGAGCCAATGGCCTAAAAGCATTGAATGATAATATAAAGACAATTACTTGTTTTTTTTTATACAAATTAGCCTTACTTTGCATGTGATACAAAGGATTCGAGGACTGCTGTACATTCTGATGACCACCAAATTCCAATCGCCATATATTGAAAATAAGCTTTCTACTTGCAATTCATCGTCGGTCTACTAATGGCCGAATGTCCATTGTAATTTGTAAATCAATTTGTTGAAAATTTTGTCGGGTTATAGACTACAGTATTGATAAATCATTTTTCGTTTTTGGTACGACAAAATTGGCCAATCACGAGAAGCCTTGTGTAGCGTTCGTGTGAGGTGCGCAGTGACCTGGTTTATAAAAACGTACCGGTATGCCGTGACTTAGATTTGGTGACATGTACAGTATTTTGTTACCGACCATGCGGTCGGAGATTTTCTGCTCTCTTTCTTCGTTGAACGTCGTGGCGGACGGACGTGGTTTTGGTTGTCTAACACAACTGCGTGAATCCTTGTCTGAAAATTGATACAATAAAAATGTCACTGTCGCGCTTTGTTCTTTGTGACTGCCGTAGTTTCCAGAAATTGGGGTTCAGGCAGCACGCTCTCGTTCAAAGAAAAAATTTTCCCACATTGGTGACCCCGACGTGACTGCAAGAAGGAACAAAGAAACAGCAAAAAGGAAGAAGCTTAGTCATTTACCGAATTTGCAGAAGAAAATTGACTGATCCTTGTGTGAATTTAAAAGTTAAAGTGTTTGTGTTCCTTTTTTTTTTCTGTATAGTTTTATTTCAATAATTTCAAGGATGACGCGTCTAGGCAGAAGCACAAGACTCCCGGTTCGTTGCAGGTGATCATTCAATGATTAAATTTGCCTTTTTCGTCCTGGGCACGACATAAAACTGCATCCGGGTCTCGTTCTAAGCAGGACAAAAAAATGCACTCTAAGTTTATGCTTGTTTTTATTTTATTTGGTTCGGTCTTGCACTTTGATGTTAACCGTCCCCCTAATCCAGATAGAATAGCGCAAAATTTAGGAGTCTTAGTAGTTGGGTAGTAAATAAACGAAATCAGTTTGGTGTACAATGTTGGTGGCCGAACACGAAAAACTAGGATCGACACTGCATGGAGTAGAAAAACATCAACTTCGTTGAAAAAAGTTCAAAAAAGATAGCGTTTTATGTACCTCAAATGAGAGAAAATACAGCAAGTGTCACAAAAAAAGCTCAAGAGGTTCAGCGGTGACTAAAAAAGCTGTAGTAGAAAATATTCCTTTAGTTCGAGATGAGTGAATAGGCCTACGGTACACATCAAGAAGTAAAAGGTGATGCTGCAAGTGACAATGTAGGCTAAATAATTGGAGTATGACACTCAGTTTAACGAAATTTTTACAAAGGAGGAATGAGTGAAAAACCCATTGCCGCACGAAAAATGGAGGAAAGGTCTCGCCAGAGTGGTGAGAAAAAAAAGTATATGCGAAGCAAGTATGGATAAAACAGATAAATAGTCAGAAAAAATATACAACCGAAAGAAATTGGAAAACCTAAACCAGTGCCGCAGAGTACAATACCTTAAAAAAAGGGACGCGGACTTCGACAGAAAAGTTGGTCAAATCCTGCACGCAAGAAAAGAAGAGTTGACAAAAACGCCCAAGTCTTTAATTGTTGGAATCATAATGGCCGAGCTGCCAATTTAGATCACAATTTACGTAAAAGCACCAACTGGGCGGAAAACAATCAGAGCTAAAACATAAAGCAGAAAACAGGCAAGTCTTTTTCGCCAAGGTTTGTGAAGTCATCTTTGAACTCACCAATCTTTTCGTATTTTCTATGGTGTCTTTAGACTTCTAGTAGCTATCCTATTTACGGGTCGGAAACCTATTTGTTGTTGTTTACCCGGCCCCTTCCGAGGGATGGGGGCATGGCGGAAGACCATGGAACCCCAGAAACCGGGCAACTCCCCAGGGTCTGGACCAGAGGTCGTACGGAGACAGAGAGTCGCAAAGAGTCCATAGCTGGACAGTGCAGAATGAGATCAAAGGTGTTCTGGGACGAGTGTCCACAGGCGCTGCACGAAGGATTCTTAATTCCGCCAATCCTAGAGAGATAAGAACCTAAAAGAAGGCTGTGTCCGTTGCAGCGAAGACGAGAGAGGACACAGCGAGCATGACGAGGGAGCACAAGTTCCTCGGTGGAAATCGAGGGAGCCTGTGTGTCAAAAAATTTAGAGACAGCACGCCTCCAGTCCGAGATAAGAGGAGAGAGACTACAAGGGATTGCGGAGGGCGCAAGTAGCGCTCCCCGTCTGGCTAGCTCATCAGCCGCGTCGCTTCCCGGTAGAAATAAGTGTCCGGGGACCCATTGTAGCCTGATAGAACAGGAGAGAAAAAACAGTTCCTGCCAGATCTGCCACAGATTTTGAGATAACAGGAAAGATGGAGGAGAGGACAGAACGAGAGTCAGATAATAGGAGAAGAGAAATGGCAGACTTGTTGGTGCTGCTAAGACCAGCAAAAAGCGTGGAGAATGGCGCAGGCTTCAGCGGAAAAACTTGAACATACTGGGCCTGCCGAAAAGGAAAGAGTGGCCTCAGCGAGAGCAGTTGGGAAGAACGCCGGAGCCGCCCTTGCCAAAAGGAAAAGAGCCGTCTGTCCAGATCATGAGTGGGGAGAGAGAGTCAAGGTGGGCGAGAGCCGCACCTTGGCGAGAGAGGGGGGATCAGAGCAAGAGCATGGAGAGGAAAGGGTGGACTCCACCGTGAAGGAAGGCAGATTCCAAGGAGGACAGGGAGGGCAAGCAAGAAGAGCCTTCCTAGAACAAGTTGAAGGAAGCATGAGCGGGTGAGTGGACGCAAGAGCTCTCCAGGGCGATCTGCAGAGTCTTGGTTTCACTCCTAGTCTGGCCAAACCTGAAATAGGAAAGGAGGTCGGGAGACAAAGAGCCCGCTCATAAAAAAGAAGGGTGAAATGAGTCAGAGTGACTTGTAGGGGAGGTAGAGAAGCCTCGGAGAGAAGAAGTGGAATAGGGGAGGACGAGAGGCAGCCGGTGATGGCGCGACTGGCCGCTCGGTGGAGCCGTTCCAATTTGGTGATATTGGTAGCGCTTAGGAAAGGAAACCATCCGGGTGAAGCGCAAGCGAGAAGGGACCGAAGAAAAGATTTATACAGAACAGAGAGGGACTCCTTAGAGTGGCCCCATGAGGAAGCAGAGATACAGCGTAAGGCCTTGAAACGTGAGAAAAACTTGGCCTTCAGCGAAGATACATGTTTAGAAAAGGAAAGAGTGCGGTCAAAGGTGACCCCAAGAAAAGTTGGAGTTGGATTAAAACGGAGGTGGGAGCCGAGAAGGAGGAGGTTGGGTTGGAGATTAGCCTGGTGGGGATCCACTGAGAAGAACCAGGCCTCACATTTGCTCGGATTGAGAGGAAGACACCAGTACTCAGACCAGCGATCCAATCGAAACAGAGCTCCTTGTGTGGCCTCCACCGCAGTGGGGACCGAGGACCAAATGGCCAGATCGTCAGCGTAAAGAGAGCAGCTGATGGAAGAAAAGAGAGGCCGGAAGATCATTAATGAAGAGACATAAAAGTACAGGGCCAAAACGGATCCTTGCGGAACACCTCGACGGACTCGAAAGGAACGACTTTTGTGATTTTGAAAGACCACAGAAGCGCGCCTATCAGAAAGAAAAGATTGAGTCCAACGAGCAAAGCAAGGAGGGAGGCCAGCCGAAATGAGTTTGTGGAAAAGGGCGGGATGCCAGACCGAGTCAAAAGCTTTGGAGAAATCGATAGTAGACAGGATCGTCCGAGAGCCCGGCCTGGGTTTGTTAAACCCATCCGAAATGGACTGAGAAAGGTACAGAATTTGATCGAGTGTAGACCGTTCAGGGCGGAAAGCGGCCTGGCGGGGAGAGAGAATGGAATTAGATTCCAGAAAGAAGAGTAGACGGGATAGAATGATGCGTTCAAACAGCTTTGATACGCAGGAGGTGAGAGAGATAGGCCGGAAGGAAGCAGGAGAGTCGAGAGGCTTTCCCATCTTGTGTATGGGAATAATAGAAGATGTCTTCCAGATGGAAGGAAAGGAATGCAAAGACCACGAGAGATTGATGATATGAAGAAGAAAATCTATGCCAGAGCGAGGAAGATGCTTTAGCATGGGATAGGCAACTTTGTCTGGACCAGTGGCGTAGACGAGGAGAGGTTGGAGGCAGCCGCAAGAAATTCAGCAAGTGAGAAATAAGAGCAAAAGGACGAGTGAGACTCCTCCGAGCACGTGGCTCGGTGGAGCTCAGTGAGGTAGCCTCTGGCTCTGCTACGCAGAGCTTTTGGCTGAGAAATGGAAAAGTGGGATCTCAGGTAAGGGGCGTAGACCGAAGCCGATTCCTTGGGAGAAGAACAGTTAGGAGAGGAGCAAGACGAGCCAGCGATAGAGCGAAGGAGAGAGTGTACAGATTTAGGGTTAGACTTAGGTGAGAGAGAAGAGCAAGTCGTCTGCCATGCCTCAGCCTTGGCCTTGGCGATGACTGACGAGGCGCGTCGAGAAGCGGAGATGTAAGCCTGGCGATCTTCATCACTTCTGTGGGCGGCAGCGAAAGCCTTGCGTCTTTCAATAACCGCTTCTTCCACCTCAGGAGACCACCAGGCTTTAGGAGGGCGTTTGTTGCGGCCGAAAGGAATGGAAGATTTGGCCGCATTCAAAGTCAAAAAGGTAAAGAGAGCAGCAGCAGAGGAAAGAGAAAGGGACGAGTATTCCTCTGCTGAAGGACAGTGAGAGTCGAAGTGAGAGGCAAAGCCATTTCAGCGAGCTTTCAGAAAATTGAAGGAAGGGGGACGCTCGTTGGGGCGAAAGACCGGAGAGAGAGGGATAGATAGAAGAATTGGTAGATGGTCAGAACCCAGGTCCTGTAGCACCTCCCAGGAGCAGGAAAGGGCAAGAGAAGAGGGAGCAAAGGAGATGTCAGGGGAGAAGCGACTGCCAGAGGAGTGATGGAGAAGGGTGGCTGTGTCAGGGTCATTGAGGGGGAGGAGGTCAGAAGAAATGACCCAGTCAAATACTTTCTCCCCGCGGGGGTCGGAAGTACTGCTCGAGTCCCAGAGGGGGTGATGACAATTGAAGTTCCTAAGAATGAAGAGATTTCTGGAGGAGGGAAGAATGGAGGGAGAAAAGGAGTCGGTTCTGCCATCCGTTGAAGAGGAGCGAATAGGGGGGCATACACATTGAGAAAAGAGGGTGAGGAGGAGTTGTTAAGAGAGATGTTATTCCCTACATAATCAGAGTAAGGATCAAGCGAAGAAAGAGTGGAGGTAGAAAGTTCAGAAAAAGATAGGCCCTGCCTGACAAAAATGACAACGCCGCCGCTAGCGTGCGTGGTATCGGAGGAGAGAATGCCAGACCGGGAGTGGGTGCGATCAGAACTCAGAACAGAGAATCCAGGAATCCGGAAAGAGGAGTTAAGATTGGATTCCTGAATGGAGATAAGGTCGACAGGATGGGACGAAAGAAAGTGAAGTAGTTCAGTGCCCCTGGCTCGAAGACCTCCAGCATTCCATTGAAGAACCCTGGAGAGAGTCAGGGGGGGAGAGGAGGCAGGAGGTGCAAAAGTATAGCCAGGAACGAGGGAGGGTTGTGGGAGGGCAGAGGAAGGATATATAATGGGCAGATGGGTGATAAGATGTTTGGAGACGAGGGTGGGGTGAGAGTGCAGCATCAGCAGAGGCGGGGCCAGATTCCACAGTGGAGGTATACGTGTCGGAGGAGTCCGAGGAGGGGGGAGTCACAGTGTTACGGCAGAGGGGGCAGCTCCAAGAGTGAGAGCTGCCAAGAGCTCTGAAATTGAATAAAGAAAGTTGTGAGCACCTTAGATGGACCCATTTGGAGCAAGCGCAGCATTGCACTGACTTGCCCTGCCAGATCACATTTCCAGCTCACACAGAGCAGGGAAAGATGGGGCCAGGGTTAGGATGAACGTTACCGCTCATCAAGAGAACAAGGAGAATGAGGAGACGAAGAAAGGCAAGAGAGGGGCAGGAGAAAAGAAAAAGAGAAAACAGGCGACCGATTTTAAAGAAGCTGTGTGCTGCCCTTCTGCGGTCGTTCAGGGGGCAGCATAGCGAAAAAATGAAGGGGAGTGCCCGGGGTAACTGGGACCCCCGGGAAGGCCAACAGCCATTTCGACCCAACCCAAACGGGGCCGGGGACCGCACCACCACGTTGAGGCGGCTGTTGATTGGTGCAGAACCTATTTGTCGGCCAATTACATTGGTTTTAAATGTAGTTTTAAGAGCAAGGTAACTGGCCGACAAATTTTTCAACACCAAAAACATTACCCTTAATCAGTATTATCAATCCAAAATAATAACTTTTTTGAAGATTACAAATTAAAGTTTTTGTTTTTGTACTACTTTCTCAACTGAGAAACTTTTTTAAAGAGATCAACTTTACGAAATCAAATTTTGTTCGTTTATGACTTTACCCCAAACTTTTTCGGTTTTACTCTATTTGGGATTATTTTCACCAGTTTCAAATCTCTGTCCTATTTTATAATCTACGCATCAATAGCATGATGCTGGTGAAATAAGACATCGACTCTTTTTGTAATTTTACCAAGCTCTGCATTGCGTAAGATGTCCATGGAACCTAACCAAGGCAACTCCGTTGTGATTCAAGTTAATGTTTTTAAACAAACTTGCACAAACTACGCATTGCATATTAAACAGCAATTAGCAGACGTTTACTGATGCACACACAGCTAAAAGTAAAAAAGGCCCAAGACCAACTAACTTGGAAAGTCTTACTATAACTGATGTCGCTTTTTCTTAACTTCTAGACGTTGGTATATCGACAGAACGAAAACACATGCTGCTTTAAGTTATTGAACATTTGAAATTAACTTCAACAAACAAGGTGTAAACGTGCAAAAAAATAGTTTACTAATGCGCGCGGCTCACGAAGTTTATTCTCACTCCAGGCAACATATTGACTAGTAAACATCAAGACTAGTCGGCACTGAAAACGGAACACACGTTTAAACAGTAAAATGATTACAATCAATGCGTACAATTTGAATGCAATCAAGAGATTCAAAAAAATTACCAATGTTGAATACTTTTGTCCCACAGCAGTTGACCATTAGGCTCAGTTTCTGCAGGTGGTAAAAGAGCCAAATACAATGGTGTTTCTGCTCCTTGCCGTGGGGTTTTAGGGGCACGAGGATCGGCCAGTTCAGTTCTGGTCCAACCGGGACAACAGGCGTTAATGAGAATATTTTTTCCGTTTTCTCGCAAGATTTTAGCGTAAATCCGAGTCAAAGCAGTGACTCCGATTTTTGAAACGCCGTATGCTGTATCTGGCCAGCCTTTTTCTAAATGGCATCTTGCTTCTGCTGCAAATACAAATTCATTCATTTTTTCAACCAACTGATCTATGGTTAAACTGTCCGAACGAAAAAAACTCTGCAAAAGAGGGGAGCAGCGTTCTAGCGTTAAGCTACCTATGTAACTGGTCATATTCACTATTCTACTATTTGCTCTCATAATCGGCAGTAAACTTCGCAAAACTAGTAAGGTGCCGAAAAAATTGGTTCCAACTGCAGCCTTAGCTTGTAGATGAAAAGGCGTGTAATCATTCCACGGAAAAGAAACGCCAGCGTTATTCACCAGTAAATCAAATCCCTCATACAGTTTCATGATGTTATTTCTTAAACGCCAGACACTTGCCTCGTCATCTATGTCAAGATTAAAATATTGAATCTTCGTAAACCCTTCATTTAGTAACTTCTTCACTGCTCGCTGTCCTTTCTCAGTATTTCTTGATGTCAGACACACAACTCCACCAAAGTTTGTACATAAAGCTCTCACTATCTCAAACCCTATACCTCTGTTACCTCCAGTGACAATGGCAACTTTTGGACCTTCGGGCATTTTCATACACTGCAGTTTCAAATTAAGCAAGAACTTACTCCCAACACCTAATGGTCCACAACGGCATCGCAGAACTGCAAAAGGACAAAATAGACAGCAAAAAATGCTTACGTAAAATTAAAGCGACATTTACACCGAACAAATAGAAAAACAAAGCAACACGTTTCTTTAGACCAATTTTGTGACGTGCATTGCAATAACGAAAGCGGTTTTGGAGCAAATCACAAAATTGCTTTACGCTCGGTCTAAATCGGCTTTTGCACAAAACTGCTAGAGCAAAAAATTAGTGAAAATGCAAGCAAGACAAACAAAAAATCCAAAAGTGTTAACGCACTAATTATGTTTGTGCAATTTTCGTTTTCATCAAAAAATCTACAAGTATTTCAAAGGACAAGTATACCTCTTCTACACTGGATAAAATAACTATTTCAGCAAATTGATCAGGTAGCTGGTATGCTGTTCAGGTATCAAAAATCAAATAACACTATAGTACTGGGTTGATACAATACGAAATTGTTTATCTCATGCAATATTTAAGTAATTAATCAATATTTAAATAATCATCTATATATATAAAACTCAAAGTTTGTCTGTCTGTCTGGCCGCTATAGAAATAAAACTGGACACATTAGATACAAACAAACATATGAATCTTATATAACTTTTTCCAAGGAAGCCAAGTACGGTATTTTGATTTCGATCAGAATCGTCCATGGGGGGCTACGAGCCTATATTTATTCAACCTATATTAACTCTTTCGCTCCCGTCCGCCATTTTTACAAACCACAAACAGAATGTTAGAAAGGTTTATATATAAACGTTTTTGCTTGAACGAAATGTACGCAAACCATTGCGCGCATGTCCACCATTTCTGTTATTGCCGGTATATATACCGTCGCGGGAACGAACGCATAAAGATAAGTCTTCTCCACTATGGCGCAATGTGAAAATTATGAAATTATCTACAAACATGAGAGCTAAATTGTTCGGAGATGATATTGCCATAGATTTTTCAGAAAAGCTACTAAAACTTGGAGAGGGAAGGTTACACCTTAATAATAATGGTGATCTACAACTTACACCAATAAGTACCATTGTTAATTCGGTTGCAGAATTGATAAAGCATGTATTTCCAAATGTAATGCATCATTATCAAAATCATGCCTGGATATGTGAAAGGGCACTTTTGGCACCAAAGAATGTCACAGTGAATAATATAAATGATAAACTTTTAGATTTAATTCCAGGAAATTCATACACAAATAAATCTGTTGATTCTGTCATCGATGAAAATGAAGCAGTTAATTATCCTATTGAATTTTTGAATTCTTTAGAGCCTCCAGGATTTCCTCCCCACCGTCTTCTACTAAAGGTTGGAGTGCCAATTATGCTACTGAGAAACCTAGATCAGCCAAGACTATGCAATGGCACACGACTGATAGTAAAAAAGTTAATGCCACATGTAATTGAAGCCACTATTCTTACAGGCTGTGACAAAGGAGAAGATGCGTTTATACCTAGGATTCCTCTTATTCCATCAAATGTACCCTTTGGATTTAAGAGATTCCAATTTCCTGTGCGATTAGGTTTTGCCATGTCTATTAACAAATCGCAAGGACAAACTTTAGCCGTTGCTGGGCTACATTTGGTAGAACCATGCTTCTCCCATGGTCAGTTATATGTTGGTTGTTCAAGAGTCGGAAGTTCGAAAAATCTTTATGTCTATGCACCGAATGCTAAAACAAAAAATTTAGTTTACAAAGAAGTCTTATGATAATCTGCTATTAATTATATATTTACTAGAGGCCTATTTGTACTGTTGTACGATGAAATAAAAATCATGAAAACACATTAAAATATGGTTATTCAATGTAAAAATTTAATCAGTCTTTACATTTCACCCCATCAACGACGGGTAAATCTGCTATATATTGAGCCGGATAGGTGAAGCCGGCTTTGCCGGTTGAATCGAAATACTAAACCCGGGCAATAATGATGGAGGGCCTCTGCCGGGCGACGTCGGCTAGTGTTATATAATCATCATCATTTAATTAATAATTATTAATTTTACTTCTGATTTAAAATATTGTGTCAATTTATTGAAGAAGCTGAGAGCTTAAATTACAATGCGAAACCAAATAAATAAATCTACGAAGTCAATCATTACGTAGTCTACTGAGAAACCATCATTGCGAAATTAATATGCAATTTAACTGATGTAATACCTAGACAGCAAGGTACGTTTGCGGGAAACTATCCTAAACATAAATATTTACGAAGAACGGAGTTTGTTGTTGACACTAAAATTAAAAAGGCATTGGCCCTAGTTTAATACTCGAGCGGTTACAAACAAAATGCCGTAATAATAGATTAACGCAATAAGTTTGATGCCGTTACCATGACCAACAATGTATTTTTCAACAAATATGCAAAGACAAGTAACATAAAAATTATCACTATTGCTTCTCATTAAAAGGCAAGTACATGAACTTCAACACAGTCATCACAATTTTTGTTGACCCTGTAAGTCTGAACTCCTACAGGTAAATCGCCTTTTTAACTTTTGCCTCAAGTTATCATTCAGGTGTTTTAAAATTGCGATTTAGTTTCTAGAAATTTTTTTAATATTATGGAACGTTGAGTCTGTTTATTGTGTTTTTACTGAGTCTGTTTATTGTGTTTTTGTCGAGTCTGTTCATTGTGTTTTATAGAATCTGTTTACTGGGTTGTTACAGAGTCTGTTTATTGGGTTGTAACGGAGTCCTTTTATTGTTTTTTCCCAGTCTGTTTATTGTTCAATAATAGCTTCTATCTTTTTTGGCTCTTTAATACAGGAAAAGTGGTCACCCCTGTGCTAGTCTGTAATCAAGCTGAGCCACGATGACGTGTAGAATACTCAAGCCAATACCAGAAGTGGAGGAATTTCGGCAAGCCGGTTTTTCAATGGCGTAATAAGTGAGCAGAAATTTATAAACTTGATTCAAGCAATTGGAAAGTCAACGGCTACAAATCGAAAGAGTTCCACAGTATTATGATAAAGTACAAGCTAACGCAAGTAGTAATTGATAACAAAATTAAACCAAGTGCATTGAAATAAGAAACACAAATGCTTTTATGTTTTCTACAGAGTAGTGCAATTTAGTAATGCAAGAGGCTAGCGATGCACTTAGCAAAACTGCAGACAGTGTCACTGTTTCGACCTATCAGGTTTCTTCAGTGCAGTTGGTGACCGACAAGAAGCTAGAGGCTTTTAATAAAGCATAGCTTAGACCGCCACACTTGTGGAATCTATACTAGATCCACTTGGTGGATGGTCTGTCAGTACTCTGCAAAGCCGCATCACTCGTGAATGAGTGCCAGTTGTCGCAAGTGCACTAAGTCTAGCAACTGTTAGAACAATAGTGCTGTGGCGGTCTAAGCTATGCTTTATTAAAAGCCTCTAGCTTCTTGTCGGTCACCAACTGCACTGTAGAGACCTGATAGGTCGAAATAGTGTCACTGTCTGCAGTTTTGCCAAGTGCATCGCTAGCCTCTTGCATTACTATACATGTAAGACCTTGTGACCACTAGGCTGTGACAGCACTATTGTTCTAACAGTTGTTAGACTTAGTGCACCTGCGACAACCGCCACTCATTCACGAGTGATACGGCTTTGCAGAGTACTGACAGACCATCCACCAAGTGGATCTAGTATAGATTCCGCAAGTGTGGCGGTCTAAGCTATGCTTTATTAAAAGCCTCTAGCTTCTTGTCGGTCACCAACTGTACTGTAGAGACCTGATAGGTCGAAACAGTGTCACTGTCTGCAGTTTTGCTAAATGCAATTTTAATTGTGAAATTTAGGCAGGGTTACCATTTGCCTAAAACAGAAAAATAAGCGCGCTGTAACTAAAATTGCGACAAACGTCTAAAAACAATGTTTTCGCTCTATATCAAGTTGAAAAACTTTTTGGGACAAATTAAAAAAAACAATTGCAGTGCAATGTTCCTTTCAAACGCAAAAAAAATGCAAAAGTGCGAAATATGTCCAGCGGATTCGCAAGCAAAATTCGAAAAAAGTCCAGCGGTTCTTGTTATTTTTTTTAGTTGAAATACTTACTACTATACTAGCAAAATTTTTAATCAACAGTTTAATGCGCGGAAAGACAGTAAAGAGAAATCAAAGTTTGGCCAACGTCTCACGTAAAACACTGCACGGCCGTAACACTGCACGGCCGTAACACTGCACGGCCGTAACACTGCACGGCCGTAACGCAACGGCGAGTGGCGATGACTTAAGCGTGCTTCTCTTACACGCTTGAAAGTCGCTCTATGATGCCATAATGCCGTCTGGCATGACTAACTCCGTCTTTCACTACCAAAAATCATCTCATCATGACTTTTCAATAATTGCACAATTTTTACAAAATTAGTTTACTAAAAATTGATTTGTAACCTCATTTCTCAACTGATTTTCCAAAAATTAAAGTTAATTACAACGACAGGCTATAAGATAAGGTACCTTTAGAAAGCTTAGAAATTTTCTGTACTTTGTCAGTTTAGAAAATTTGCTTTCCAGCAATATGTCATTCTAAATACTTGATGCTAAGGATTACTTTATAATGCTAATCAGATATTGGTTGCCATACATTATCTTCGATTTCTAGTTGAACAATTATCCTAATAGACCTAACAAACTTCCAAATTGTTAGGAAAACTTAGTTCTTAGGCGCTTTTGGACTACTTTTACTCACAAGCATTCTTTTTTGGCACTATCGGTTTACGCTTCCAATAAAGTTCATCAAAAAATGAAGTCTCTAAACATTTTGAAATATAGCCTACCAGTAAAAAACACTCAAAATTTTGGTGCCAGCATGTCACAGAATTGTAATTTCTAGAAAAACTAAGTTCTTTGGAACATTTTGACTGTTCTTCCTCAATAGCATCAATCTTTGGCATCATCTATCACAATTTTCAAAAACACTTATATAAAAATGAAATCTTTCAATATTTTTATATGCAGCCAACTCCAAGCTAAATATTGGTGATTTCCCAGAATAAAAAAAAAGGGTAAAGTTGGTCCTGTAATATCTTTCACACAAAATATTATTGTGGAGCTACACATCATCTAAATATTGAAGCAATTTTTTCGGAATTGGGAGAGGCTGGCACAGCCAATTGATTAATGTTCTTAACCTCGACATTACTGATGGGGGGCCTTGCTATTGCATTAACTCAACTGTGAGTGCTCCACCGCGAGTTAGTTTGCTATTTGCATGGCTGCATTTATGCCAGGATCAACTTTTAGTTGAAGCTCGTCTATGGTGAACAGGGCAAATAAAACGTTACCAATGGCTCAATAAACTTGGGAGGGAGACACGTAGTGGCTATGCTCAATCGCTTACAAGCCTAATGCTTTTTTAAACTGATTTTGTTTCAAGAAACGTGTATTTTTACTAAGAGTAACTCTGTAACATCTTACGCTGTATCTAGGTGCAACAAGCAATTGTTTATGAAGTGTTTTGTAGCTTGCTTTTTTCTTCTCTCTTGAATTCTTTTAAAAAGCACTGCCTAGTCTAGATTTTAAATGACATCCCAATGCTTATCACTATATAGCAAGAATAGAAGCAGACAGCAAAATTGTCCACTATCATTTTGATGGCAAAAATAAGTAGTAAAGCCCATAACTGCTCTTGGTAATTGGTAGGCTCTTTGTATTAATACGAAACACTAATTGTCATTTAAAAGTAGGGCGGCTGGGAATAAAGGGAAAAGTCCAATTAAACAATAATAGCTCCTCTTTGTATTACTGGATTAAGAGCGAACCTTTTTGCTTGAAAATAGCTTAATAGATGTTTATTGGAATAGGTTATACGACTTTGGGAAAGAGCATGGCCCTTTTTCTCCTTATGACCGAATTAAAGGTAACAGCACAGCAAAAGAACTTTGTATCACAAGTATAAATACAAAAGGGGGCCCATCAAATTATTAAATAGGCTACTGCTAAATAGCTCATTTCTTTAGTTGTCAAAACGACCACCACTTGGGCGACGCCATCCCCCTTAAACTCACAAAAAAAGAATAATGCCACAAACTATCAATCACAAAACGTGATTGATAGTTTGTGACATTATTTTTTCTTTGTGAGTTTAACGTGTCTTGATTATTAGGCTAAGATGATCACCAGTGCCTGTACAGGAATTACGGCTGATATTTTCTATAACTTTTTGTTGCTGGTCTTAAAACGTTTGTACGGTGTAGACGGCGCAGCTGCCTTAATTGACACGTTTTAACTCGACAAAGGTGATGGCATGCCGTGCCAGGGTAAAATCGCACCATACTTAGGGGAAACATTATGTCTATTTTGGTTCACAATAGCTTTATAGAGCTACCGGGATGAAACCTAGAAAATTTGAGAAATGAAAGGACTTTTTCAACTCCCCAGACATGCCTAAGCAAGAAAACACGAACATGCAACGTAATGCGTAGCCAGCAAGATCATGAAAGAGTTTGAGAAATCAAAACAAAACGTCACTGTATCAAATCGCACCACATCGAAGATATTATTGGTATTTTACTTTATAATAGCTTTTTAGAGCTACCGTGATCAAACCAAAACGTTTTGGAAACAGCAAGGACTTAACTCCCCTGGCCACGCCAAGTAGAGAGAAAAGAACATACGACATAATTCGTAGCCAGCAGGGACTTGAGAAAGTTTAAGGGGAAAAATGCACGGAGCAGTGTACACTGGAAGGAAGTGTACAGGGTGGGGGAGTATACACTGGGGGGGCAAGATTACACTCCCTTCCAGTGTACACTGCCCCATACATTTACATACTGGGCCTGGCCCTACAGTGTACACTGCCCTTTCAGCTTAAATAATTTACGTACGTAAACTTTAATTTTACCCACTTTTCTCTCAGCTACTTGCAAAAAAAACTGTTAACTACCCTGATCTACACTAAACCTAAAAATCACAAAATGCTCCAACATATCTAATATACAGGGTGGTCCAAAAGTAGATGGACAGTAAAAGGACAGTTGTTAAACAATCTAAAAAATGAGAAAAAATTAAATTAAAATAAATTTAATTGTAAAATAGCAATTATACACCACAAATAACATAGTTTTAACAGAAAATTGCATAAATATAACCAACAAAGAATCTTTTTTTTACTAATATTCACCTAATTTAGGTATAAGCCAATTTTGACTACTGTCCACCTACTCTTGGACCACACTGTATATAAATCAACTGCTGTGTATGACACAAGTTACATTCAATTACAAATTATAGTATAATAACTTAAACAGCATGCTAATGCACTATGGTATCTAACACTTCAAAGCTGCTTTTTTAGCAACAAAGTACCGTCTGTGAAGTATTGCTAGACACTACTTATACAGTTATACATGTTATAAAGAGTATAAGCTCACAATCGTAATAAATCATTTTTAGAAAACTCAAAAATTTGTAGAAATATTATTGCAAGTACAAGGAACACTCTTTTTTATAGTTACTTAGTGCAATATTAATTTGCCTGTCAGCTACAGGCCTAGATCATTTTGTGACACCGCTTATTGGAAACCTGATAACGGTAGCTTGACTTGCACAATGCCTAGACCTTCACACAATTATAAATCTATGGTTTGCTAACTAGCTAAACTAAGGCTGTAGCCAAGATATCACAAAAACAAGTAAGCTAATTGATAAACGAAGTTATGGTGATACTACATCTAGGGTTGCCAACTTTGACAAATCTCAATAAACGACACTGCGACTGGGGTTGCCAATCGTCCTTTATTTCAAAGGACAGTCCTCTATTTGAACTCCTATGTCTTTGTCGGGGTGGGTGACCGGGTGTTGACCTTTTTTTTTTTTTGGAGACCACCATGTCCACGAGCAGTATAAGATCAATGTAAGGAGGTCTCGTATCACATGAAGTCTATCTTAATACGTGTCGCAGTGTCCTTTATTGAAATTTGTAAAGGTTGCCACCCTAACTGCGACACGTATTAAGATAATCTTCGTGTGATACGAGACCTCCTTACATTGACCCTATACCGCTCGTGGACATGGTGGTCTCTAAAAAAAAAAAAGAAAAGGTCAACACCCGGTATTCGAAGAGTTGTGTTCCACAACCGCGGTTTGACTGTATTTTTGAAATTTTTTTCAGCTCTTGGAGGTATCGGTTATAAGGTATCGGGTTTGAATCTCAGCTGGCCAGGGCTTGAAAAGAAAGGCAGTGTACACTGAAGGGGCAGGCCCGGTATGTAAATGTACGCGGCAGTGTACACTGCAAGGGAGTGTACAGGGTGGGGGAGAGAGACCTGGGGGTGTAAATTTTTTAAATTGGTTTTTAAAATTGACCAATCAGAGACGACCAAAAGTCACCACATGTTTAGTATGTCATTTAGATTGACCAATCACAAATAACTCACGGCAAAATAGTCTCTGAGGGTAAATTGCCGTCGACGGCAAAATACCCACTGCCTTTAAATTTAGTTTGAGTCTGCCTGAATATTAGTCAGTGTTGCCAGATTTTCTTCAAGTTTCTAGCCCAAATGGTATCTAAAACTAGTCCAAAATAGCGCAATGAGATTGCAAAAAATAGCCCAAAACACCGCAACCCGCGACTGCTAAATTTTTCCCGCAACGCCTGATCAAAACCAAGTTAATAAATAATACAATAAACCAGCTCTTATAATTCGTATTATAACGTAATCAAGGCACTGGCTTGGCTGGGAATTAAAAGCATATATCGCATCAAGCTCATTGTAGTGAGCGTGCACCTTATATAAGCTTAAAATTATCAGCATCAGTTGAAAGGACCGATGGCGGAGTGGCATAAACCGCATGAAGCAATTCATGTGACCGTCGGTTCAATACCTGAGTCCACCTAACGAGTTCTAATAGGAACGAAACCGGTCGTGGAAGTGGTATTTTATTCAACTGATTGCAGTTAGCCTATATGCCTTAATATCCACTAATTAAAAATAATAAATAATAGGCTGTAGCATTAGGTCAAAGACCATGCTACTTATCGTGATATTGTAAGTATTGTGACGTCACAGTAGACTGGATCACGCGATGTTCCAGCCAACATGTGACGGCAGAGAGAGAAAGAAAGCAAGTAGAATAAGAAGGTGTCAGTATATTGTAACTGTTTTTAGACATTAAGTCATTTTGAATAGCAATAATTCTTTTGGATATTTCTCAAGACGCTTCGCTGTGAAGAAATCAATTCGGCCACAACTGGACGGGGAGGTGAGAGAACTTTTATATACGTGTAGCGCGAATGCTTCTCTGGCAACAGTTATCTCTGACCAGAAGCAATCAAAGACCAACCAATCCGCTACATTTTGGTGACCCCCGACAACGAACTAGTTCTGAAACGGACTTCTAGCAATTGCTTTCTGTTTACAATTGTCAAAAATTTTAAAGACTTTTAGTATTAAAATATCGCGTTTAAGTTTGTACAAGCCTGCTGCTACCAGTAAAAGCGGCCATCTTGAAAATCCTCAACGATCACGCGAGACTACGTCACAATCGAAACGATCAAAGACGCAATCTAGCACTTTACTTTTGGCTAGCGCAAAAGTAGTGTGAACATTAAAACTGTTATTTCAAATTTTGGCGACTCATTTTAGAAGCGATTATTTTGAGTATTAGCAATTTTATTATGTCGGAGAGTGGAAAGGTAACGCCTATTTGGGTTATCAACTTATTGTTTGAATATTCATGGTATGTGTTTATGCTTTTGCTATCTATTGCAGTTATTGTAGTTTTAGCGTATGTTTTGACAGTTAAGGCACATGTTGGGCCAGCACGAACGGTACCCACACCACTAGATAGTTTGCCACACACTTCTGATAGCTGCGACTTAATTCAGAACACAGCAACACCTAACTCGTCTTTTGCTTGCTTACACAGTGCAGGTGTTTCATCCCCAGACACAACGCCGATAGGCTCACCATGTAGCTTACCGTATCATCTTACAGACGCCAATCAAATGCAACACACTAGTTTTATCAGAAAACACGAACCACCACAACTACCCAAATTTTGGTTGAACAATCCTCAAGGATACTTTCACATTATTGAACTGTTATTCACAGAATCACATATTACTTCAGAACACACAAAATTTGCCTTGCTTGCCACAGCTTTAAGTCATGACAATAAAGTTATGCAGATGATTTCAGATGCATGGCCTCAAATTAACTCAAATGAACCTTTTACAACATTAAAAAATGTGCTGCTGAAGCGATTTTCACCGAAGAATCAGGATTGTCTTGAGTCATTCTTTTCAGAAACTCAAAGACAAGGGGACACAGTCACGGAATATTTGATCCGTTTACAAACTTTATTATCTTCCCAATTCCCAGCCAATTCGGAAATAGGTCAAGCTTTAATTCGGCGGAAACTGTTAGAATCTGTTGATGCTCAGACTCGTCTCACGTTATATCCTTATAAAAAAGAACCATTGGAGATTTTAGCGCAACACGCCGATTGTATCTTGGCACGTAAACAATCGTTTGTTGCAGGTGAAGATGACTATAATGCTCAAAACCCAACAAACCAGGCTATTATAAACCAAATGTTAGAATCTCGGCTTGATAAGTTGGATCGCACTCTTTCTAGTTTGCACCAAACCTCACCACATAAATATACTCACACACCTTCACAACCTCACAAACATGTACCTCAACACACTACAAATTCCAGTTCTTTCCCA
Source organism: Trididemnum clinides (assembly GCA_963675345.1). NCBI lineage: Eukaryota > Metazoa > Chordata > Ascidiacea > Aplousobranchia > Didemnidae > Trididemnum > Trididemnum clinides. Next base: position 22,600,693 of record OY776297.1, read on the forward strand.
CCAAACCAAAATCCAACTCGACCCGTAAACAACGTTTGCAGTTACCATCGTCGATTGGGTGACCGCGCCTTAAAATGCTGGGGTCCATCTTGTCCAATGTACCAACAGAAACAGGCAACAAAACGCCAGGTTGGCCTCCATGAACTAGGGGCCCGTAGGTTATATGCCTCAGAGTCAAGTCCTCTACTCTTCGTACGCGACACTTGCTACAATATCGAATTCTTGATAGACACGGGGGCTGTTTATTCATTTTTGCCACTGTGGGCAGTCGACGCATCGCTCCTTCAACCAGTCAGTGGTCACACTATTTCGACCATTGGTGGTGGCTCTGTGTTAATCGAAGGTCACCTTAAAACCCAAATTAATCTTGGATTTTCCCAACTTTTTGAGTTTGATTTTTATGCAGCTAAATTGCCATACGGAATTCTAGGAGCAAATTTTCTAAGACGTTTCAACTTGTGCATTGATCTTACCGCTGGTAGACTTTTCCAACCACCAGAGATAGAAAAATTTTCTTTGCCGATTGAAGAAAGTTTTGAAACGGACTTTACTGTACAATCATCACAGCAGTCAAGTTCGAGCTTCTTACAACATTTAAAATTGCACTACCCTCAAGTTTTTAATGCCTCCACGCGATCACGAGAGATAAAACATTCTATTACTGCTCATGTTGAAACCACCTCAGAAGTACCTGTTTGGTCTCGTGCACGACGACTAGCACCAGATAAATTCGTAGCCTTGAAACAGGAGGTGAAGCATTTAGTAAATCGAGGCATTTTAGCCGAAAGCCAGAGTGCTTGGGCTAGTCCAATTGTTATGGTAAAGAAGCCTTCAGGTAAATATCGACTGTGCGCCGACTTTGTGGCTTTAAACAAAATCTTGAAGGTTACTCGCTACGCCCTTCCTAACATTAATGATTTTTCGTCCATGGCTCACGGATGTTCTTGGTTCAGTTCAGTGGATATTAAAGACGCATATTACCACATTCCTGTCGACCCTGCAGATTTCCACAAGCTGACCATAACCACTCCTCTTGGAAATTACAAGTATCTATATCTCCCCATGGGTCTGGCCACCTCTAGCGGGTACTTTCAAAAACTGATGAATGAAGTCCTCTCAGGTTTTCCCAGAGTATTTGTCTATTTGGACGACATTATCATCATGTCACCAGATTTGGATGATCATCGCAAACTGCTAGGCTTGGTTTTTGAAAGATTACAACAACATGGTTTGGTGGTAAATGATGCCAAATGTGTCTTTGCCGTAAAAGAGCTCTCGTTTTTGGGTTATTTGGTATCTGCGGAAGGAGTTAAGCCTAGAACAAAAAACGTCAAAGCAATAACGGATTATGTCCGCCCGCGAACCAAGAGACAGTTAAGACGATTTCTTGGCATGATTCAATTTTATTGTAGATTCATTCCCGACTGTGCGGAAATTCTCTCGCCGCTATATTCGTTACTTAGCACAGGGGCAAGAATGACCCACCTCTTATGGTCGCCGGAAACAGAAAATTGCTGTTTAAAAGCAAAACAAGCAGTGGAAAAAGCGACAGTTTTAGCTCACCCGAATCATGAAGCCGATTTAGAGCTGATTACGGACGCGAGCGACAGTGCGGTAGGTGCAGTACTGCAACAAATTTCAAATGGATTGCGGCAACCCCTCGCCTTTTGGTCCAAGGCACTCACACACTCACAGCGTTCATGGTCTTGCTTCGAGCGAGAGCTATTTGCTTGTTATGCGGCAATCAAACATTTTCAATACTTTCTGGAAGGACGTGATTTCCTTCTAAAAACTGATCACAAGCCAATCGTCAGAAAGTTCCAACATAACTCTCCAGCTGCGTCACCACGCCAAGCTCGCTTCATCGACTACATATTGCAATTCACATCTCGAGTGGAACACGTATCAGGACGAGAGAATGTGGCTGATGCTTTATCCAGGCCGCTTGAGCCACCATTGCTGAACCTCATCACTCCATCTTCTGCTCCACTGGATTACTTACAATTGGCTGTCGCGCAGCGAACAGATCCAGAAATCACAGATTTGCGCCGCAACAACAGCACGGCCCTGGTGCTGAAAGATATACCATTAGCTGAACATGGCATTAACATATTATGCGATGTATCGACTGGCAGGCTGCGACCAGTAATTCCTGTCTCTTTGCGTGCATCTGTCTTCAAACACTTCCATTCACTAGCACACCCTGGCATAAGGGGAAGCATAGCCTTGTTGACAGAAAAAGTAGTTTGGATAGGGATCAAGAAACATGTCGCCCAATGGACAAGAGAATGTTTGCAATGCAACCTCTCCAAAATACAGCGTCACAACAGAGCTCCTCTAGAAGAGGTGACTCCTCCTCCTAACGAAAGGTTTACTCATGTCTATGTGGACATTACCGCGCCACTTCCGTTAAGCAAAGGCTACTCGTACTTATTAGTAATTATAGATAGGTACTCGCGTTTCATGCAGGCTGTTCCTCTCCAGGGAATCTCAGCTGAGGAATGCTCCTCAGCATTTGTTCAATCATGGGTGTCTTTATTTGGTACCCCATCTCACATATATTGTGATCGCGGAGCCCAGTTTACAAGTGCTTTGTGGAGGAAATTAGCTCTATTTCTCGGTGCACAACTACATCATAGCACTGCGTACCATCCTCAAGCGCAGGGCTTGGTGGAACGGGTTAACAGAACTCTCAAAACTGCCTTGAAGTGTGCGGAATCTCCAACTGATTGGTACGACAACTTACCATGGGCACTGTTGAGCTTAAGAAATCAGCCTAAGGAAGATCTAGACAACCATTCACCTAACGATTTCGTGTTTGGAGGAAAACTACGTTTGCCCGGAGAATTCTTTGTCGCTCAGGAAAGGGAAGATGAAACTTTGCCTACTAGAGAATTTGTGAAGTCATTGGCCCAGCGAGTGGCATCTTTTCGCTATCATCCTCCTAGAAAAACGAATAGATCATCACATCTCGATTCGGCTTTATTCAATCCCCAGGTCACTCATGTGTTTGTGAAAGATGATGTGCGACGCCATTCATTGCAACCAGCATATCGAGGTCCATACCTCATCCTAGAGCGATGCCGCAAGTTTTTCGTTCTAGACTATGGAACTCATCAAGATAGGGTATCCATCGACAGAGTCAAGCCCGCTATTTTTAGCATGACGTCACTCAATGAAGAGTCTGAGAATGCGTGCACACACACGGCACATCTTGACGCAGAAAGTATTCATTCGCTCTCACTCCGGTCTGAAATGTTTGATAATCTTGGTGACACTTGTTCGCGAACACCATCTGAAAGACACGCAGAACAGCACACACTACACGACAACCTACATAACAATAGCACAAGAAACAAACATACTTCCAAAGAGCGACCTATTAAGGCCCCAAAGCGCTTTAGAGATTACGAGATGTTGTAACGCCGAACCTTAAACTTTTGAAACTTAACCTTGTTTTGAATGCCATTGTGTTATAGAATAGAAAATCTGTAGTGTATTTCGAATACCGATGACTTCTTATGTATAATTTCTATTGTGCATCGGTCTCAATGATTTATTTTGGCTTGGTCGTTTCGTCTGGTTGCATACCAGGCCTATCAAGTGACTCATTTCAGTGATAATTGCCTGTTAAAGCAAGGGTGCAACTTATTAATAGCTTGTGAATTTTTCATTGACATGTATTCAGTTATTTCAGCATGAGCTTCCTATTTTAGACTTTGTTGCTGTGTTAAGTTGTTGCTTAGTTCTAGTTTTGAGTGTAACTTTGTGTGGGGTTGATCGACGTACGAGTTGCTTTATGTTTAGTTCGGCAGTATCTTCTCTTTACTTGACATTCTTTCCTTTTCTCTCCTTCTTTCTCTACTCTTTTCCTTCTTTCATCTTGCGCTGCTTGAACTTTTCACATTGCTAACTGTTATCGTTCGTATTTTCACATAGCATAGCATTTTTTGCATTGTAGTTCTGTACATACGTTTGTTTTTGTTTTTGCATAAGGGGGGAACATATGTAGCATTAGGTCAAAGACCATGCTACTTATCGTGATATTGTAAGTATTGTGACGTCACAGTAGACTGGATCACGCGATGTTCCAGCCAACATGTGACGGCAGAGAGAGAAAGAAAGCAAGTAGAATAAGAAGGTGTCAGTATATTGTAACTGTTTTTAGACATTAAGTCATTTTGAATAGCAATAATTCTTTTGGATATTTCTCAAGACGCTTCGCTGTGAAGAAATCAATTCGGCCACAACTGGACGGGGAGGTGAGAGAACTTTTATATACGTGTAGCGCGAATGCTTCTCTGGCAACAGTTATCTCTGACCAGAAGCAATCAAAGACCAACCAATCCGCTACAAGGCAGTGGCTATTTCACCGTCGACGGCAATTTGCCCTTGGAATCTATTTAGCCGTGATCATTCACGTGTGTTTATATAGCCAAATTTGCTATTATCACACCAGTGATTCTGTGGTGTAGTGGATAGAGCGCTGGTCTTGAGATGCAAAGGCATCGGGTTCAAATCTGAGCTGGCCAGGACTTTAAAAGAAAGGCAGTGTACACTGACGGGGTAGGCCCGGTATGTAAATGTACGGGGCAGTGTACACTGCAAGGGAGTGTGCAGGATGGGGGATAGAGTCCAGGGGTGCAAAATTTTTTTTTTGGTTTTTAAAATTGACAAATCAGAGACGACCAAAAGTCACATGTTTAGTACGTCATTAAGATTGACCAATCACAAACAACTCACGGCAAAATAGTCTCTGAGGGTAAATTGCCGTCGACGGCAAAATAGCCACTGCCTAAATAATACAAGTTACACAGCTGACGTCATATCTCCAATTTGGCCGCCATTTTTACTCTCAATTTAGCAGAAGGCTGAATGCAGGTGAATAGGGTTTTTGGTCAGCTGTCATTAGTAGTAGGTGTATACACAAGATTAAAGCATTGCTTGGAGGAATAAATTAGAGTAATATGAAATTACTTTGCTTCGATAATTTTAGAGAATATTTGGTGATTTTTAGCAGTAATTTCTTTGTCAGTTACTTGATAAGCTTGATGATGATGTAGGCCTGTGCGTTGACATTACTTAGTTCCTGAGGTCAGCTTAGTAACTGTAGTGAAGGGTGAGTAAAACTTGAATTCTTCTAAAGCCAAAACAAAATAGTTTAGACATTGGATTTGTTTGCAAGCAAAGATATTAGGTTTGCTTGTAAGCCTACATTGCTGCTTAGCTAGTCAATAACAGAATAATAGCTTTTTGACAATTATTACAACAATATTCTTTGTTCAGGTTTTTTCTACATTTCTTTGGTAAATTTAGATTGGCAGATATTAAAAAATGAAACCTCTAGCTTAAAAGATGGCCGTTGCTGTTCTCTAAATTGCACCTCAAATTCACGTAAAGGGAATAAACTATGTATTTCTGAAAAAAAAACAAGACGTCAAAGATGGCTTATAAATTGCAGAAGAGATCGTTAGAAACCAACGAAATATAGCAAATTGTGTGAGGTATGTAGTTAAAGTAATTTTTGCACATTTTTTTAGCATACCATTTACTGGTACATACTAATCTGCTAATATCAATACTGATAAAGTTACAAGTACTGTTACACAGTAAAGGCATTTAACTGTATTACTTGAATGAGATCACATCTTTGTAAATTACTATAAATGTTATATGATAAATTCTTAGAAAAAAATTATTATTAGATATAAGGTAAAATTGTTTTGATTAGGCTTATATCATTTTTGTACAGTAAGTTGTAAGATTGTTGTCTTCAAGTGGTACCAATTCCATATTGCAAGTGTGCGATTTTTTTGTACTTAATATTTATAATTATTTTTAGCTACTTAATCGATTGATTAGCCATTGTTAATGTTAAATTGTTAATGCTTTTAGCTCCATTTTGGGTCAAATCAATTTGAACAAAATCGTAAAGATGGACTGAAAAAGTTGAAACCAATGGCCGTTCCCACTATATTTAACATCTCAAATCCCTCTAAAAGAATTGAAAGTTTGCGTAGAATTTTGAAAAGAAAACTTCCAGGTTAGTGACAATTTTGGTAAGGTGGTAGAATCATCAAGAACACTAACTAACTAGGCTTAAATAATAAATGAAAAAAATGGATTACCTTGAAGATGTGATTATCATTGTGAAATCATTTTGTGATGTTGAAATTTATGTTGTATGCAGTGATTTAGTATTGCTTACTAGTGCATAATTGTCGTTAACTTCCATCATTGTTACTATTATTAATACTTAATGGATCAATATCTGAGATGAAAATAAATTAATGAAATATTATAAATTATTTAATTTTGAAATGAATTTTTTTTAATGTAAACTTTACTCTAGTTTCAGATGCCATTTACTGCAATGAAGCTAGAGCTCATGTTGATCACACCTATTATAAAAAAAGGAAATTAGTACCCAATATGATAGTCCTAATACTGTTGTCTGTTCAGACCAAAATGTAGATACTACTAATGGTATTGACATCAGCTTACATGAAGTAAATAAATGCAAAAATTGTGCAACACTGAAATTGAAAAATCGGTCTTTAATGCATAAGGTATATGCAATAAACTTTTAACACTTTCAGAAATTTTTTTACAATATATTGAGTGCTAGTTGGTATCTAGAAAAATAACAAGCGATGTCCTAATAATAAGGATCTGCTTTCTGCATCTCATTAAGGTAAAGCAAAAAATTGCTTAAAAACAATCAAAACCAGTCGCAGTTTATTGGCATACTGCAATAAACTATTGTATGGTACAGTTTAATGTGGTGATTGTTTTTAAGCAATTTTTCTATTTTACCTTAAGAGGAATTTTTTAATTTGTGTTGCAATTTGACTTTGAACTAGTGTAGATTCAGATAATGTGCAGAGTTTTATCTGCATATTTGTCAAGTTTTACTATTGCATATACATGTTTTATATTTCAGGTAAAGAAACTGCAAGAGCAACTGAACAACTTGCAAAAAGAATTATGTGGGTTTTTGAGAGCCGACCAACTGGATGCTTTAAAGTATCAATCCAAAACATCTAAAAAATGGAGTGATGAAACTATACAAGTAGCTCTGCAAATTCGCTGTGCTTGTGGTATTGGAGGGTAATGTTTGCTTTTATTGCATATATCCAAAAATTATTAAAACTATGAAAATAATTTCTAGAAATTATAGAGATGTATTCTAAAAATTTAGGAAGGCCATGGTCCCTACACTTTTTTCATTAGCTTGCTTTTGTAAAATATGTGTGGGCAATGGGCAAACCATGAGCTGTGCATTACTGGACCAATAGAGTCAAAGGATATTTCGCAACGGTTTCTTGAAAAGGTTATTTGTGCGTTACATTATTAGTGAATGCTTTTACAAAAGTTATTGAAGAGTTATTGGATGATTTGCTTGAAGTGGTGATTGATTGTTGGCATAATACGTTAAACATTCGAATATTAGTGTGTATATTTTATACTATGTATGCAGTTTACAAATGATAAAAATTTATATTTGTTCAGGTATGAGTTTTTACGAAAACTTAATATGCCTCTGCCTGCATATACAACCATTTGTTTTCGAATATCCAATTTGCAATTTTTTCGTGGTATCCAAGCAGTTGTTATGGATTGAATGCAAGCAAAATTAAAAAATTTAAATTCGTTTGAGAAAGTTTGTGCTTTGGCACTTGATGAAGTTTAAATCTCCAAAGCTTATCAATACGACCCTGGTTTAAAACAGTTTGTTGGTTACATCAGTAAGGAGTTTGATGGCCGAGATACATTAGAAGCAGCATCTCGTGTACTCTGTTTCATGGTGAAAGGTGTTACATTGCATTGGAAACAGATAGTTGGTAAGATACTATTGTTTCATTGTAAATGAATATTAGCTGATGGCAACTTAATTTTTTTGGTGATTGTGAAAACTATGCCACAAAAACAGTTTGAAAATTACTGGCTTTTGGGTAATGAAAACGCTTTTTCTGTTATTGGAAGTGTTTAAGTTTGTAATGAGCTCATTTGGCAAAATAAGTTTTCAGCATACTATTATTCTGGATCAAATATATCTGGAGAGACATTGTGGAAAACAACATCAATAATAATCCAGATGTTAGCTGATGGTGGATTTTGGGTGAAGTGCATCATTTCAGACGTGAAAAGTAGTAATCAATCTATGTGGAAAAGTACTGGTATAGTTAGCAATCGGTAAAAGCTATTTCTAGTGCATTGGAATGTTCACGTGTTTTGTTAATGTCCTGGTTGTTCAGGGCCACGGTTACTGATTCAACTACACACTCAGCTGATGATAATAGTGTCATCAATTTCATTGCAGATGTTCCACATGTGCTTAAAAATCTTAGATCAGCCTTTTTAAAGCATATTATTGAGCTGCCTTCATTCATGTTGTTGTTGGTTACCCAACCCCTTCCGAGGGCTGGGGGCATGGCGGAAAACCATGGAGCCCCAGAAGCCGGGCAACTCTCCAGGGTCTGGACCAGAGGTCGTAAAGAGACAGAGAGTCGCCAAAGAGTGAGCGGAACAAAGAGTCCGTCGCTGGACAGTGCAGAATGAGATCAAAGGTGTCCTGGGACGAGTGTCCACAGGCGCTGCACGAAGGATTCTCAATTCTGCCAGTCCTAGAGAGATAGGAACCTAAAAGAAGGCTGTGTCCGTTGCAGCGAAGACGGGAGAGAACACAGCGAGCATGACAAGGGAGCACAAGTTCCTCAGTGGAAATTGAGGTAACCTGTGTGTCAAAATACTTCAATGAGACAGTACGCATCCAGTCCGAGAAAGAAGAGAGTGGATACGAGAGATAAGAGGAGAGAGACTACAAGAGATTGCAGAGGGCGCAAGTAGCACTCCCTGTCTGGCCAGCTCGTCAGCCGCGTTGTTCCCCGTAGAAATGAGTGTCCGGGGACCCATTGTAGCCTGATAGAACAGGAAGAGAGAGAAGACAGTTCCTGCCAGATCTGCCACAGAGTTTGGGAGAAGAGGACAGGGCGGCGAGGACAGAACGAGAGCGCAACAGGAGGAGAAGAGAAATGGCAGACTTTATGGTGCTGCCGAGACCAACAAAGAGCGTGCAGAATGGCGCTGGCTTCAGCGGAAAAACTTGAACATACTGGGCCTGCCGAAAAGGAAAGAGTGGCCTCAGTGCCACAGAGAGAGCAGTTGGCAAGAACGCCGGAGCCGCCCTTGCCAAAAGGAAAAGGAACAGAGCCGTCTGTCCAGAGTATCAGATCATGAAGGGGGAGAGAGCCAAGATGGGCGAGAGCCGCACCTTGTCGAGAGTGAGGGGGATCAGAGCGAGAGCATGGAGAGGAAAGGGTGGACTCCGTGGTGAACGAGGGCAGATTCCAAGGAGGACAGGGAGGGCAAGCAAGAAGAGCCTCCCTAGAACAAGTAGAAGGAAGCATGAGCGGGTGAGTGGACGCAAAAGCTCTCCAGGACGATCTGGATAGTCTTGGTTTCACTCCTAGTCTGGCCAAACCTGAGATGGGAAAGGAGGTCGGGAGACAAAGAGCCCGCTCATAAGAAAAAAGTGTGAAGTGAGTCAGAGTGACTCGTAGGGGAGGTAGAGAAGCCTCAGTGAGTAGTAGAGGGATAGGGGAGGACGAGAGGCAGCCGTGATGGCGCGACTGGCCGCTCGGTGGAGCCGTTTCAATTTGGTGATATTGGTAGTGCTTAGGAAAGGAAACCATCCGGGTAAAGCGTAGGTGAGAAGGAACCAAAGAAAAGATTTGTACAGAAAAAAGAGGGACTCCTTAGAGGGGCCCCATGAGGAAGCAGAGATACAGCGTAAGGCCTTAAGACGTGGGAAGAACTTGGCCTTTAGTGAAGATACATGCTTAGAAAAGGAAACAGTGCGGTCGAAGGTGACCCCAAGAAAAGTTGGGAGTGGGATTAAAATGGAGGCGGGAGGCGAGTAGGAGGAGGTTGGGCTGGAGGTTAGCCTGGTGGGGATCCACTGAGAAGAACCAGGCCTCACATTTGCTCGGATTGAGAGGAAGACACCAGTACTCAGACCAGCGATCCAATCGAAACAGAGCTCCTTGTGTGGCCTCCATCGCAGTGGAGACCGAGGGGGAACAGGACCAAATGGCCAGATCGTCAGCGTAAAGAGAGCAGCTGATGGAAGGAAGGCAGAGAAGCCGGAAGATCATTAATGAAGAGAGAGAAAAGTACAGGGCCAAGAACGGATCCTTGCGGAACACCTCGACGGACTTAAAAGCAACGACTTTTGTGATTTTGTTACACCACAGAAGCGCGCCCATCAGAAAGAAAAGATTGAGTCCAACGAGCAAAGCAAGGAGAGAGGCCAGCGGAAATGAGTTTGTGGAAAAGGGCGGGATGCCAGACCGAGTCAAAAGCTTTCGAGAAATCGATAGTAGAGAGAATCGTGCGAGAGCTCGACCTGGGTTTGTTAAACCCATCCGAAATGGACTAAGAAAGGTACAGAATTTGATCGAGTGTAGACCGTCCAGGGGGGAAACCGGCCTGGCGGGGAGAAAGAATGGAATTAGATTTCAGAAAGAAGAGTAGACGGGATAGCATGATGCGTTCAAACAGCTTTGATACGCAGGAGGTGAGAGAGATAGGCCGGAAGGAAGCAGGAGAGTCGAGAGGCTTTCCCATCTTGTGTATGGGAATAATAGAAGATGTCTTCCAGATGGAAGGAAAGGAATGTGAAGACCAGGAAAGATTGAAGATGTGAAGAAGTAAATCCATGCCAGAGCGAGGAAGGTGCTTTAGCATGGGATAGGCAACTTTGTCTGGGCCAGTGGCAGTGGATGAGGTAAGGTTGGAGGCAGCCGCAAGAAATTCCGTGGGAGAGAAAGAAGAGCAAAAGGACGAGGGAGACTCCACAGGGCACGTGGCTCGGCTGAGCTTAATGAGGTAGCCTCTGGCTCTGCTACGCAGAGCTTTTGGCTGAAAAACGGAAAAGTGAGACCTCAGGTAAGCGGCATAGACCGAAGCCGATTCCCTAGAAGAAGAACAATTAGAAAAGTTAGGAGAAGAGGAAGACGAGGAAGGAAAGCCAACAATAGAACGAAGAAGAGAGTGCACAGATTTAGGGTTAGACCTAGGTGAAAGAGAAGAGCAAGTCGTCTGCCATGCCTCAGTCTTGGCCTTGGCGATGACTGACGAGGCGCGTCGAGAAGCGGAGATGTAAGCCTGGCGATCTTCATCACTTCTGTGAGCGGCAGCAAAATCTTGCCTCTTTCACTAACATCTTCTTCCACCTTAGCAGAACGCCAGCCTTTAGGAGGGCGTTTGATGCGGCCGAAAGGAATGGAAGATTCAGCCGCATTCATTGCCAGAGAGGTAAAAAGAGCAGCAGAGGAAAGAGAAAGAGACGAGTATTCTTCTGCTGAAGGACAGTGAGAGTCACAGTAGAAGGCAATGCCATCCCAGCAAGCTCTCTAAAAATTGAAGGAAGGGGGGCGCTCGTTGGGGCGAAAGACCGGAGAGAGAGGGACGGATAGAAGAATTGGTAGATGGTCAGAACCCAGGTCCTATAGCACCTCTCAGGAGCAGGAAAGGGCAAGAGTAGAAGGAGCAAAGGAGATGTCAGGAGAGAAGCGACTGCCAGAGGAGCGATGGAGAAGGGTGGCTGTGTCAGGGTCATTGAGGGGGAGGAGGTCAGAAGAGATGACCCAGTCGAATACTTCCTCCCCGCGGGGGTCAGAAGTACCTCTTGAGTCCCAGAGGGGTGATGACAATTGAAGTCCCCCAGAGTGAAGAGATTTCTGGAGGAAGGAAGAATTGAGGGGGAGAAGGAATCGGTTCTGCTATCCGTTGGGGAGGAGCGAATAGGGGGGCATACACATTAAGAAATGAGAGCGATGAGGAGTTGTTAAGAGAGATGTTGATCCCTACATTATCAGAGTAGGGATCAAGCGAAGAAAGAGAGGAGGTAGAAAGTTCAGAGAAAGATAGGCCCTGTCTGACGAAAATGACAACGCCGCCGCTAGCGTGCGTGGTATCAGGAGAGAGAATGCCAGACCGGGAGTGGGTGCAATCAGAACGCAGAGCAGAGAATCCAGGAATCTGGAAAGAGGAAGAAGAGTTAAGATTGAATTCCTGAATGCAGATAAGGTCAACAGGATGGGACGAGAGAAAGTGGAGTAGTTCAGTGCTCCTGGCACGAAGACCTTCAGCATTCCATTGAAGAACCCTGATAGAGTCAGGGAGGAGAGGAGGCGTAGAAGGATGGGTGGGAGCAAAGGACGGTGGTGAAGAGGCAGAGGAAGGGGATATAGAATGGGCAGATGGGGGATAGGAGGTTTGGAGACGGGGCTGACGCGAGAGAGCAGCATCAGTAGAGGGGAGGGCCAGGTTGCACAGTGGAGGTATACGTGTTGGAGGAGTCCGAGGAGGGAGTCATAGTGTTACGGCAGGGGAGGCAGCTCCAAGAGTGAGAGCTGCCTAGAGCTCTGAATTTGGACAGGGAAAGTTGTGAGCACCTTAGATGGACCCATTTGGAGCAGGTGCAGCCTTGCACTGATTTGCCCCGCCAGGTCACATTTCCAGCGCACACAGAGCAAGGAAAGATGGGGCCAGGGTTGGGATGAACGTTACCGCTCATCAGGAGAAGAGGTAGAATGAGGAGACGAAGAAGGGCAAGAGTAGGGCAGGAGAAAAGAAAAAGTGAGAACAGGCGACCGATTTTGTAGATGCTCTGTGCTGCCCTTTTGTGGTCGTTCAGGGGGCAGCATAGCGAAAAAATGAAGGGGAGTGCCCAGGGTAACTGGGACCCTCGGGAAGGCCAACAGCCGTTTCGACCCAACCCAAGCGGGGTCGGGGACCGCACCACAACGTTGAGGCGGCTGTTGATTGGTGCAAGCCTTCATTCATCGTTGACAAGTACAACCTTCCAACTTCATACGTAAGTTTAAATTTTACTGTTTAGGTTTACATGTTGAATTTCATGTTTGTGTTTGCTACGACCGTAATAAATTTGTCTGTTTCCTATTCATATTAGATTTGTTGTTAAGCTTTTTGCTACAGTTGTATCATGCAGTTAAATTAAAGAAAAATGAAAACAAGTTTATGTGTGAAGGTGTCTAAGGTTTGGCTTGAAGAGCTTGTCCAATACCAGTCAGGAAAAGAATTAAAGCTTGCTCCTAAGTTGACCCAGTCCCATTTGGATCCATCTCAATACGAGAAAATGAGCGTTAAACTTGCTGCCCAGGTTGGTTGCTTAAATGGTTTTGTCTTATTTCAACAATTGCAGATAGAGCAGATTGTTTACTGCGAAACTAAAAGACGTTATTTGACACAGAATCGAATCCACGATTGTAGATTTCTACCCGAGTCAGTCATTTAATACAACTTTTGATGTTACTGCTGCTACTCCTTATTTATTGGCAAAGCAACAAATCCTTAGGCCATATGGTTTAGATATCGTATTTACGTGTAAAGATTATGAGTCTAAAAGTTTCAATGTTTGCTAATTTTTTCCCACAGGTTCTCAGTAATTCTGTTGCTGCTGCGGTGAGAACATTGGTCTGGCAAGGAGTTTTACCTAATGCTACTCTTTCTACTGCATTTTTCTGCGAGTATGTCAATAAATGGTTTGATTGCTTAAACTGTCGGTTTGCTGACAACGCATTTTATGTTCACACACAGGAAAAGATAACTTTTCTAAATGAGGTAAACAGTTTTCTCGTAAAAAAGACTGTTTTAAGTATGTTGTACGATTGATAGGAAATTATGATATAGTACATAGTCAGTTGGGGTAAAAAAAACCTAGGGTTGCCTGGGGTAAAAAAGGAGAGCACCCTAACCTCCTTAAAAATGATATCAAAAAAATCTTTTCTTGGCTTAAATCATTTATTTGCATAGTTTTTGAATGTGTAGTACAACTCTAAGAGATGTAATCTTTTGGTACTACGCAAATTACATAATTGCCCCGAAACTTGTCCAAAAAAATTTTTTTGCTCTACTAAACTTTTTGTGGATCGAAAACAATTGTTGCCAATAGCAATGTGTTTATGAATGGGCTGTGTTTAAGGAATTAAGTAAAGTTAACTGTAATAGTTGCTCGAGTTATTATTCTGTGAAAAATCTTGATCAAATCTCTGACGATATTGCTCTCTTGACTAAGTTTAAATGTTACCGAAATGATATGCGATGTTACCCCAACACAACTAACTATTTATGCCACCCGAGTAAAAATGTGTTACATGTACTAAAAAAGTGTGAGGTCATCTTTAGGAGCAGCATTAAGAGAGCAAGACGTTTTACCTCACTCGCAGAAATCATTTTAAGTCGGCTGGATTACGTTGATGGAGATTTTCCTCGCTGCCATTTTCTTGTTGCTGCTATTGTGGATCGGTATGTGCGATTGCGTCTCAATATTTACGCAAAGGAGCTGACAACAAAAAATTGTAGTTTAAAGCAGTTTTCTAGCAAAACAGCAGCTCGTAGTTCATTAACATAAATTTGAAAAAGTCAAATTTTAGCAATTGCCAAAGTATTGTTTCTGTAAATATTTAAAAATATGTGGCAACTTTATTTGTAAGTTATTTTGATAAAATTTGATGTTATTGAGGGTAATGTTTTTGCAATTAAATTAATTTCGAGTTGGAGAAAGTATGACATTTTGAGCAAATTTGCACTTCACAAACCGCAGTTCATCGTTGATCGGAAGTGCCTGGCGCTAATTTGCAAGCTGTTAGCCTACGTGTCACTCAACATTTCTTCGTCGAGTCCGCGACAAAGTCTCGAAGTCTAAAAGCTCGTTTGACCAGCTCCATACTTTATTTTCCATGTTTGGCTTATCGTGCGGCATTTATGTTTTGTTTGCTACGTCAATGCATGGGCGGTTGTGTAGCAGATACCAATTTATTTAATCATTTAACCAAACAATTTTGCACCGAACTTTACTGTAATTTTAATTCATTTGAAACAATTATTTACAAAACCTTAAATCCGATCAACTCCTAGCAGGCAATTGTTTCTATTATCAGATTCTTTGTTAGCAGTGACCAGACAATTACAAAGACCGTAGAATAAAGCTTTACTGTTTTTTATCAGAACTATTTTCAAGTTATTTTATGTTTTTTGTGTTTCGTTCAACGAAAGTTTTAATGCTATAAATATTTGTGTATAGATCCTGATGAGGGCGATATGTAGCGCCGAAAGCGTTTGAATTTGCTAAATATATTGTATTATTATGTTCAACAGTGTATTGTTCAACTTTGATACTAAAAGTCACCTTTCTACCGAAATTGTATTACCAATGGATAACTTCGGTAAAGGCTGTTGGGGAAATTTGATGGAGTTCTGGAACCACTCTTGCAGCAGACCTTCCGCTTTTGCTACTGCTAGACGTGATGTAACACTAATGCTAGAGAATTCACATGATTAAATGGCTTTCACTGCTGCCACAACTAAAAATAACTACTAGTCTGTTTGGAAGGGCACGGCACAATGCTTCTTTGGATCTTAACATAGGCTACCTTAGAAAGAAGTCCTATCCCAAGTTCATCTTTAAAAAAAATTTTATCTTTCAACCTAATTGCAAAGCCGTGGCTACCCCACCTTTGCCCTCGACACGGTAGTGAAAGTAGCTATCCAGGGGTAGGATGCTAGCATCTGTCGTCGCGCGCACGGTTTCATCAAAAAGAAAACCTAAGTACTAAGCGACAAAAACAAGGCAAATCATTGCATTCCTGCTAATTAGGCTGCACAACTTCTTTCTGCATCGACAAATCTTTGTCAGTTTTGTGTAACAATCCGTCGTTTAGTCCCCTTCCCTGCCTCCTTTTCGCACAGCCGTCGCGTTAAATTCCTTCGGAAAATTAATTACGCCTCCGAAAAGCGTATAGTCTCAAATTTTGAAATTAGTGACTTTTGGTGTATAGGTAAAACTAAAGAAAAAAAATTAACTGCTTTTGCAAATACATTTAAACTGTAATTTGGCTTTGAATAGCCGACATTACGATATCGTACTCCACCAAATGTTTAAACTTGATAAAAAATTAAATAGTTTATTAGTAAAACTTAACAAACTTTTAAATAGTTAAGTCATTGATGTCCAAAGTTGTAAAGTGTACGAAAAAAGTGTTTTATTTTACTAAAAAACAATTTTAAATTCTTTCAAGAATCAATAACTGCTTTTTTCAGTTATACAAGGCAAATGTGAGAGTAAAAATGGCGCCATTGTTACGTTGGCATTGCACCAACGCGTCGGACAACTTGTATTTATTAAGTGAAGTTGATCAAAACTAGCTCAATTTCGCGGAAAAACTGCGGAACTGGCTACACTAATCTCAGTGCGCAACAGAGGCTCCGATTTTCATGATGCTACTACAACTCCGGCTCCTGCTGAAAATGCCAAATTGCGGTCCGACTCCGCTCTTGCTCCGGTTATTGATCACTTCTGGGACAAACTCAACATAAAGGTTGCCAGATTTTCTTCAAGTTTCCAGCCCAAATGGTACCTAAAAACTAGCCCAATCCCAGCCTGATAAAAAACAACCAAAGATTTGCAGTTAGTCCATACAGAATCGTTGGGAGAACAGTCCAGGCCCCGCAACAGCACAGTATTTGGTTTCCCATCGATGACCATACACAAGTCAGCCTGGGCTTGAGCATGACTTCCAAAAAAATAGACCAACGCTGCTGCTGCTGCCGAGATCGTTTTGGTAATATTTCCTTTGGCTAGAGGGTAATCTCAAAAAAAAGCCCACCAGCTGCCTGGAGGTGTTAAATCATCCAAGTTTTTGGAAAATAATGCGATGTAGTGCCATTTGAGCCTATTTTCGAGCTGTTTTTCGTTACGACAATATACCAGCGACGGTAACAACCTCCATATCACACACAGTTGCTTTCTACTTTTACACTTCTTGTCACTACAAAAACTAGCCCAAAATAGCGAAACGGAATGGCAAAAAATGCAACCAGCGACTGCTAAATTTTTCCCGCAACGCCAATCAAAACTAGCCCAATCCCGCGGAATTGGCAACACTGTTCAACATCCATTTCAGCAAAAACTATTTAATAGGAAGGTTGCATATGACGTCTTACATTTCGCGCCAAAAAAAGCTGTAATTTATGCTGGAAAGGTACAGGGCGAACACCAACTTTTGGGGTTAATTGAAAACTAATAAAAAACAAATTAAAATTTGGAATAAATTAATGCTAGTTGGATACTCCAAACTAATAAATTTGACCATAACCAATTTGGTTGAGATTAGGGTTTTTCAGTTGACTAGCCTAAGCTTAGTACTGTGTGCCAATTAAAAAAATTGCCCCTAAGAGAAGTACCATCTAAATACCATGTTTGCTCTTCACTTAAAAATAACTCTATGCCTATAAGATACTAGTTGGTACATTATCAAAACCAACAATTATCTGATCACTACCACCAGTACCATAAGCTTGCCAGCAAGCTTGCTTGTTGTGTCCTTGGATAAGGCACTCAACAGTATGTGTCCATCTTTATGTGACAAACAGATGTTGGGCCAAGCAATCTATCCGTCGTGGTGGCCCAGTCTGACGAAAAACATGCGACAGAGCATGAGCTCACACGCATGAATAAATGAATTGGTGTTGTAAGTTTTTTAATTACTTATGGTCCAGAAATCTTGGCAATAGCCCAAAAAATTGTTTTAAGGAATAGTTGAAGTCACAAAATTACATCTGATATATCAATATGACTGATCCGCAAGCACTATCGACAAAAAATTACGGATTTTTTCCATTAATAACTAATCCAACATATGACAAATGGTACGAAGTTTGCCCTGTCATTTAGGCTACAGTATAATTTAGGTTTACAACTTTTCAGGATGCTTATGCAACTAAATATACTGTATAAGTTTCACATTACATATTAACTTACACTCCGCATTTCCAAATACGTTGATTGATTGAAAATGAAACCTCAACAAAAGCTGGCAATAAATAAGCCTGGATGTTTAGCCCATAAAATTAGTCCAACTAGTAACAATAACAAGCAAACCTTAGCACCCCTTACCTTACTTTGACTTCAAATTCATTCCATTACATCAGTAAAACCAACATATTTAACGTTCATTTAACAAATGTCTAGTTTATCCATTTGATTTGCAAAAAACTGTATCACTCCTATTCAATTCAATGCAAAATCCTAACAGTGGTGTAGTGTATTGATTCAATAGAACAACATTGTAATGTATAAGCTAAATTTGACATTATTTCGTAGCAATTTTGTATTCGCAGTTAGAACCAAAATATTTGTTTAGTAACGTGAGTCACATCCCCTGGGACTGAATGATGATGAATAATGGTAGTGATAAATAAGTTTTCTCGCGTGTGAAACTTGTTGTTCAGTTTACGTTTGTGAGTGAAATGGAAAGCTTGTAAATAAATTGTATATAGCATCAACGATTATAGTGCTTTCGATAAGACCTAAGTTAAGGTCAGGTGCAACAGAAGATACTACAAGTGGTCAGCCACTTTTTTTGAAAGCGCATTTTGATGACGTTTGATCACGTGCGTGGAACCTTCCTATTGGAAAAGCGGAAGCACCATTTTTGTTACCAGCAATTTCGATTACTAAAATAATCGCAAGAAAATTTACCACTGCAACGAACTATCCTGCACTAGAAATACTTTTATTTATTATGGTTTATTGCTCCTGCGATTGTTTCACTGTTCTTGCTGATTATTTTCACAGTTTTTAAAATGTTCTCCTGTTAAAAGGTAAGTATTGCAGAAGTATTTGGAAAAAGGCTCGCACTATCTTTTTGGCCATAGCTGGGCAAAAAATTTTATTATTTACACTACAGCTTGCATAACTTTCAACGAAAAATGGGACTGCACTCAACTTTCTTAAAGCATCATTCTTAATAGTTTTTCGCCTTGCAACAAAATTGCAATTTTACCTTGGTATTACTACGTTGTTATTTTAAGTACCGTGAACTTGTTTGATGCTGCGCAAAATTACAAGCACAAAAAGATAAAATATATTCTGGGGCTGCCACTTACCAGGTGCTAAGCATTGCTTACCTTTAAGCCACTACTTGTCCTCTTTTTTTGCAATGTACTTCCTCCAAACAACACAAAAACTATGATTGTTAGATTGAAACACAAAGTATCCTGTTTGTAGAGCATTTAGGTTGTAGATTACCTTCACAATTTGACTCAACTTCGCATATATCTGATGTGTTGGTCTGAAAAGAAGATAAAGAACTGGCTTCGTCAATATTCTCATCATCCACTACTTCCACAGCAACCGGAAATATGGGTAAATTGGTTGATGCACCACTGCTCGAAGAAAATTTAAGATAACTTTACAATCTTAGTAAACTTGCCATCGAATTACTATGAAGCAAATTTTGTGTAATTATGCAAACAATAAGCTAACCATCATGGCCTTATACCCATGGACACAACAGATAGTCTCAGCTAGCATAAAGTTGTATTCCGCATCATAGAAAGGTTTGCGAAATTATGCTATGTTTGGAGCTTAATAATTGCAAAATTAAAATTCTACTACCAGTGTAAATTTACGTAACTCGTTCAATTACGAAGAGAAAAAAGCTGCATAGCTAGTTGACTAGTTATAATTGTTATAAAAACAACAAAAACCTGTCCACAAGAGCCCTGGAAAAACTCCAAGTAAAACTTCGCTCTTCCTTCACCACAACCCCCAAAGTAAAACTTCTTTTATTGTGGATAACTTAGTCAAAACAATGTGAAATTCAAAAACTAAGTTAAAATAAATTTCAAATGAATAAAATAAGAAGAACAAAATTCCTATTTTAAAAGGTTTCCGTTATAAAAGCGAGGGTTTACTTTATAAAACCGAATTGATTGAACTTAGTGTACTAACGGAAAATAACTTCCTTTTACCAAAATACAATAATAAAACAAATGAAACGTGAAGTACGTTATTTATTTAGCTTTTGGAGCGAGAGGCCGGCTAATCAAATGCAAGTCTCGCTCGGTTTTAGGCAAAACGCACGAGAGTTGCATTTCAACCTCAAGCTACCAAGTACCAAATAAGAAAACGAAATAAAAGGTGCGAGTTCAGTTCAGCAACGGCATATTAAAATTTTTTTTAATTATCATGAATATGGATAAAAAACTTATAGAAAAACCTGCTTCGGTCAAGTTCACCATGGCTTCTCACAGATTCAATGATTGAATGCTTTATGAGGTTCAAGCAAACGTCGCCTCACACCGGCACTAAAATGCAAAAAATACAATTTAGGTCGTGCTACATTAAACAGCAGGTGAAAATCTGAGTAAATTCATGAAAATATCTAATGCTAACTGGCAGAACTCTGCACGTTTGTTCATAGTAAGTTCTATTCAGAGTTGGGAAACCAATAGCTGCCAAAAGCAAAAATTTCAACCTTCGACTGACCCTGACTCGAAAAGATTGACAAAGCTAAAACATACACTTCATAACAATTTGACAGGGGCATTGAGACAATATACAGTGGGCTATTATATTTTTTTGGATCTAAATAGCAATGGCTCATAGCTTTGCCGCAGCAGACTGCAAATACTTTAAAGCATGTTTTAAAACATTTGCTTTTGGCAGCTATTGGTTTCCCAACTCTGAATAGAACTTACTATGAACAAACGTGCAGAGTTCTGCCAGTTAGCATTAGATATTTTCATGGATTTACTCAGATTTTCACCTGCTGTTTAATGTAGCACGACCTAAATTGTATTTTTTGCATTTTAGTGCCGGTGTGAGGCGACGTTTGCTTGAACCTCATAAAGCATTCAATCATTGAATCTGTGAGAAGCCATGGTGAACTTGGACCGAAGCAGGTTTTTCTATAAGTTTTTTATCCATATTCATGATAATTAAAAAAAATTTTAATATGCCGTTGCTGAACTGAACTCGCACCTTTTATTTCGTTTTCTTATTTGGTACTTGGTAGCTTGAGGTTGAAATGCAACTCTCGTGCGTTTTGCCTAAAACCGAGCGAGACTTGCATTTGATTAGCCGGCCTCTCGCTCCAAAAGCTAAATAAATAACGTACTTCACGTTTCATTTGTTTTATTATTGTATTTTGGTAAAAGGAAGTTATTTTCCGTTAGTACACTAAGTTCAATCAATTCGGTTTTATAAAGTAAACCCTCGCTTTTATAACGGAAACCTTTTAAAATAGGAATTTTGTTCTTCTTATTTTATTCATTTGAAATTTATTTTAACTTAGTTTTTGAATTTCACATTGTTTTGACTAAGTTATCCACAATAAAAGAAGTTTTACTTTGGGGGTTGTGGTGAAGGAAGAGCGAAGTTTTACTTGGAGTTTTTCCAGGGCTCTTGTGAACAGGTTTTTGTTGTTTTTATAACAATTATAACTAGTCAACTAGCTATGCAGCTTTTTTCTCTTCGTAATTGAACGAGTTACGTAAATTTACACTGGTAGTAGAATTTTAATTTTGCAATTATTAAGCTCCAAACATAGCATAATTTCGCAAACCTTTCTATGATGCGGAATACAACTTTATGCTAGCTGAGACTATCTGTTGTGTCCATGGGTATAAGGCCATGATGGTTAGCTTATTGTTTGCATAATTACACAAAATTTGCTTCATAGTAATTCGATGGCAAGTTTACTAAGATTGTAAAGTTATCTTAAATTTTCTTCGAGCAGTGGTGCATCAACCAATTTACCCATATTTCCGGTTGCTGTGGAAGTAGTGGATGATGAGAATATTGACGAAGCCAGTTCTTTATCTTCTTTTCAGACCAACACATCAGATATATGCGAAGTTGAGTCAAATTGTGAAGGTAATCTACAACCTAAATGCTCTACAAACAGGATACTTTGTGTTTCAATCTAACAATCATAGTTTTTGTGTTGTTTGGAGGAAGTACATTGCAAAAAAAGAGGACAAGTAGTGGCTTAAAGGTAAGCAATGCTTAGCACCTGGTAAGTGGCAGCCCCAGAATATATTTTATCTTTTTGTGCTTGTAATTTTGCGCAGCATCAAACAAGTTCACGGTACTTAAAATAACAACGTAGTAATACCAAGGTAAAATTGCAATTTTGTTGCAAGGCGAAAAACTATTAAGAATGATGCTTTAAGAAAGTTGAGTGCAGTCCCATTTTTCGTTGAAAGTTATGCAAGCTGTAGTGTAAATAATAAAATTTTTTGCCCAGCTATGGCCAGAAAGATAGTGCGAGCCTTTTTCCAAATACTTCTGCAATACTTACCTTTTAACAGGAGAACATTTTAAAAACTGTGAAAATAATCAGCAAGAACAGTGAAACAATCGCAGGAGCAATAAACCATAATAAATAAAAGTATTTCTAGTGCAGGATAGTTCGTTGCAGTGGTAAATTTTCTTGCGATTATTTTAGTAATCGAAATTGCTGGTAACAAAAATGGTGCTTCCGCTTTTCCAATAGGAAGGTTCCACGCACGTGATCAAACGTCATCAAAATGCGCTTTCAAAAAAAGTGGCTGACCACTTGTAGTATCTTCTGTTGCACCTGACCTTAACTTAGGTCTTATCGAAAGCACTATAATCGTTGATGCTATATACAATTTATTTACAAGCTTTCCATTTCACTCACAAACGTAAACTGAACAACAAGTTTCACACGCGAGAAAACTTATTTATCACTACCATTATTCATCATCATTCAGTCCCAGGGGATGTGACTCACGTTACTAAACAAATATTTTGGTTCTAACTGCGAATACAAAATTGCTACGAAATAATGTCAAATTTAGCTTATACATTACAATGTTGTTCTATTGAATCAATACACTACACCACTGTTAGGATTTTGCATTGAATTGAATAGGAGTGATACAGTTTTTTGCAAATCAAATGGATAAACTAGACATTTGTTAAATGAACGTTAAATATGTTGGTTTTACTGATGTAATGGAATGAATTTGAAGTCAAAGTAAGGTAAGGGGTGCTAAGGTTTGCTTGTTATTGTTACTAGTTGGACTAATTTTATGGGCTAAACATCCAGGCTTATTTATTGCCAGCTTTTGTTGAGGTTTCATTTTCAATCAATCAACGTATTTGGAAATGCGGAGTGTAAGTTAATATGTAATGTGAAACTTATACAGTATATTTAGTTGCATAAGCATCCTGAAAAGTTGTAAACCTAAATTATACTGTAGCCTAAATGACAGGGCAAACTTCGTACCATTTGTCATATGTTGGATTAGTTATTAATGGAAAAAATCCGTAATTTTTTGTCGATAGTGCTTGCGGATCAGTCATATTGATATATCAGATGTAATTTTGTGACTTCAACTATTCCTTAAAACAATTTTTTGGGCTATTGCCAAGATTTCTGGACCATAAGTAATTAAAAAACTTACAACACCAATTCATTTATTCATGCGTGTGAGCTCATGCTCTGTCGCATGTTTTTCGTCAGACTGGGCCACCACGACGGATAGATTGCTTGGCCCAACATCTGTTTGTCACATAAAGATGGACACATACTGTTGAGTGCCTTATCCAAGGACACAACAAGCAAGCTTGCTGGCAAGCTTATGGTACTGGTGGTAGTGATCAGATAATTGTTGGTTTTGATAATGTACCAACTAGTATCTTATAGGCATAGAGTTATTTTTAAGTGAAGAGCAAACATGGTATTTAGATGGTACTTCTCTTAGGGGCAATTTTTTTAATTGGCACACAGTACTAAGCTTAGGCTAGTCAACTGAAAAACCCTAATCTCAACCAAATTGGTTATGGTCAAATTTATTAGTTTGGAGTATCCAACTAGCATTAATTTATTCCAAATTTTAATTTGTTTTTTATTAGTTTTCAATTAACCCCAAAAGTTGGTGTTCGCCCTGTACCTTTCCAGCATAAATTACAGCTTTTTTTGGCGCGAAATGTAAGACGTCATATGCAACCTTCCTATTAAATAGTTTTTGCTGAAATGGATGTTGAACAGTGTTGCCAATTCCGCGGGATTGGGCTAGTTTTGATTGGCGTTGCGGGAAAAATTTAGCAGTCGCTGGTTGCATTTTTTGCCATTCCGTTTCGCTATTTTGGGCTAGTTTTTGTAGTGACAAGAAGTGTAAAAGTAGAAAGCAACTGTGTGTGATATGGAGGTTGTTACCGTCGCTGGTATATTGTCGTAACGAAAAACAGCTCGAAAATAGGCTCAAATGGCACTACATCGCATTATTTTCCAAAAACTTGGATGATTTAACACCTCCAGGCAGCTGGTGGGCTTTTTTTTGAGATTACCCTCTAGCCAAAGGAAATATTACCAAAACGATCTCGGCAGCAGCAGCAGCGTTGGTCTATTTTTTTGGAAGTCATGCTCAAGCCCAGGCTGACTTGTGTATGGTCATCGATGGGAAACCAAATACTGTGCTGTTGCGTGGTCTGGACTGTTCTCCCAACGATTCTGTATGGACTAACTGCAAATCTTTGGTTGTTTTTTATCAGGCTGAGATTGGGCTAGTTTTTAGGTACCATTTGGGCTGGAAACTTGAAGAAAATCTGGCAACCTTTATGTTGAGTTTGTCCCAGAGGTGATCAACAACCGAAGCAGGAGCGGAGTCGGACCGCAATTTGGCATTTTCAGCAGGAGCCGGAGTTGTAGTAGCATCATGAAAATCGGAGCCAGAGTTGGGTGAAGTATGAGCCTCTGTTGCGCACTGAGATTAGTGTAGCCAGTTCCGCAGTTTTTCCGCGGAATTGAGCTAGTTTTGATCAGGTGTTGCGGGAAAATTTAGAAGTTGCGGGTTGGGGTGTTTTGGGCTATTTTTGCTATCCTATTCCGCTATTTTGGGCTAGTTTTAGATACCATTTAGGCTAGAAACTTGAAGAAAATCTGGCAACACTGACTAAGATTCAGGCAGACTCAAGCTAAATTTAAACCAGTGGTGGCCAACCCGCGGCCCTTTTAAGGTTTCTGTGCGGCCCAGTTGAGACCATTGAACTATGCTAAACTACTTGTAATTTTTAGTGATCGTGTGTAACCGAACAACCGTACTATAGCGTATTTCATTTTATCACTTGTTACAGCCGTGATTCATTATGGTTATGCGAATCTACGTTATTTTAAGTTTTTGACGAAATATGCGTTGTTTCGCTTCATTTGTAATTTAGAGATTTATTGTTACGCCATCAATTTTTTGTTACGTAATCGTGAGCTGTAATGTAGAATGGATAAAACTTGTGTTAGTTCAAGTTTTCGCATCGCCAGATGCAGTGTTACGTAAGTTGGTTAGAATCTACTAGTATATACATTATTAGCAAGAAGAGTAAGTTAACCTGCTTATGGCTTCACAAAAAAAAGAAAAATTGAAGATTAAAATCATACGTTGAATGGGAAAAATTGTATTTTATTTAATCAGGTAAAAAACAAATCTGTGTGTTTGATATGTCGTCAATTATTTAACACGCTTAAGTTGTGCAATTTGAAAAGACATCATCAGCAAAAGCATGATGTAATTGCTAAACTTAATGATTCCGCTCGAAACACCTAGCTGCAGTTGCTTAAATCAAATCTACAAGCCCAGTAAAATGTCTTTCAAAAAGCAGCTTTTGAAGATAAGGCAATAGTAAATGCAAGTTTGCGAATATCCCAAATTATAGCGAAAAAAATAAAGCCATTTTTGGATGGTGAATTTGTAAAAGATTGCCTGCTGGCTGCTGTAGAAGAACTTGCCCCAACTAAAGTAAAAGATTTTCGAAAGATAAGTCGCTCCCGTCAAACTGTAACCCGAAGAATTGATCTCATATCGAATCAAATTTCCAATACCCTCAAAACTGCATCAAACTCATTCACCTATTTTACCTTGGCGTTTGATGAGACGACAGATATTTTGGATACATCACAGCTCTCGATCTTTGTCAGAGGAGTAAATGATGAAATAAAGATAAATGAAGATTTTTTGGATGTTATTGTCCTGAAAGAAAGAACTTGCTGGCAGTAACGTAAAGGATGCCGTTGTGAAATATGCTGAAGATCTCTTACTTGATTTGAAAAATCTTATTGGCATTGCAACTGATTGCGCCCCTTCGATGGAGGGAAAAATGCAGGAACTGTTACTTTGATTCTGTCACACATTGAGAGTTTGAAGGAAGGTTCTAGTGCTACAGATGAAATGTTTATTTGCCATTGCTTCCTGCATTTAGAAAACCTTTGCGCCCAAGTGCTTGATATGTCCCACGTAATGAAGGTTGTTGTGACAACTGTTAATGTGATAAAACATAATGCTCTCAAGCACCGCCAATTCCAGCAATATTTGATAGAATTGGAATTCGAATATGATGATTTATTGTATTATGTAAAGGTTTCTTGGTAAAGTAAGAGAAGGTGTTTAGAAAGATTTTGGAATTTGAAAGAAGAAGTCGGAAACTTTATGACTGAAAACGGTAGTCCTGTTCCGCAACTAGAAGATGGGAAATGGCTCCTGGATTTGTGCTTTTTGGTCGACATAACAACGAAGTTAAACGAGCTTAATAAGAAGCTTCAAGGAAAGGACAAACTAATTACAGATGGCTATGAAGATGTACAAGCATTCATTACCAAATTAAAGTTGTACGAAAGAGAGCTTGCGTCAAAAAATGCATATCATTTCCCATTTCTGAACACCTTTAATTGCGAAGATAAAGATGTTACCGGTACAAAATACTCCGCTGAAACTGAAAAATTATTGCGAGCATTTGGCGAAAGGTTTGAATATCTGAAAAAATATGAAAAGTCATTTCGTATATTTGCTTGTCCTTTTGATTTTGTGCCCGAAGACGCACCTGAGTATTTGCAACTAGAGTTGATTGATCTTCAAGTCAATACAGAACGAAAATCGCTATTTTATACTATGGATAAACTGCAGTTATATAGAGACCATGTTCCGGAAAGTGAATTTTCGAATCTAAAACGACTGGCATTGCGAATTGCGGCGGGAATGGGCACAACGTATGCATGCGAATCATTTTTCTCAAGATTGAAAATTGTAAAGTCGAAAAGCCGAAGTAGACTGACGGATACTAACATGATGAATTATGGGGCGCCATTTGTTCACCGCTGATTACACATGTTTTAGGACAACATTTATGACTAAATCAAATGCATTTGTTTAAATGCACAAATACATTTAACATTTGTTTAAATGTTTATAACATTTGTTTAAATGTTAACATTTGTTTAAATGTTTTTAACATTTGTTTAAATGTTAACATTTGTTTAAATGTTTTTAACATTTGTTTAAATGTACAAATACATATGTCACTCAGCCGTATCATTCACATATGTCACTCAACCGTATCGTATCGTTCTATAAAGGGAATGTACTGCGAATAACGCTTTTCCGATAGATTTGGTCATTGGACCATCACGTGATAGGTTTGCGACAGACTCGTTTGAAATGGGCGACAGGCGCGACATAGTTAAAATTCTTGAAATGGGCGAGGAAAAGCAGAGGAAAAGTTTGGCGAATGATAAATCGCTCAAAGATGTTGTAACTTATATTCATAAAAAGACTGCGAGTTTAGCACTTATGGTTACATTGCATGTAGCATGGCCGAAACGAGTCGGCATTTACAGTAAATTGATTAAACAAGACAATAAAGGAAATATACATCGTAGGATATAAAATTAAAAAGGTTTTTTATTGTTTTATCCTATGATTAGGGTGGCCATACGTCCCGTTTTAGGTGGGACAGTCCCTCTTTTTCAGGCCTGTCCCAGTTAAATTATGGAATGTCTGGTGTTTTCGCTCAGTCATGCAGCACAGCTTGACCTAGGGTATGCCAAAGTTAGCCGTGATAAACTAGGGCATGTAGGCAGCAAACCCTACCTGAATGATGATTCCGACCGAAAATGACAACAAACGGGCAGCGAAATAGGTGGTGACCTTTTTTTTTTGGAGATCCACCCCACCGTAGGCGCGACCGCGGTCTTGAGCGTCCCGATTTTGATCTAGAGTCTATAGTAAGCCCAACTATTTGGCTTCGTGAAAGGCGGCCATCCACTGTCCCGTTATTTGCTCATGCAAAAACGGGACGCTCAATTGGAGGTCTGTCCCGCCTAAATCGGAACGTATGGCCACCCTACCTAGTCATAATAGCAGTCTGCAATAAGCGTCCCGGTTTTGCATTTCGAAAAATGGCCAGCCTACTTATGATGTATATATATACATACATAGTCTTTCATAAGTATCATTATTTTCTGCAAGAAACTGGCAGACTGAGTTCATTGACTAACAGCATAAATCTATACAGCCTATGTTGCACTTTTGCTTCCAGCAGTCATCCTATATCCTATCCAGCAGACATCTTGTAGTAAGAGACTCGGACTTTTGCGGTTGGTGGTTTAATTTGCTGCAGACCACATGTTTCAAGAATTTTAACCATGTCGCGCCTGTCGCCCATTTCAAACGAGTCTGTCGCAAACCTATCACGTGATGGTCCAATGACCAAATCTATCGGAAAAGCGTTATTCGCAGTACATTCCCTTTATAGAACGATACGATACGGTTGAGTGACATATGTGAATGATACGGCTGAGTGACATATGTATTTGTACATTTAAACAAATGTTAAAAACATTTAAACAAATGTTAAAAACATTTAAACAAATGTTATAAACATTTAAACAAATGTTAAATGTATTTGTGCATTTAAACAAATGCATTTGATTTAGTCATAAATGTTGTCCTAAAACATGTGTAATCAGCGGTGAACAAATGGCGCCCCATAATGAATGAATTACGATGCGCAGTTACCAACTTGCCTGTCGACATTAACAAACTTAGCTCTGATATTCAAAAGCAAACGTCACACTGAGAAATTTACAAAATCAACAATTTTTGTGTTTTTGTGTATTTCAACATTAAACAAACGATTCAAGAGAAGAAGTTTATAAGACATGTCCAAAGCAAGTTTTACTAGTTGAGATAACACACGATCGTAACCCATTTCGTCCTTTGACAACCTGCGGCCCTTGAACATATGCCAGACTTTATCTGTGGCCCTGAAAGTCAAAGTGGTTGGACATGGCAGATTTAAACGTTGGCAACAGCTTATTTTTAGGTCAAATCAAATATAATTGACTGCTGGGTTTAGCTTTAGTCCATCTAGTACCGTAGGCATTAGGCAGTCATTTGTAGTGTAGGCACTGTTCCATCAGCGATTAGCATGCAATAGTGATATTTCTAACTAAAGTTTGTGAAGCATCGAAAATAGAGCCAGAGATAAGATGAAAGCCGTTTTGACAGTTTTGATGCAGTATCACCATAACTTCGTTTATCAATTAGCTTACTTGTTTCTGTGATATCTTTGCTACAGCCTTAGTTTAGCTAGTTAGCTAACCATAGATTTATAATTGTGTGAAGGACTAGGCATTGTGCAAGTCAAGCTACCGTTATCAGGTTTGCAAAAAGCGGTGTCACAAAATAATCTAGGCCTGCAGCTGACAGGCAAATTAATATTGCACTAAGTAACTATAAAAAAGAGTGTTTTTTGTACTTGCAATAATATTTCTACAAATTTTTGAGTGTTCTAAAAATGATTTATTACGATTGTGAGCTTATACTCTTTATAACATGTATAACTGTATAAGTAGTGTCTAGCAATACTTCACAGACGGTACTTTGTTGCTAAAAAAGCAGCTTTGAAGTGTTAGATACCATAGTGCATTAGCATGCTGTTTAAGTTATTATACTATAATTTGTAATTGAATGTAACTTGTGTCATACAGAGCAGTTGATTTATATATATTAGATATGTTGGAGCATTTTGTGATTTGTAGGTTTAGTGTAGATCGGGGTAGTTACAGTTTTTTTGCAAGTAGCTGAGAAAAAAGTGTGTTGCGGTTGCCTCTTCTCAGTGAACCGCATATTTTTTACAAAAATAGTACACAATGTTTGAACCTTAAAAGAAACACTAATTTGTGCTACTTTTTGTGCTGCTTAATTGTCACCTAAGGCTAGGCCAAATATATACTGCTGTATTTTTTTGGCCTAGCCTTAGGTGACCATTTATTTAAGGCAGTGGCTATTTCGCCGTCGACGGCAATTTGCCCTTGGAATCTATTTTGCCGTGATCATTCACGTGTGTTTATATAGCCAAATTTGCTATTATCACACCAGTGACTCTGTGGTGTAGTGGATAGAGCGCTCGTCTTGAGATACCAAGGTATCGGGTTTGAATCTCAGCTGGCCAGGGCTTGAAAAGAAAGGCAGTGTACACTGAAGGGGTAGGCCCGGTATGTAAATGTACGGGGCAGTGTACACTGCAAGGGAGTGTGCAGGGTGGGGGATAGAGACCTGGGGGTGCAAAATTTTTTTTTTGGTTTTTAAAATTGACAAATCAGAGACGACCAAAAGTCACATGTTTAGTACGTCATTAAGATTGACCAATCACAAACAACTCACGGCAAAATAGTCTCTGAGGGTAAATTGCCGTCGACGGCAAAATAGCCACTGCCTTTATTTAACTGATGACGCTTTTAGTGGAAAAGCAAAACGTTTTAATAAAATGTTTACCAGCATTTTGGCTTTATTCTTTTTACTAAAAATTACTAGTGTTTGACTATATTTTAAACCCAGTAATCTGTTGTCAAAAAAGCATCTTCAGTATTTTGTTGTACAGTGATTTGATATGAAACAGTTAAGTTATTGTAGCTTGTTATTTTAAGTGAAATATGACATGCGTCATGCAAGGATTTTTGAGTTTTCAGTTTTTAGTATTGAACAGTGATCTATTGTCACCAAATACCAGTATCACTTTACTCTAAGCCAATTTCGTTTGCTCTGCTGTATGCTGTGAAACTAGTGTTATGGTTTATGATTTGGCCAAAACATGAAGTTTTATTTTGTTGTTTTTCAGATTTGATTGTAAACTTTCAGCATTAGTTGGCTACTAGGTAAGAATAACTTTAAGTCAAAGCTACAATAGTGTCATTCCCCTGTAGCCTTCATTGATTCTATGAATTGAATTCAGTTGAAGTGAGCAAAACAAGCCCATTAAGTTGAAGGAAGCAAGTTTAATGGAGTGAAACATTTTGAGTACAGATGTTCAAATTACTTTAGCAATTTTTTTACAAATTTGGCAAATAAATTGAAAAATCATATTGTTTATAGTCAAAGCAAGAAAGTATCGTACCTATTGCATACTCTGACTCCTTAGTTAAAAGTTGAGAAATACATTTTTTGTACTGTACTAACTGGCCCATCATAAACAGGAGCTGGAGTTTAATGTTTATGCTACAGCAGGAGTAGGAGTCAAATTTTTCAAAGCAGGAATAAATTCAGAGTCAAAAAATTTAGACTTTGATCACCTCTAGTTTGTCCATGATTTCTACCTGTGCTTCTACACTTTTAATTCTGATCAGCAGAATAACCATAGCCAAAGAAATAAATGCCATTTTTGATCGTGTTTTGGAAAAAAAGTTTTTTGATTGCAACTTATTCTGTGATAGAGATATACAAAAACTTCCTCTTAGCACATGTAGAAACATGGCAGTTGTGCAAATTTTGAGCCAAAATCTTGAATGAAGTTTCTGCTATGGGTGGTTTGCGAGTTTTGACGTTTTGAGGCAATTTTATCCTTGCAGAAGAGATTTGGTAGTTTGCTAGCCCCTCAAACTGGACAACCCCTGAAACCAATTTTTTTAAGTTTTTGGGGTATTCTTCCAGACTTTAGGACTACACTTTTTTCCATTTCAAAAAAGGTTTGTGTCACTCCACCCAATACAGATATGCATTTAAGCAATGTTGTCCAGAAATAAGGCTCATGACATATATGCACTGCAATTGAAAATGCGTGTTAGCTATTTCTGAAGCAAAGTGTATGTCGCGTTTTAATATAATAATATTAATATAGAAATTTTGGTTCTATCTCAATCTTAAATTTCTTTTAAAATTGAGGCAACGTAAGATAATTGTTTGGATAATTAGGTCTGACTGCAACTTAATAAAACTTGGAAAAGATTGGCTTCACTAAAAACACCTTAAACCACGTTAAGAACAGAATAATGTATTCACAGAAATAATACTTCACGACTTCAAGCTTCTTTGCTCAATGATCTCAAAATTAACCACTTTACTACACAATCAGGAAATCGCCAAAACTAATTTTACCAATAACTGCTTAATACTCGCCACGTCCACAGAATCCACAATAATTAATCACAAAAAAAACAATAGTCCTTCTTTACTCTGTCAATCAATCTCTCTCTCCTCGTTACACGCTTCTCTATATTCTCTCAACCCTACCTACTACTGCTTAAAAAAAATCCCGTCCCCTTATATATAAACTGACAAAAAACAATCCAGAAAACGCTAGAACAAAATCATGTGAAAAAAGGAAAAAAGCAGTTCAAGTTATGTAATCGGTTA
The DNA here is from genome assembly GCA_963675345.1 of Trididemnum clinides. Classification (NCBI taxonomy): domain Eukaryota; kingdom Metazoa; phylum Chordata; class Ascidiacea; order Aplousobranchia; family Didemnidae; genus Trididemnum; species Trididemnum clinides. Next base: position 22,632,994 of record OY776297.1, read on the forward strand.
TCGAAATTCTTCAAAGAAGCTAGAATCTGTAGATCAATGTGGAATTTTGTTATGTGGTAATAAGGATTGTGACGTAATAAAGGCATACTTACGGCAATCCACTCGCGAGGAAAAAAGGTCTCTTTTAATCAGTAGCCGAGCAAACAAATGACACAGCACTTTACACAAATATGAAACAATTCTTACAAAGCATCTTTTACACTATGCAGTGCATCACCAGCAGCTGTTTAAAAAGCCATATTTGATTTACAGCTTAGGTTTACAAACCACAGCAATAATTCTCAGTTTTATCTTTGCTAGTTTTTGTTATGTCAGTTAATCAACTTTGACTTAAGTATGAGTTTACAAACCCCAGGAATAATACTCAGTTTTATTTTTGCTAGTCTTTGTTATGTCACTTAATCAACTTTTGACTTGAAAGTGATGGCTTTGCCTTCATGTAAAGTTTATTACTACTGAAAGATAAAAATGTGAAACTTTGCACCAAACTATGAAATAGTTAAACACGGAAATACAGTAACTCTTAGTTAATATGAAAGTGATAAATGGCAGAAATTCATTCCAAGATAGGGAATTATGGAAATCAAAAAATCACCAACTAAAGAACTAAAATTTTAGGAGTATATAAATGTGTAGACGTCAACAAAAACTACAACTATGACCACCCAATTTGAGAATACTAGATGAATAAATTGAGATAAATTGTGCACTCTTTTTCTACATAGGTAAGTTGGTATCAACTCTCAAGATTAGACATTCAGTTTTTGTAAGTTGTCTCTGTGATATCCACACGTTTCAGTGTGAAATAGTTTCTTATATTTCCATAATTCAATGATTTCATATATTTTATATGAAGATCTGTGTTAACTTTAATACCATTTTTTATTATGAATTTTCATATTTCTGTGTGTTAGATGTTCTGTATTTCAATTCAAATTATCACATTGCCATAAACATGAAGTCCATCATTTAGTGTTGGATACGCTTTAGGTTCTAGGCTCATTCCAGTCTTGACAGCATAAATGGGTGATTGCTGATTTAAAGACTGCACTTTACTTTGCACTTGATCAAACCTTTACTTTTTTTTGTTTTAACAAATTCAATTGCTTCTAATCCTTTGTATGGTTTTATGTGGTTTGTGGTGAAAAATCTTCAGGTTCATTTGCTCATTATACTTCAATCAATCAATCAATCATTTTATTTTTGCCCAAATCAGCATACATAGAAAATTAATTTGATAGCAGTGGACAAAAAAAAGCAAGATGATGGCAAAACGACATACGTTAATGCATGCACATGAAAAGAATTTTTTGTTTAAATTTGAAGATAGTGGGATGGCCATCGCACCTGTAAACCTGGAGCTGCTCATGATCAAAATAAAGTTTTGGTACTGACAAAATAAATTTTGCATTTGCTGTCCATGATTGAATTAAAGTTTTGGTACTGACAGACTAAGGTTGCATTGTGTCCAGTTCCTGATTATGTCATCTGTGAGAGATAGAGAGAGAATAAAACATAGTCTTGTCATAACTTCAAATGTAAAGCATTGTTTCTTGGTGAAACGGTGAGAGATAAACTCGACTACTAAGAGGTAATTGTTGGTTCTGTTTATTACCAAAACTAAAGATATAGCTTTCTTGATGGCATTGTAGGTCTTAAATGCTAGCATTCACATACCCATCTAACTGTGGCCAGGTAGCCTGTGTTAAAACAGTGTTTTTGATATGGAAGCTAATCATTTATATCTTGACAAAACATAATGAATGCTTGCTGTGATTTTGCCTCACATAAAGATGTCACTAATGCTGTTATATACAGATATTGTCTTGTGGTTTAGTGAATAGTCTTTGTGTTGATATCTCCCTTTGAACCTAGTTTGTGTTGTAGTGATTGCTGTACATAATTGCACGGAACATTTGAATTTGTTAAAGTTGCAACGAAGTACTGTAATTTAGGAAAAAGTAGGCTAATCATCTTTGCATTGCTTGTAGATCTCACATTTATATACGGTGTTCCTTTTTCAGGGTTGAGAGCATTACTTGCTAAAGATAAATTAAAACTTGAAATTATGCCTGGCAAAGTGGCTGTTGTTACTGGATCAAACAAAGGAATTGGGTTCGCTATAGTGAAAGCTCTGTGTTTAAAGTTTGATGGAGATGTTTACTTAACATCGAGAAATGATGATCGAGGCCATGAAGCTATAAAGCAACTTGAAAGTGACGGTTTGAAAGTAAAGTATCATCAACTTGACATCGATAATGTTGAAAGTGTCAAGCGTCTTCGAGATGATATGGTTTCATCTTATGGAGGTATTGATGTTCTTGTGAATAATGCTGCTATTGCTTTTAAGAATGCAGATCCTACTCCTTTTGCTACTCAGGCCAAAGTTACTCTTGCTACAAATTTTTTCAGCACTTTGGAGACTTCCAAACTTCTGCTTCCTCATATAAAGGCCAATGGAAGAGTTGTTAATGTATCAAGTATGTCAAGCTCTTATTGTATTAAGCAATGCAGTCCTGAACTTCAAAAAGTGTTTCGATCTGAAGCCATGACTGAAGATGAGTTGGTGGAAAAAATGAATGAGTTTATTGCGGCAGCTCAAGCTGGGGATCATGTTCAAAAAGGTTGGGCCAATACCGCTTATGGTGTTTCAAAGCTTGGTGTTACAGTGATGAGCCGCATTCATGCCAAGTGGCTTCGAGAACAGGGCAAGAATGACGTTTTGCTGAATGCATGTTGCCCAGGTTGGGTGAAAACAGACATGGCAGGTCCCAATGCACCCAAAACACCAGATCAAGGAGCTGAAACTCCAGTGTATTTGGCATTGTTGCCAGTTGGTGCAACAGAGCCTCATGGCAAAATGGTATCAGAGAAAGTAGTTCAAAAGTTATAATATTTTGTCAAAAATATGTTGCTGCAGTTTAGTTATAAATTAATTTCGTCAATCGTTGGTAATTGTTTTGCTATATCCTAATTAAGAGTAAGCAGCTGTTGGTATTAACATGTCATGTGAAGTATTTACAAAATATTTTATCACTATAGGACGGTGGTTTTCAATGTAATTCAACTACTGACAAAGTAATGACATGCATAAAATCAAGTGATGTGCTGAATAGGTAGATCTCTAAAAAATAGTTTAGCGAGTTAGAAACTGGATCAAGAAAGCTCTTCATGTGAGTTGATTTTCAAGATAAAGATCATTAACCCGTGGAATATGTTTTATGATTTTGGTACCGTTACTTACTTCCTGCCTTTTATATTTGAACAAAGTTAAATTGTGAAGAAAGCACTCTATTGAATATGGTAGGCGATCTGTTATTGTTCAATTTGTCCTAGTCAGGGTTACCATTTGTTGCTTATTTTAGTGTAGTAAAGTTTGTTTCCCCAAAAGTTTTTTGTTGTAAAATTTTGTTGCAGGCTAGCCGGCTTTGCTGGCATTGCTCGCAGGGCTGCAATCAGTAACATTTAGGGTAAATATTTTTGTTAAACCGGCCATACGGCCTTTACTCATCGTGCTCTTGTGTGAACAGTAATTCAATGCTTCTTATGCACTTCCATGGTTGTTCTACACGAAATTAATGATTATCTTGCTCTCTCATCAAAACTGGCAATGCTTACAAAATAAGAATGTTTGTCGCAAACCGTCTTTAATACTTTAAAAAGTGTAACAGGGAGTAGGGTGGGGCGTGAGGGATTGAAATACAGTTAAAGAGAAAGGTGGCGGCAAAATAGTGGTTGTTTTGAGAGAAATAAACTCTAATGGTTGGGCTATTTTACGATTTAGTGCGGCCCATTTCCTATCTATATTGGTGGTATTAAATTCTTTGGCTGTGCTATGTACTATGTATGTGCTATGTATTGGTGTGGCTCATCCCTCCCATCTACGATTTGGTGCGGCCCATTTCCTATGTATATTGGTGGTATTAAATTCTTTGGCTGTGCTATGTACCTTGTTTCCGGGATGGTGACAAAAGTGGCTGTGACTTTGCCCAAAATTATTCACCAAATTCTAGTTGGCGCCTCTCAGGCCAAGTTGCTTTCAAACAAATTTTTTTCTCTAAATTCATTTTACAAACTGTTAGGTTGAAGATTTTATTTTAATTTTTTTTCAACTTGAGATTTTGATTAAATTCTTTATAGTATAGATACAGATAACTTAACAGGCAGCATATCGACAAAAGAAAAAATCCTTGCTTTATAGTATATATGCCGGCGTTGCCTGCAGGGCCTATCTGTAACATCTGCATTGAGAATATCGGTTCAACTGGCCAAGCTAGCTTCACCCATCAGCCACTTGTATGAACAATGACAAAAGGTTTTTTTTTTTTTTGCACATACGGTTTTCACCAGCTGTTGCACCCGTTTCCTACTAGAATTTCTGATTTCAAGGATCTGGCCAAACCTTAGATCTATGTGCTCTGTTTATTGCTTACACTAAACCGAGGAGGTCTTAAGTTTCTCTTAGTTTGGAAGTAGGAAGCATATTTCTGATATTAAACTTTCATGAAGCAAAGTAGCAAAAATGTCTGTCATGTGCAGTTTCTCAGAGGGACGTTTTTTTTTATTTTTCCCCTTAAACTTTCTCAAGTCCCTGCTGGCTACGAATTATGTCGTATGTTCTTTTCTGTCTACTTGGCGTGGCCAGGGGAGTTAAGTCCTTGCTGTTTCCAAAACGTTTTGGTTTGATCCCGGTAGCTCTATAAAGCTATTGTGAACCAAAATAGACAATGTTTCCCCTAAGTATGGTGCGATTTTACCCTGGCACGGCATGCCATCACCTGTGTCGAGTTAAAACGTGTCAATTAAGGAAGCTGCGCCAGCTACACCGTACAAACGTTTTAAGACCAGCAACAAAAAGTTATAGAAAATATCAGCCGTAATTCCTGTACAGGCACTGGTAATCATCTTAGCCTAATAATCAAGACACGTTAAACTCACAAAGAAAAAATAATGTCACAAACTATCAATCACGTTTTGTGATTGATAGTTTGCGGCATTATTTTAATAATTTGATGGGCCCCCTTTTGTATTTATACTTGTGATACAAAGTTCTTTTGCTGTGCTGTTACTTTTAATTCGGCCATGCTCTTTCCCAAAGTCATATAACCTATTCCGATAAACATCTATTAAGCTATTTTCAAGCAAAAAGGTTCGCTCTTAATCCAGTAATACAAAGAGGAGCTATTATTGTTTAATTGGACTTTTTCCCCTATTCCCAGCCGCCCTACTTTTAAATGACAATTAGTGTTTCGTATTGATACAAAGAGCCTACCAATTACCAAGAGCAGTTATGGGCTTTACTGCTTACTTTTGCTATCAAAATGATTGTAGACAATTTTGCTGTCTGCTTCTATTCTTGCTATATAGTGATAAGCATTGGGATGCCATTTAAAATCTAGCCTAGGCAGTGCTTTTTAAAAGAATTCAAGAAAGTGGAAAAAAGCAAGGTAAAAATACACTTCACTTAATAATTGCTTGTTGCACCTAGATACAACAGCGTAAGATGTTACAGAGTTACTCTTAGTAAAAATACACGTTTCTTGAAACAAAATCAGTTTAAAAAAGCATTGGGCTTGTAAGCGATTGAGCATAGCCACTACGTGTCTCTCTCCCAAGTTTATTGAGCCATTGGTAACGTTTTATTTGCCCTGTTCACCATAGACGTGCTTCAACTAAAAGTTGATCCTGGCATAAATGCAGCCATGCAAATAGCAAACTAACTCGCCATGGAGCACTCACAGTAAGTTAATGCAATAGCAGGGCCTCCCATCAGTAATGTCGAGGTTAAGAACATTAATCAATTGGCTGTGCCAGCCTCTCCCAATTCCGAAAAAATTGCTTCAGTATTTAGATGATGTGTAGCTCAACAATAATATTTTGTGTGAAAGATATTACAGGACCAACTTTACCCCTTTTCTTCTTTCTGGGAAATCACCAATATTTAGCTTGGAGTAGGCTGCATATTAAAATATTCAGAGATTTCATTTTTATATAAGTGTTTTTGAAAATTGCGATAGATGTTGCCAAAGATTGATGCTATTGAGGAAGAACAGTCAAAATGTTCCAAAGAACTTAGTTTTTCTTGAAATTACAATTCTGTGACATGCTGGAACCAAAATTTTTAGTGTTTTTAACCGGTAGGCTATATTTCAAAATGTTTAGAGACTTCATTTTTTGATGAACTTTATTGGAAGCATAAACCAATAGTGCCAAAAAAGAATGCTTGTGAGTAAAAGTAGTCCAAAAGCACCTAAGAACTAATTTTTCCTAACAATTTGGAAGTTTGTTAGGTCTATAAGGATAATTGTTCAACTAGAAATCGAAGATGATGTATGGCAACCAATCTCTGATTAGCATTATAAAGTAATCCTTAGCATCAAGTATTTAGAATGACATATTGCTGGAAAGCAAATTTTCTAAACTGACAAAGTACAGAAAATTTCTAAGCTTTCTAAAGGTACTTATCTTATAGCCTGTCGTTGTAATTAACTTTAATTTGAAATTAACTTTAATTTTTGGACACAATTATGAAAATCAGTTGAGAAATGAGTTTACAAATCAATTTTTTAGTAAACTAATTTTGTAAAAATTGTGCAATTATTGAAAAGTCATGATGAGATAATTTTTGGTAGTGAAAGACTAAGTTAGTTGTGCCAGACGGCATTATGACATCATAGAGCAACTTTCAAGCGTGTAAGAGAAGCACGCTTAAAATGCTTAAATAAAGAATTGCTCTTTGTTTTGTCATATGAGCTAAAATTGTTGTAAGTTTGTTTTCATCAAAAGCACTCTGTTTTAATATCTCTCGCAAAGCGCTTTTAATCGTGTATCTGCAATCACTAGTTTTTGCGGAAATACAGATAACAAATTGTGCAATCAAGCGTTGATTATTTCTTAGCTTCCAAAAAGATGAAATTGGTTATTAAAGTAATGACTCGCGGACTAATTTTCATTTGAGCAAAAAACGGTTTTCCTCCGTCAAGAAATGCAAAATAAAAATGTCTTTAACTATGACGCCACAAACCCTTTTATGGCACTCTCCTTGAGGTGATGATCGTGCCAAGTTTGATGTTTGTACATCCAGTGGTTTCGGAGGAGTTAAAGTGCACGTACGTACACATGTACAGACAGAACTGCGCTTTATTTATTAGATGTGCACTTTCTTCGAAGTAAAAGGCGCAAAATTCAATGTATAAAGTTTGTTCTCAAAAAAAAGGCCTTCAGATTGAGAAAGTCAAAAAGTAACTTTTTCAACTCGTTAAGAAAAGAATCTTCCTTGGCAACGTGGGCACCAAAATAGTGTTTCATCTAAGATTTTGGTAAGTGCGCAACCGCCGGCGCATGTGCGAATTGTCAGTAAATGCACGAAATCTGCCGCACAAAATTTGCTGAGCAAAGAATAGCACCATCTTCAGTGATTTATTTTGAGGTTGTAAAAAATTTTGGGTTCTTTTTTTTGATATTTTTGGTCCCTAATTGCTGTTCATCAAATGCACGAAGATTCAGTGTCGTTTCTTTCGATTCAGAACTTCGGTCCTTCACCCGAAATTTTTTCTAGGGCTGCTAAACGTCTCCCATAAACAGCAATTCACAGCTAAGCGCGAATCGTTTTAGCGCTTTTTCATTTAATAGAATAGTGGAACGACTTTATTTATGGCATAAATAAGGTAGTTTACCTCAGAACCAGCAGAATTTCAATTTTTTAAGTTGATCTGCCACATTGGTTCGTGTATTACGGCAGTCTTGAATTGTCCCTCAGTTGATTTTGTTGGTTTATTAGGGCACTCTTTGTCCAGTTCAGTGCTTTTCAGTCTATTTTACCATGTGCTCCATTTCCAAACTATCCAGAAGCATGTTGCCCAGTTATATATTTTCCTTGATTTCTGGTCTAGGCCATCATCTCCTTCACAAATGATCGTGTTTTACAAACAAATTAAGACGTCTGCTTGCGAGTCGTTCCTTGATTACTTAGCTACGTCTGTCACAACCTGGACTCGAGTTTACTACACGTCAAAGATCTCCGAAGATTACCAAAAAAAACAAGAATAAACAATTGCACGAGCATAAGACCCAAGTTTTAAAAATTTTTGGGATTGAGGAGGAAAAACTGACGATGTGCTTTGGTGTTGGCGTAATTCCCTTGATTGTATCAGCCCTAAAAAGTTCACTAACGAGTATCCTGCTGGTTCCCAAGCGACAGCGGCAAATACTTGGCTATTTCTGTTTCATTAGTTAAGACGTCACTCAAAATCTACAATGTTTGCAACAGCAATTCGTGAGTGTTTCAGAGTATCAGGCTAACAGTGCATGAAAATAAGATTAACTCTTTTGCTCCCACGTGAAAAGCGAAAAAAAATGTCGGTAAGGTGGCTGCCGAAAAACTGTCATAATTATGTACCTCAACTTTGTTTGTAAATCATTACTCAGCTGTCTACTTCTACATTAAGTGTGATATATCGTTGAAATCTACATTTCTTGAGGATTTCAAATAGAAAAAAAAATTTTTTTTTGAATATGCAAATTTTATGCAAATGAACCCCCCCAACTGGGGGTAGTTGTCTTCAAAATTAAACAGGTACCCTCACCTCAAAGATCACTACAGATTTAATTTTCTACCAATTTTTTTAGAAATGGTCGCAAGATGATGCTAAGAAAATAAGCTTTCAAGGTACATCAATCAAAACTTACCTAAAAGCCTAGGTTTTCTACAATTTGCTACTTTCTGAGGCACATCACCTTTTTTTTGACCGGTACCGACCGGTAGCAAATTTTGGTAGTTAAATTTAGTACCTAAAATACGATCAGTTATTATCTGCTAGAGGTTAGCCTAAACCATGTAACATTATGTATTTTTGAACAGGGAATTTCTTCAAGATTCAGAAAATATTATGTTTAAATAGAATATGCTGTCACTGACAATGAAACAGCCGCTTGTTTACACCCTTCCCATTTGTTGAGAAACAAGGGGGATACAGCAAACTTTGATTTACGAAAGCCAAACTTCTGCTAGCTTTTAAACTTGTATTTCGCTTCTTGTCTCCTTGGAAACTTGATACAAAATGACAACTTTAGTGGTGAAACATTTGCAATTTATTTTATCGTTTTAAAGGGTGTAGTTTTTCTAAAAATTATAATTTAGTGAGGGTAAGTCAAAAAATTTTTGGGGGTGTAGGAAATATGTTCCTTCGAGCAATAACGTGCTGACTGAATCCCAATTGCTGGGAACTATGGCAGTCACAAGGCGGAAGGTTCGACAGCAAAACTTTATTCCACCAATTTACGCGGTTGTGGTAACAATCGAATTACGTCCGTCCGTCACGAAACCCAACGATAAAAGAGAGCACAATATCTCCGACCACATGGTCGGTAACAAAATCTGCACGCGACACCAGGAATTAGGTCGCTGCACACGTCTATGTAAACAGGACACTGCACACGTCACATTAACAAAAAAAAATAACGGATAAACAACCTAATGGCGGGAAAGGCAAGCCGATCACCGAGCTACCAAGAGAAGACAAAAATAAACATAATCTAGCCCAAATAAAAATATGTGTGTGTGATTTTAGACGCATACAATAATAACACACGAATGCACATAGTAAAAACTAGAATCACACACAACAGTCGAAAGCAAACTAACAAAAAAAAATGTAAAAAAAGACAAAAAGATGTTTGGCATGGCAGCTTGATGAAGAGCGAGGCGCGACACGCTACAGGGTTTTGAACTGACATGATGTACAGCAGGGGTGTCAAACATACGGCCCGCGGGCCGCATGCGGCCTGCCAAGTGCTTGAATGTGGCCCCTCAAGGGGTTGCTCACTTTTAATATTATTTTTATATTTTGAAGATTAACAAAAACCGATACTGTGATAGATCTAGGCGTCATTTTAAAAGTAAAAATTTTCTGTGAACTTTTCAGTATACTTTAGCCTTCAACATGTCTTTATCAAAAAAACGAAAGATTGATGCAGAGTGTTTCAAGATAAATGGACGGAATGTTACTTTTTCACCAATGTGAATGGAAAGGCTGTGTGCTTAGTATGCCAGCAACAAGTTTCTGTGTTGAAAGAATACAATCTTCGCCGGCACTATGAAACTCAACATAGCGGGAAATTCAAAAGCATTCAAGGTAAATCTAGGAGAGATAAGGTGAAGGAACTGTTGTCTGGACTGAAAAAACAACAGTCAGTCTTCACTCATACTAAGGAAGTTAGTGACGCTGCAGTGAAAGCCAGCTATCTTATTGCTAAAGAAATTGCAGTGGCATCCAAGCCGTTTTCTGACGGAGAATTTGTGAAAAACTGTATGTTAAAAGCTGCAGAAGTTGTGTGCCCAGAAAAACGTCAGGCTTTTGCCAACATTAGCTTGACAAGGAACACTATTGCTGACCGTATTTCAGATCTATCTGCCAATGTAGATAACCAATTGAAAGAAAAAGTTGCTTCATTTGTGGCATTTTCAATTGCTATTGATGAGAGTACCGACGTGACTGATATTGCTCAGCTTGCTGTTTTCATCCGTGGTGTTGATGCTAGTTCAACAGTTACTGAAGAATTTATTAAATTAGTACCAATGACTGGCACAACAACGGGTGAAGACATCTTTAGTTCTTTGGTTGGTGCACTGGACAACATTGGAGTTGACTGGGCTCGTGCTGTCAGCATTGCTACAGATGGTGCTCCTTCCATGGCTGGGAAAAGGGCTGGTGTGGTTGCTAAGTTAAAAGAAAAGGTAAATGCTGCAAATGGAGGTCATGACTTTCATACTTTTCATTGTATCATCCACCAAGAGGCATTATGCTGCAAGACACTAAAAATGAAGCATGTTATGGAAGTTGTTTTTAACACGGTTAACTTTATTCGAGCAAGAGGTCTTAACCATCGTCAGTTCGATCAACTTCTTAATGATGGTGATATCAGTCATGGTCTACCATACCACACTGAGGTAAGATGGCTAAGTCGTGGAGTTGTGCTGAAACGTTTTTTTGAACTAAGAAAGGAGATTGCTGACTTCATGGACATGAAAGGGAAGCCTGTGGAACAGCTACAGTCCCCGGAATGGCTGCAAGACCTTGCATTTATGGTGGACATAACTGATCACTTAAATTGCCTTGTCGTGAGTTCGTTATTGCTATACCGTATTATTTTTCACTCGATATAGAGTTATTCCTTTTTTTATTGCTGGTAACTATCAATAGCATTCAAATAGCAGTATTTAACAAACAGAATTATAGTGGAATAATTTAAGCATGACGATACGAACATATATATGCACACGGATCACGTGACAAGATAAAGCAATGGAGTTTTGATAAGGTTGGCGTGAAAGCAATGCAATTTCCCACACCAAATGCTAACGTTGATGTTTAACACTAGGTATGGGAAATACTGATGGTGAGATTAAAGATGAAGCCAAATAATTTACAGTCAACACAAAGCAAAGCAAAATCAAATAAGCACGTAATCACCACATATCTCTACCCCAGATTTTTGAAAATGATGGGTCGATAGGCACATCAATTTCAGAAATCGTCCGCAAAAAAAAGAGTTAATTATCAGCAGGGGCGCGAAATCTGCGGTGAAGAGCCCTACAGACAGAAGGCAATAAAACACGAAAAGTCCAAAGGGTTAGAACAAAAGACCAGATGAGGCTAAGGATAAAAAGGATTGAAAGAAATCCGCTCAAGAAAGGATTGGTCAAACAGGAAATCATTTGAAGAAAAACATTTTTCAAAAGTGACGTAGAGGAATCCAACAAGATAGAAGGATCCGCGGACGCGGTGGAGGACGGTTTGGTCTCGAACAGCCTAGTGAGCTGATGGTGCATAAGATTGGCCTCACTGAGAGTTCGTAACACAGAGTTGACATCTTCAATGCCAAGGCTGGAGGAAGGGAAAAGATTGACAAAGGATTGGTAGTCAAGAGCGTCGTAATGGGCATGCAAGGGAGCCAGATGAGGGGAAAGAGGACAGATATCGGTGTCCGCATGGGTTAACGTGTAATTTTGGAAGGTATGGAACTTACCATTTATACGAAAAGTGAAAACGCGACCCGGAATAAATTGCTCAACTAAGTGAACGCCTTCGTAGAGATTGCCATCCCCGTATAGCTGACCTACCCGAGTAACATTTAAATGATCCACATATTTTATTAAGGGACGAAGTGAAAAATAATTACCGTGTTTTAAACTTTTTAAAAGGGTAGCATTGACTGGGATACACATTAATTCCGTAAGCACATCCCCAATCGTAATCGCCGCTGTGTGACGACGTAACAAGGCAGAGAGCACCGGGCCGGGGAATGATTTACCGAGAATAGAATACATGGTAGAAAAGATAGATTGAATTTGGCACTCAAGAAAATGGATGTCGGCATTAAGGTTGTTGATGGTTTCGCTCATGATGTCGGCGCTTTCTGTGACAAAGCTAGCAAATAGAGGGTCTGTAGAGGAATGAGTGTTAAATGTGGCCGAATGTGCCGTGCGTAAGCGACCTACACTGCGACAATTGTCGGGCGCAATAACGATCCCAGAAGGGTCGCATACAGCATTCTTGGGAAAACAAGTGTGAACAGATGGAGGACATCGAATTTGAGAATGTAAGCTTATGCCCAGGGTTTTTACTTCCAGCCGATATACGTTTCCACGCATATCAGAATGAAGGGAAATATTATGAACGCTCTTAACCTTTTGAACATTTGGGCATTCCAATCTTTTGGGTACATCCCAAAAATGGACTCTGTTGCCGGCGACGCACGACCCTTTTTTTATATCACAATTGCCTAATTGGTATAAGGAGCTACTTAATTGCTTTTTTAGGTGATCATAAACTGCAGTGCTGCGCAAAACTACTGCGTTAGTAACCGATTCCTCGTGGGAAGTGGGCCAGACATATTTAACCGCAGGCGTGTTGATGGTAGACCAAATGCGGTCGGATTTTTTTTTTAAGGTTCCGCAACAACCACTTTTCAGGTCCCTGGCCCAAATGGAACAGATTTCTACAGGTGGAGGCGACATAGGAACAGTATCCTCGTTGCTGACCTTTGCGCCAAAAAAATAAAAAGTAGTGGATGACGTCGTTTTGTACATTTCACAAGTAGTAATCGGGAGCTGAAGAACGTGCTTACTCGGGTAATAGACGGCAGCCCGACAGGTATGTACACGAAATGAGTTATGCTTGATACACTTTTCAGGCTGTGGGATAAAGAATTCATTTTTGAACATGTTGGTGTGGCACAGCGGTACCGAAAACTGATAAGCAACAGCGGACAATGAATAAAAAGCCAAACACTGACAAAAGTAAAAGAAAGACAAATCCATGATTGTTCGCGAGATATTTTGGTTTACCGAAATCTGCTTGGTTTACGAACAATCCGGCCGCGTCTCGTGGTTAAAGGTGGTGTTTCAGGTACTGCGGGAAGCGGTGCGCCAATCGAAACCTCAGATGAATCGGTTCCTGAAAAAGGAGGACTATTAGCGGTAGCAACACCCTCATCAGATGGGCGACCCCTTAATGGATTAGGCTCGAGCGCACCAATATCAAAGCAGTTCAACATGTTGGCTGGTTTCAAACGGTCTATGCATACGTTGTCGATGTTCCTGTCCAGCTCAAGAGTAAACACCTTGTCCGATCTGTGCAGGACACGATAAGGGCCTCGGTAGGGTTGTTGGAGAGGAGGTTGAACGCCATCTTGTCGGACAAACACATGCGAGCAAGATGATAAGTCAGGGGGAAGATTCGTAAGTTGTGAGGTTATGACGCGAGCACGGACAGGCTGTATATGTTTCATGAAACGACGCAAGTCAGATATGTATGCGCTAGGGCTCTGCGATTTCTCTGAAAGGTGAAAATACTCGCCCGGCAGGCGTAAAGACGTACCATACAACATTTCGCTAGATGAATAGGGGTGGTTTTCGTTAACCATAGAGCGAATTCCCAGTAAGACCCAACCCGAATTAGAAAACCAATCGGACGGGTTGGTGTGGGCTTTTAATGACGCCTTCAAGACACGATGGAAACGTTCCACGATGCCGTTGGCCTTGGGGTTATAGGAAGTGGTGTGAATGATTTTGGTCCCCAAAAATGTCATTAAGTCATGCCAGAGAGTAGAGGTGAATTGCCTGCCTCTGTCAGTGGTAATGGTTTCCGGTGCTCCATAGCGACCCACAAAATGTAACACAAACGCGTCAACCACAGACTGTGCTGTGATGTCTGGAAGAGGAATAGCCTCTGGCCAGCGCGAAAAACGATCAACGATGGTGAGTATGTAACGGAAACCTTTTGAAGGAGGTAACGGACCAACTATATCAACATGAACGTGGGCAAACTTAGAAGAAACCGGCTCGAACCTTTGAAAAGGAGATTTTGTATGTACACCCACCTTCGACTGTTGACAAGGGATGCAGGCTTTGCACCACCGTTTGATGTCATGATTCATACCTGGCCAAACGAATCTTCGTGATATTAATTCTCGACTGTGTTTGATACCAGGATGGGAAAAGGAATGCAGTGTCTCAAGTGATATTAAAAAAGGGTCGTGCGTCGCCGGCAACAATGTTGTGAGTTCGTTATTGTTGTTCGGTTTTATTCCTCAGTTGTCCTGGGTTCGTTAGTTTACTATACAGTATTATTCCTCACTCGGTATGACAGTCAATAAAATATATTAACGGAAAATGAGCCATGAGGGCAAAGCAAGCAAAGCAGCAGTAACTTGATTCAAAGCATGAGCAAAGCGAATGATTGACCAGCAATAAATATCATAAGCAATGCGAACATATATAAATGCGAACACGAATCACGTGACACGATAAAGCACTGGGAGCTTTGATAAAGTTGATGTGAAAGCAATACAATTTCCTATACCAAATGTTAACGTTGATATTTAACACCAGGTATGGGAAATACTGATTGTGATATAAAAAATGAAGACAAATTAAATTAAAAGCAAATATGCACGCAATCACTACCTATCTCCACCCCAGATTTTTGAAAATGGTGGGTCGACAGACACAGCATTTTCAGAAATCGACCACAAAAGAAAAAAAGTTAATCATCAAGGGGCGTAAAATCTGCGGTGAAAGACGGGACAGACGTGAAGCGAGTAAACACAAAAAGTCCAAAGGGTGAGAACAAAAGAAATAGGCAAAAAAAGGAAAGTAAGCGCAAGGGTAACACAAAGTGATGAGTGGAAGAAGTTGAAGTATAAGAGTAAATGTTATTAAAAATTCATCCGTGACTATGAGCAACCAATCACCTCCCTCTCCAAAGACGTTCCCGAAAATGCCAAGTTGTGGACGCGATATGGAACTGGGGGAGCGGACGAGCGTGCGTTAATTGCCGGCGTGACTTGCCGGACTCGCGACGAAATAAAAACACAACAAATAAAATACAAAAACTGCCGGTTTGACAACCCGGGCTTAGACTCACGCTGAAGTGACGTGCCGACATAGTTGGTCGGGCTTTGCGAATGGAAAATATACGATGAATAAAAAACAATGAAAAAGAATACGCAGCGCTCAGTGAGAAAGGGGGCGGGTTCGTCCAATCCCATTGTCTGACAATTTCCTGCATGTCAAGCAAAGTCTCTGAAGCAAGAAAGGGCGGCGCGCAAAAGCGACCGATGAAGGAAAAACAACATTCAACCCATAATGTCAAGTAATACTCTCACAAAACAGAACAGAATATTTTGAAAAACGTTGAAGATATGGTAATGATGGGAAACTGAGAAACACAATAAGGAAAGGGTGAGTCAAAACTAGCGTTAATTCGGATGCAGTTTCACATCATGCCCAGGACGATGAAGGCAAAGCCAAACTTAATTCTCTAGCGATCTGTAACAATCAGAGAGTCTCATCCCACTTAAAATAACTAGTTTAAAAACTATGCAGAAGAATAACAAACAACAGGTACTTAAAGTAAAGTCATGTAACGATCACATGATTTTCCTCTTGAAATGTGACGATTGGTAATTTCTTGCTTCCTTCTTGCTGGTTTCTTTCTTCTCTCGTCTTTCGTGATATCACGCGGGGAACCAATGTCGTGACTCATTCGGGGCACCAATGTTGTGGTTCGTTGTTGTTATGGGGTAATATTCTTCAATTGTCGTGATTGCGTTGGTTTATTATAAGTGTACAGTATTATTCCTCGATAAATTCCTCACTCGGGGCACCAATGTCGTGAGTTCGTTATTGCTATACCGTATTATTTTTCACTCGATATAGAGTTATTCCTTTTTTTATTGCTGGTAACTATCAATAGCATTCAAATAGCAGTATTTAACAAACAGAATTATAGTGGAATAATTTAAGCATGACGATACGAACATATATATGCACACGGATCACGTGACAAGATAAAGCAATGGAGTTTTGATAAGGTTGGCGTGAAAGCAATGCAATTTCCCACACCAAATGCTAACGTTGATGTTTAACACTAGGTATGGGAAATACTGATGGTGAGATTAAAGATGAAGCCAAATAATTTACAGTCAACACAAAGCAAAGCAAAATCAAATAAGCACGTAATCACCACAGCCTCAATAAAATGCTGCAAGGTCGTAATAAGGTTGTCACACAGTACTATGACAACATAAGGGCATTCCAGTCTAAACTTGTGTTGTGGGAAATGCAGTTTTCAAAGAATAGTCCTGTTCATTTTCCATTTCTGAAAGAGTTGTACAACACAGGAACGGTTACTGAATTGGGCCGGTACAAAGAAAGCATTTCCAGTTTGCTTCAGGAATTTGAGCGTCGCTTTCAAGTGTTTTCTGAACTGGAGCAAGAGTTCAAAATTTTTTGCAGCCCATTTACTGTGACATCTTTTGATGTACCAACAGAATTGCAAATGGAAATAATTGATTTGCAGTGTGACTCAAATTTAAAAGAAAAGTTTACCATTTGTCACGGATCGAACATTTCTTAAATTTTTATTTTGGCAAATGTGCTGTTTGCTCGAATTCAATGCTTGATTTTCACTCTGCTGGAGACCTTTAGTTTATGTGGTCCAAAACTGTCTGCCAGCTGTTGGATATTTGTTTTTAACTATAAAGAAAAACCGAATGTGCTAATTAACTATTTCGCCGTTTGTCTGTTCGCTTTGTTTTAGGAGTATTTATTTGCACAAAGACGAACCCCCGTAACTGCCTTCATCAAATTTGGACTTACGTAACAATTGAATGCTTTGTTCTGCCACCAGACAATCTAATCGTGTCTTTACTTTTCGCTCTACGCACCACTTAATTTCGAAACTGTGATCCTACTGTTTAACTTGCGAAATGTGACAATTGGAATCTATAGAACAAGATCTGAGAAATTCAGGCTTGATTATTCTAGAAAATTTACTACACGTGGCCTGTATCGTGAATTTTGATTGGCTGTTGCTACCGTATATAAGGCCTAAGAGCGTAGTTCTTCGGTTCTGTAAAAAGTTTGAACCAGAGGAAATAACAGTGTTTTGCTGCTGACGACAATCTTGAAAATTAATAATTTGCGTGGGACCTCAAATAGTTCAGTAAGTTTGTATGTATCTTGCATGTACTTAGTAAGTTTGAATGTGAATTGTTAGCTTGCGACGTAGTATCTGTAAATTTTCCATCACGACATATGTTACACCGTCGCAACGCCGTTTTTGATCTTCGAATTTGCATCGAAATCCCTATTTTTAATATGTTTACATTATGAAGTTAGTTAAGTGTTTATCGTAGCTGTTTGTTTACACTTGCATTGTGTTTTAGAAAACCTGTCGCCCTATCAAATATACCATGTGGTCATTTTGGATATCGGAGCTGTAATAAAATTTCGTATCTCAACATCATCACTTTGTGGACACTTGATTTAGCGACTGAGTTTGCGGCTATTTGTCGTGAATTTCCCATATCCCAAACCATATAGCCTGAGCAGCAGCTATATGTAAGTTTTTGAACTCTTTGGAAAGCTAATCTTGAACATTGAATACTTCTTCGTGAACAAAATTGGTTGCTGTTCCCCCCCCCCCCCAGTTCTCTTGTTCTTTAATCTGCGACGTCATATAATGGCTTCTGCAATGCAAAAGGAAGATCTTGCCCAAACTGCACTAACCCAATCAACCCCAGAGGATGAACCGAAGAAAAGTATGTCGCCTGCAGCACCAACGCCTTCAACAACCAAGGATCGAGTCGACAAAAATGACGAACGAAGTGAGCGTTCCAACAAATCAGCTTACAAGTCAAAGGCGCCCAAAAGCGAAATCCTGACTCGATCCAAATCAAAGAAGATGGCTGGCTCTTCGACATTTCCTTCGGTCGCACCATCATCCCACCACTCAAGTACCTCCTGGCGTTCAACGTCAAGCCGGAGCAATTGGTCGAGATCATCTACAAGCAGCGCAAGGGCTCGCAAGGCAGCATTGGAAGCCAGAATCAAGTCGCAGAAACACATTGACGAATTGAAGCAGCAACAAATGCAGCAGCGCCTTCGCCTGGAAGAAAAACAGCTTACCCAAAAACGCCGGGCAGAGGACCAAAGACGTCATGAAGAGGAAAGAGAGTTTCAACTGATGAAAGAAAGAGAGCATCAAGACATGATCTTCCAACAACAATTGGAACATGCTCATTTACAAGCCGAATTGGATCAGGTCGATGCGGAGCTAAGTAGTGAACTTTCTAATATTGGTTGTGCGGATAAACGTAAATGTGATACTAATGTGCTAACATTTGTTGCTAACGATAATGTCCCCCATGACCACCCCGAACAAAGTAAATCTACAGTGGTTGATATGGTCGGAAACAATGCGGACGCCGCAATAAATATACCTAGCACTGCTAATGCCTCAAATAAGGCACTCACCAATTTGCATGATAATCGTGTGAAAAGTGACGTAATTAAATCAGGCCTCACTAGGAATGCTCGTAGTGGCATGCTCACTGATATTAATAAGCCCATGGATTTGAAACCTAAATTTGAAGTGCCGCTCGTGAAAACCGTGCCTGATAACGAATCTTTAATTTTAAGACCTGTGGTTGACGTGTCGAGTTCCGTTTCCGTACCAGTGGCAGTGCCTTGTACTTCGCCTAAAGTTAATGGCGATGCTAACGTAAATTGTGCTAAAATGGTCTCAAACCTTAACCCATATAGTAAGCCGTTTGAAACCAAGACATTTTATGTCCCTAAGGCTTCTAATACTAACGTGCTTGGTTCTAATGGTACTGGGAATACTAGAGTAATGTCTCAATTTAATTGTGATGCGTCAATACACCCAGGGGTTTACGTGCCCACACAAAGCGCTATGCAGACACCTACCTTGTCCGACAATGCTAATCCTATTAATCCAGCTAATGTTTTGGCACATTCCGACGATTCCCAACATAACTCATATTTTACTAAATTACCTACCCTTAAGGTAGAACCTCCGTTTTTCAATGGTAACCCAGCTGACTATTTTAGCTTCATTAAGGCCTTCGACGTCTTGATTGATCAGCAACTGACCGACTCGAATAGAAAGCTGTTCTTTTTGTTGCACTACACTAAGGATATAGCGCACTCTCTGATTAAGGGGTGTCAACATATGCAAACAGCAGAACGAGGTTATCAGGAAGCAAGAGGGTTGTTGCAGTCGTATTTTGGTCAGAGGCATAAGGTCATTGAAGCGTGCATTAGACCTATTGTTAAAGGACCAGCGCTTAGCGAGAATGACCATAGAAGCCTGATTAAGTTTTCAGCGGATTTTACCTCTTGTCTGATAACTCTGCAAGGAATGGATTGCTTGAATCGGATGGACAACATGGATATGGTGACAAAAATTATGAATCGCCTGCCGCAACCCTGGATACCTGCCTGGAACCACGAGGTGGACCAAATATTGCACAAACAACACCGAGATATTAGTATCAATGATCTCGGTGATTTTGTGCGACAGAAGACTCGAGAGAGCACCAATCTTTCTCAAATACCCACCTCCTCCAAGTCGTACAGTAGTCAGGAAAACAGTACCAGCCGAAAAACGAAGAACTTTTCCACACAAGTAAAGAACAGCAAGGACACACACGCAGCCAAGTGTCTCATGTGTGAAAAGGAGCACTTCCTAAACCAATGCAAAAGGTTCCGAGACCTTAACTACCACGAGAGGATAGAGTTTGTCAGTCAACGCAAACTCTGCAGAGCCTGCCTAAAGGAAGGCCACTTTGCTAAGTTCTGCCGCCGCAAAAATGAGGCTTGCAAAAAGCGTAATTGTAAGCGGTTTCACACAACACTGCTGCATCCACCAGACGAAGATGAATCAAATCCTGCTAGCAAGCCCGTAAAGGATGGTGAGAACGAGAGTTCCAAGACACCTAAGCAAGTGGTTAAAAATGGACTCATCAATCTGCCGCAGATGGAACAAAGCCTGCTACCCGTAGTACCGGTGAAGATACGAAGAAAAGGGTCTGCTGAGTTAGTTGTCACCAAGGCTTTGTTGGACACTGGCAGCACACACTCCTTTGTCACTGAAGATCTTAGAAAAAAGCTAAAGATAGAAGACTGTGAGGAGGTCGGAATTCGCACCATCACGCTCAATAAAGATCAAGGACATCAAAAAACAAAGATTGTGTCTAATCTGGAAGTGACTGACATGGACGAAATCTGCTGCATTCCACTGAGCTCACTTTACTCCTGCAAGAAACTGCCAGTTAACCATAAGGACATCCCAACTCAAGCTCATGCAGACCAGTACGCTGAATTTGAAGATGTCTACATCCCGGAAGTGAAATGCAAAGTTGGTCTATTAATTGGCAACAACAATCGAATGGTGATGCAACCGCAAGAGGTCATAAGAGAACCGTTTGGCAGCTATGCGATTCGTACACCTGTGGGATGGACATTGAATTGCGCAGGCGGTCGTTCGGATCACGTGACTAGCCTTTTTGTCAGGTCCTCATTCGACAGTCAGAACCACCCTATGTGCTCTCTCTGCACCGATATCATGGATTCCTTGGTAAACGGAAAGGAAGAGATGTCAGTCGATCAACAGCGATTCATGAAAGCCGTCAATGAATCTACCAAACAACTGGAGGATCACCATTACGAAATCGGACTCCCGATCAAGTATCCAAATCTCAAGCTACAAAACAACCGAGTTCAAGCACTGCAGAGAGCGAGTCATCTGAGGAAGAAATTCAGCAGGAATGATGGACTCTACAATGACTACAAAAGGTTCGTTAGCGACATGATAGACCAAGGTTACTGTGAGAGGGTCGAGAAGCCAGGGCCCGAAGGTAGAACATGGTTCTTACCGCATCACGGAGTTTACCACCCTGAAAAGCCAGGTAAGATCAGAGTGGTTTTCGACTGCTCAGCTCAGTTTAATGGGGTTAGTTTAAATGGTAACTTATTGCAGGGACCGGACCTCACAAATAGCTTACTGGGCGTTTTGATGAGATTTAGAAGGGAGCTAGTGGCAGTTCAGGCCGACATCAAGGCCATGTTCCATCAGGTAAGAATCCCGGTTGAAGATAGAGACCTGCTTCGTTTTATCTGGTGGAAAGATGGAAATATAGATGAAGAAATTGAAGAGTACAGAATGACCGTGTACCCCTTCGGAACCGTGAGTTCACCTAGCTGTGCCAATTTTGCTTTGAAGCGTGCAGCTTCCGATCACAAGCAAGAATTTGACAAGAGAACTGTGGAAACAGTGAAGCGCGACTTCTACGTTGATGACTGCTTAACTTCAGCTCCCACGGTCGAAACAGCCATTAAACTGGTACATGAGCTTCGCGATCTGTTGGATAAAGGAGGTTTTTGCTTGAACAAATGGATAAGCAGTAGTCGAGAGGTCATGGGTTCGATCCCTAAGTCAGAGTGGTCTAAGGAAGCTTTAGATTTGGATTTAGCTAGTGATGAGCTACCCACAGAAAGAGCTTTAGGCCTGCAATGGAACGTGGAAAAAGATTCATTGACATTTAAGGTTCAAAGAAGAGACAAGCCATGTACTAGAAGAGGGATTCTGTCAATGATAAACTCTGTGTTTGACCCACTGGGTTTTGGAGCAGTGGCAGTTTTACCCATAAAAGTATTGCTACAAAAACTTTGCCGTGACAAGTTGGGCTGGGATGACCCGATTCCCTCAAATGAAAAGGGGAAGTGGTTAAACTGGCTCGAGCAACTTCCTAAATTGAAGCTCTTCACATTGCCAAGATGTTTCAAGCCTCCCAAATTTGGCAATATCGTTCACGCACAACTACATCACTTCGCAGACGCATCAGAGGGAGCATATGGATCGGCCACTTACTTGAGGATGATCAACAAAAACGGTGAAATCCACTGCTCCCTCATTTTTGGAAAAGGTCGACTAGCCCCTCTGAAACCACTAACCATTCCAAGATTGGAACTATGCGCTGCAGTGGTGGCCTCCCAGAATGACTTGATGATTCGCAGAGAACTACAAATGCCAGAGTTGGAAGTCCAATCCGTTTTCTGGACAGATAGCGTGACTGTTCTATGCTACCTAAACAATGAAAGCAAGTGCTTCCACACCTTCGTGGCCAATCGAATTCAGAGAATCAAGAACGTGTGTGACCCCTCACAGTGGCATTATGTTCCCTCCAAAGATAACCCAGCCGATCTACTTACACGTGGACTGACCATCGACGAATTTTTAAAATGTAATCGGTGGAAAATTGGACCAGCCTTTTTGTGGCAGCCACCTAATTACTGGCCTACAATTCCTCAAAATCCTACCACACCAGAGTTTACAAGCGATCCGGAAGTAAGAAGAGACCAAACCCTTATTTATGCCGTAAAGGTGCAACCAGACATCAGCCTTTTGGATGGACTATGCAGGAACTACTCAAGCTGGCATAAAATAAAGCGAGTTTGCGCTCAGGTGATTCGTTGCAAAAACATTTGGCTTGGTCGATCGCATTTAAATGCGAAGGATCTTCTGAGTCTTGAAGAGATTCAGGAGGCGGAGTACCTAATTTTTCGACACTTGCAGCGACGATACTATGGAAAAGAGATCGAGAAGTTGCAAAGAGGTGAACAAATTTCATCTTCAAGCTCATTGCGCAATTTGGATCCGTACTTGGAACATGGAATGCTAAGAGTTGGTGGGCGACTACAAAAGTCAAGTCTTCCACATGACAACAAGCATCAGATCATTCTGCCTAAGTGTTATGAGAGTGAGCTTATGATCAGAGAGCAACACGAAAGACTAGGCCACACGGGACGCCTACACGTCATTGCTAAGCTAAGGGAAAGGTTTTGGATAGTAAGTGTTAACTCTGTGGCGCGCTCTGTGCTGTCCAAGTGCGTAAAGTGTCGCAAGATTCGAGGACAGGCACTTACACAAAAAATGGCTAATTTACCCGAGGAAAGACTTATTCCTGATAAACCTCCCTTCTCCTGTGTTGGAGTGGATTTCTTTGGAACATTTTTGGTGAGGCAGGGCCGATCTAAACTAAAGAGGTATGGAGTACTGTTTACCTGCTTCACCACCAGGGCAGTACACATTGAAGTGGCATATAGCCTGGAAACCAGCTCGTTCATTCAAAGCCTGAGACGTTTCATTGCACGCAGAGGCCAGGTCGCGGAACTTTGGTCTGACAACGGGACTAATTTCGTGGGGGCCCAACGGGAACTTACCCAAGCCATTGATGATTGGAATCAAGCCCAGATAAATGATTTCCTTTTGCAACGCAACATCAAATGGAAGTTTAATGTGCCCAGAGCATCTCACCATGGTGGTGTTTGGGAGCGACTCATTCGCTCTACTCGAAAAATTTTGACTGGCATATGCAACGAACAAATTCTAACTGACGAGAGTTTACTCACCCTCTTGTGCGAGGTCGAAGGCATAATAAACAGTCGACCTCTCACCACTTTAACGGATGACCCTCGAGACTTAAATGTATTAACAGCTAATCATTTGCTCCTCTTAAAGGAACAAGTTTCCCTACCTCCTGGTAACTTTTCAAAAAAGGACAATTTTGCTAGGAGACGTTGGAGACAAGTGCAGTATCTTGCAGATATATTTTGGAAACGTTGGACTAGAGAATATTTGCCATTGTTGCAAAAGCGCTCTAAGTGGGTCAACACTTCACGCAATGTCACAAATGGGGACATAGTTCTTATAATGGATAACTCACCTCGTAGCTCTTGGGTCATGGGCCGAGTAATCGAAACCTTTCCAGACAAACAGGGTCTGATTAGAAGCGCCAAATTACAAACCCAGTTTTCTGTGTGTGTTCGTCCAATTTCTAAGATGTGCGCATTGCTTGAATGTGATAGTGTATGATTCTTATGTAAATTAAATTGTATTTTTGGTGTACATTTTTGCGCCTTTGTGTTAAGCCTTGTGACCCCTCATCGGCTTAAGGGGGGCGGTGTGTCACGGATCGAACATTTCTTAAATTTTTATTTTGGCAAATGTGCTGTTTGCTCGAATTCAATGCTTGATTTTCACTCTGCTGGAGATCTTTAGTTTATGTGGTCCAAAACTGTCTGCCAGCTGTTGGATATTTGTTTTTAACTATAAAGAAAAACCGAATGTGCTAATTAACTATTTCGCCGTTTGTCTGTTCGCTTTGTTTTAGGAGTATTTATTTGCACAAAGACGAACCCCCGTAACTGCCTTCATCAAATTTGGACTTACGTAACAATTGAATGCTTTGTTCTGCCACCAGACAATCTAATCGTGTCTTTACTTTTCGCTCTACGCACCACTTAATTTCGAAACTGTGATCCTACTGTTTAACTTGCGAAATGTGACAATTGGAATCTATAGAACAAGATCTGAGAAATTCAGGCTTGATTATTCTAGAAAATTTACTACACGTGGCCTGTATCGTGAATTTTGATTGGCTGTTGCTACCGTATATAAGGCCTAAGAGCGTAGTTCTTCGGTTCTGTAAAAAGTTTGAACCAGAGGAAATAACAGTGTTTTGCTGCTGACGACAATCTTGAAAATTAATAATTTGCGTGGGACCTCAAATAGTTCAGTAAGTTTGTATGTATCTTGCATGTACTTAGTAAGTTTGAATGTGAATTGTTAGCTTGCGACGTAGTATCTGTAAATTTTCCATCACGACATATGTTACACCGTCGCAACGCCGTTTTTGATCTTCGAATTTGCATCGAAATCCCTATTTTTAATATGTTTACATTATGAAGTTAGTTAAGTGTTTATCGTAGCTGTTTGTTTACACTTGCATTGTGTTTTAGAAAACCTGTCGCCCTATCAAATATACCATGTGGTCATTTTGGATATCGGAGCTGTAATAAAATTTCGTATCTCAACATCATCACTTTGTGGACACTTGATTTAGCGACTGAGTTTGCGGCTATTTGTCGTGAATTTCCCATATCCCAAACCATATAGCCTGAGCAGCAGCTATACCATTGTTGGCCTGGATATCTATAAGTACCTTTTTCCTGGGTACCCTAAACTGAGAGACCTAGCTGCCAAAATTTTGTGCATGTTTGGAACTACTTACCTGTGTGAACAATTGTTTTCAGTGATGGCCATCAACAAAAATAAGCTTCGTTCAAGGCTGACAAACAAGAATCTAAATGACATTCTTAAAGAGGCTGCTTCACAAGAACTATCACCTAACATTGATACACTTGTCAAAGAAAAAAGGTGCCAAGTGTCTGGGTCAAACTAAGATGGTGTTACTCCTTTTACACAAGTTAAACTTAGAACTTTCCATAGTAGTGACTGTCAATTTTTATTGCAATTTTTCAAAAGAAAACCTCCTAATTGTACTTGTTGCAAAAGCTAATCTGGTAACTTTAACTTTAAATGTTTTGTAGTTTTTGTAAAGTTTTATCACAATGGAAGCATATAGCAATTCTGTCTTAATAATACCAGTAAATGTACCAGTGTTTTATGTTTTTATGTCAGCGGCCCACCTTGTATAAATTTTTATGTCATGCGGCCCCCGAACAGAAATGAGTTTGACACCCCTGATGTACAGTACTCATTTTTGATCAGTAAATATCATATACCACTTAGTCTAAACTATTTAAAGTTATATTTTGCTGGAAAGCAAATTTCCTAAGCTTTCAAATGAGACCGGTATTTAGCAACATATCATATTTTTTACGCACCAAATTTACTTTTATCTACTTACCACTCAAATTTGTTTGGGGGGGTTTTGAGACCCCTAAAAAATTTGGAAATTAAAAAACGTAAAATTTATTATTATCGCTTGAAATTTTGTCAAATGATGCCCCAAAAGAGTAGTTTTCAGACTGTGTTAATGATAAAGGGTTTGGTTATGTGGTAAAGATGTAATCTCAATTTGATTTTAGCGTAGTTGGCACGTGCTGAGAATTTGGCCGATTTTGTCGTCTGCAACTGGGTTGTTGGTCATTTTAACCCTTTTTGGGTATAAAAATCCAAGAATTAGGGCACAAATTATACATCATCCGATGCGTGAAGAAATAAGCGTGATCTTTTGAAAATTTTATGAAAATCGGATGAAAAATAAAGTCACAAATCGATTATTTATTAAACTAATTTTGTAACTCAATTTAAAAAAATTTGAGGTAAACACTGAAAACCCGAGATCATCAGTTGATGATCGCGGGAGCGAAAGAGTTAATCCTTTGTCGACAACCGAAATGAGCACGAATATATACGTGAATCAACATTTGTAATTACAAAACTTTGTTGTTCGCTTGAGAGATAATTTGTAATGCAAAAACAGCGTGCTGACAGGAAACGCAATATTTAAGTCATCGCCACTCGCCGTTGCGTTACGGCCGTGCAGTGTTTTACGTGAGACGTTGGCCAAACTTTGATTTCTCTTTACTGTCTTTCCGCGCATTAAACCGTTGGTTAAAAATTTTGCTAGTATAGTAGTAAGTACTTCAACTAAAAAAAATACCAAAAACCGCTGAACTTTTTTCGAATTTTGCTTGCGTATCCGCTGGACATATTTCGCACTTTTGCATTTTTTTGCGTTTAAATGGAACAATGCACTACAATTGTTTTTTTAAATTCGTCCTAAAAAGTTTTTCAACTTGATATAGAGCGAAAACATTGTTTTTAGACGTTTGTCGCAATTTTAGTTACAGCGCGCTTATTTTTCTGTTTTATGAAAAGAGTAACTCTGCCTAAATTTCACAATTAAAATTGCACTACTCTGTAGAAAACATAAAAGCATTTTTGTTTCTTATTTCAATGCATTTGGTTTAATTTTGTTATCAATTACTACTTGTATTAGATTGTACTTTATCATAAAACTGTGGAGCTCTTTCGATTTATTGCCGTTGACTTTCCAATTGCTTGAATCAAGTTTATAAATTTCTGCTCATTTATGTCATTAAAAAACCTGCTTGCCGAAATTCCTCCACCTCTGGTATTGGCCTGAGCATTCTACACGTCATCGTGGCTCAGCTTGATTACAGACTAGCACAGGGGTGACCACTTTTCCTGTATTAAAGAGCCAAAAAAGATAGAAGCTATTATCGAACAATAAACAGACTGGGAAAAAACACAATAATAAGACTCTGTTTCAACCCAATAAACAGACTCTGTAACAACCCAGTAAACAGATTCCATAAAACACAATGAACAGACTCGGTAAAAGCACAATGAGCAGACTCAGCGTTCCATAATATTAGAAAAAATTTCTAGAAACTAAATCGCAATTTTGAAATACTTGAACTATTGAGGCAAAAGTTGAAAAGGCGATTTACCTGTAGGAGTTCAGACTTACAGGGTCAACAAAAATTGTGATGACTGTGTTAACGTTCATGTACTTGCCTTTTAATGGGAAGCAATAGTAATAATTTTTATGTTACTTGTCTTTGCATATTTGTTGAAAAATACATTGTTGGTCATGGTAACGGCATCAAACTTAATGCGTTAATCTATTATTACGGCATTTTGTTTGTAACCGCTCGAGTATTAAACTCGGGCCAATGTCTTTAATTTTAGTGTCAACAACTAACTCGGTTGTTCGTAAATATTTATATTTAGGATAATTTCCCGCAAACGTACCTTGCAGTCTTTGTATTACATCAGTTAAATTGCATATTAATTTTTTTTTTTGTTGTTGGTTACCCAACCCCTTCCGAGGGATGGGAGCATTGCGGAAGATTATGGAGCCCCAGAAATCGGGCAACTCCCCATGGTCTGGACCAGAGGTTGTAAAGAGACAGAGAGTCGCCAAAGAGTGAGCGGCGCAAAGAGTCCGTAGCTGGACAGTGCAGAATGAGATGAGAGATGTCCTGCGACGAGTGTCTGCAGGAAGGATTCTC
This sequence comes from Trididemnum clinides, assembly GCA_963675345.1. Taxonomy (NCBI): domain Eukaryota; kingdom Metazoa; phylum Chordata; class Ascidiacea; order Aplousobranchia; family Didemnidae; genus Trididemnum; species Trididemnum clinides. The sequence continues at coordinate 22,661,213 of OY776297.1, forward strand.
GATTCTGCCAATCCTAGAAAGATAAGAACCTAACAGAAGGCTGTGTTCGTTGCAGCGTAGACGAGAGAGGACACAGCGAGCATGACGAGGGAGCTCAAGTTCCTCAGTGGAAATCGAGGGAACCTGTGTGTCAAGATACTTCGATGAGACAGTACGCCTCCAGTCCGAGAAATAACGAGAGTGGATACGAGAGGTAAGAGGAGAGAGACAGGAGAGGGCAGGGGGGCGAGGACAGAACGAGAGTCAGACAAGAGAAGAAGAAAAGAGAAATGGCAGACTTGTTGGTGCTGCCGAAAACAGCAAAGAGCGTGTAGAATGGCGCAGGCTTCAGCGGAATAACTTGAACATACTGTGCCTGCCGAAAAGGAAAGAGTGGCCTCAGTGCCACAGAGAGAGCAGTTGGCAAGAACGCCGGAGCCGCCCTTGCCAAAAGAAAAAGGAACAAAGCCGTCTGTCCAGGGTACCAGATCATGAGGGGGGAGAGAGTCAAGGTGGGCGAGAGCCGCACCTTGGTGGGTGAGAAGGGTATCAGAGCGAGAGCATGGAGAGGAAAGGGTGAACTCTACGGTGAACGAGGGCAGATTCCAAGAAGGAAAGGGAGGGCAAGCAAGAAGAGCCTCCCTAGAACAAGTAAAAGGAAGCATGAGCGAGTGAGTGGACGCAAAAGCTCTCCAGGACGATCTGGATAGTCGTGGTTTCACTCCAAGTCTGGCCAAACCTGAGATGGGAAAGGAGATTGGGAGACAAAGGGCCCGCTCGTAAGATAAAAGAGTGAAATGAGTCAGGGTGACTCGTAGGGGAGGTAGAGAAGCCTCGGTGAGTAGTAAAGGGATAGGGGAGAAGGAGAGACAGCCGGTGATGGCACGACTGGCCGCTCGGTGAAGGCGTTCCAATTTGGTGAAATTGGTAGCGCTTAGGAAAGGAAATCATCCAGGTGAAGCATAAGTGAGAAGGGACCGAAGAAAAGATTTGTACAGAACAGAGAGGGACTCCTTAGAGTGGCCCCATGAGGAAGCAGAGATACAGCGTAAGGCCTTGAGACGTGGGAAAAACTTGGCCTTCAGCGAAGATACATGTTTAGAAAAGAAAAGAGTGCGGTTGAAGGTGACCCCAAGAAAAGTTGGGAGTGGGATTGAAACGGAGGCGGGAGCCGAGTAGGAGGAGGTTGGGCTGGAGGTTAGCCTGGTGGGGATCCACTGAGAAGAACCAGGCCTCACATTTGCTCGGATTGAGAGGAAGGCACCAGCGCTCCAATTGAAACAGAGCTCCTTGTGTGGCCTCCACCGCAGTGGGGACCGAGGGAGAGGAGGACCAAATGGCCAGATCGTCAGCGTAAAGAGAGCAGCTGACGGAAGAAGGCAGAGAAGCCGGAAGATCATTAATAAAGAGACATAAAAGTACAGGGCCAAGAACGGATCCTTGTGGAACACCTCGACGGACTCAAAAGCAACGGCTTTTGTGATTTTGTTAAACCACAGAAGCGCGCCCATCAGAAAGAAAAGATTGAGTCCAACGAGCAAAGCAAGGAGGGAGGCCAGCCGAAATGAGTTTGTGGAAAAGGGCGGGATGCCAGACAGAGCCAAATGCTTTCGAGAAATCGATTTAGAGAGGATCGTCCGAGAGCCCGGCCTGGGTTTGTTAAACCCATCCGAAATAGACTGAGAAAGGTACAGAATTTGATCGAGTGTGGACCGTCCAGGGCGGAAAGCGGCCTGGCGGGGAGAGAGAATGGAATTAGATTCCAGAAAGAAGAGTAGACGGGATAGCATGATGCGTTCAAACAGCTTTGATACGCAGGAGGTGAGAGAGATAGGCCGGAAGGAAGCAGCAGAGTCGAGAGGCTTTCCCATCTTGTGTATGGGAATAATAGAAGATGTCTTCCAGATGGAAGGAAAGGAATGTGAAGACCAGGAAAGATTGAAGATGTGAAGAAGTAAATCCATGCCAGAGCGAGGAAGGTGCTTTAGCATGGGATAGGCAACTTTGTCTGGGCCAGTGGCAGTGGACGAGGTAAGGTTGGAGGCAGCCGCAAGAAATTCAGCGGGAGAGAAAGAAGAGCAAAAGGACGAGTGAGACCCCACAGGGCATGTGGCTCGGCGGAGCACAGAGAGGTAGCCTCTGGCTCTGTTACGCAGAGCCTTTGGCTGAGAAACGGAAAAGTGAGACCTCAGGTAAGCGGCATAGACCGAAGCCGATTCCCTGGGAGAAGAACAGTGAGGAGAGGAAGGAGAGCCAGCGAAGAAGAGAGTGCACAGATTTAGGGTTAGACCTAGGTGAAAGAGAAGACCAAGTCGTCTGCCATCCCTCAGTCTTGGCCTTGGCAATGACTGACGAGGCGCGTCGAGAAGCGGAGATGTAAGCCTGGCGATCTTCATCACTTTTGTGAGCGGCAGGAAAAGCCTTGCGTCATTCATTAACCGCTTCTTCCACCTCAGCAGACCACCAGGCTTTAGGAGGGCGTTTGATGCGGCCAAAAGGAATGGAAGATTGGCCGCATTCAGTACCAAAGAGGTAAGAAAGCAGTAGCAGGGGAAAGAGAAAGAGACCAGTATTCCTCTGCAGAAAGACAATGAGAGTCAAAGTAGGAGGCAAAGTCATCCAAGCGAGCTTTGTAAAAATTGAAGGAAGGGGGACGCTCGCTGGGGCAAAAGACCGGAGAGATAGGGACGGATAGAAGAATTGGTAGGTGTTCAGAACCCAGGTCCTGTAGCAGCTCTCAGGAGCAAGAAAGGGCAAGAGAAGAAGGAGCAAAGATATGTCAGGAGAGGAGCCACTGCCAGAGGAGTGATGGAGAAGGGTGGGAGTATCTGGGTCATTAAAGGGGAGGAGGTCAGAAGAGATGACCCAGTCAAATACTTCCTCCCCGTGGGGGTCGGAAGTGCATCTTGAGTCCCAGAGGAGGTGATGACAATTGAAGTCTCCCAGAATGAAGAGATTTCTGGAGGAGGGAAGAATTGAGGGAGAGAAGGAATCGGTTCTTCCATCCGTTGGGGAGGAGCGGATGGGGGGGTCATACACATTAAGAAATGACACCGAGGAGGAGTTGTTTAGAGAGATGTTGACCCCTACATAGTCAGAGTAGGGATCGAGCAAAGATACATAGGAGGTAGAAAGTTCAGAAAAAGATAGGCCCTGCCTGACGAAAATGACAACGCCGCCGCTAGCGTGAGTGGCATCAGGAGAGAGAATGCCAGACCGGGAGTGGATGCGATCAGAACGCAGAGCAGAGAATCCAGGAATCCGGAAAGACGAAGAGGAGTTAAGATTGGATTCCTGGATGCAGATAAGGTCGACAGGATGGAATGAGAGAAAGTGAAGTAGTTCAGTGCTCCTGGCTCAAAGACCTCCAGCATTGCATTGAAGAACCCTCAGAGAGTCAGGGGGAGGAGAGGAGGCAGGAGGCGTAGAAGGGCAGCCAGGAGCAAGGGACGGAGGTGAGGGGGAAGAGGAAGGAGATGTAGAATGGGCAGATGGGGATAAGATGTTTGGAGATGAGGGTGGGTCGAGAGAGCAGCATCAGTAGAGGGGAGGGCCAGATTGTACAGTGGAGGTATACATGCCGGAGGAGTCCGAGGACTGAGTCACAGTGTTGCGGCAGGGGAAGCAGCTCCAAGAGTGAGAGCTGTTGAGTGCTCTGAATTTCGAGAGGGAAAGTTGTGAGCACTTTAGATGGACTCATTTGGAGCAGTTGCAGCATTGCACTGACTTGCCCCACCAGGTCACATTTCCAGCGCACACAGAGCAGGGAAAGATGGGGCCAGGGTTGGGATGAACGTTGCCGCTCATCAAGAGAAGAAGAAGAATGAGGAGACGAAGAAGGGCAGGAGAAAAGAAAAAGTGAAAACAGGCGATCGATTTTGAAGAAGCTGTGTGCTGCCCTTCTGCGGTCGTTCAGGGGGCAGCACAGCGAAAAAATGAAGGGGAGTGCCCGGGGTAACTGGGACCCTCGGGAAGGCCAACAGCCATTTCGACCCAACCCAAACGGGATCAAGCTTTAGTTGTCGACCATTTCATTGTACTCTTTTGCACAGAATAAGTGAAAACTCTAACGTTTTCGTCTAGCTCTCATCAGGAGTTATCGCTAGAATGAAGCGTGGTGTTGATGACGAGGTATTTATAGCGAACGAAGCTGGTGAGAATGTCGGAACGTTCTGATTGGTAGACAACCAGACGTTTTGTCGAGTCCGAATCAATGACGTAATTTTAGTGTGTAGACGAATTCTTTTTGGCGACAAAGCTCCGGTTTAAGCATTTTGATGAAAGTCGCTTCCAAGGTAGATAAATGAAAAAATGTTCTTCCTTTAGCCAAAATAGAAAATTGGTTGTCATCATAGTAAGAGGCGCATTTTTTATTGTTGAGGAGGTATTGTCCAATTGCCGAAGTACTGGTATGGTTGGATTGAAATAAGTCACAATTTGTTTGAGCTTAATTTCTTATTGCTTTTGGTATATGTTGTTTTATTCTATTCTGCAGTCTTTGAGATGTGCGGCCTACGTACCGACAATCACAGCGGCACACGTATTGGTAAACGACCATACTTTGTTGCTTGGTAGGCACGACATCTTTGCGGACCGTTGGAAGCATCTTTCTTGTGGAAAACGCTACACAAAGCTTTACTGCACCAAAACATGAGCTGACAGCAGTTTTGCATTGATTTTCAGATTTTGTGGAGATATTGCCAATCCATGGTAGCTCAAGGCAAACTGGACATTTTTCCGGTCCTTCTTTTGGCGGTAATTTAAACTGTTCAATCTTTCTTTTTATTCTCGAATTAATTACATTTTCTGGATAACCATTGGAGTAGAGAATCGATCGAATGAAATCTATTTCCTGGGGTAATTTTGAAGGCCAACAAATTTCCAAAGCTCGGTGTACAAGAGTTCCAATGAGATTGTTTTTTCTTCTTTTGGGTCCAAACGAATCCCAGCGATTGTACTGGCCGGAAAATGAAGGTTTTCGGTAAACGGACGTTAAAAATTTTGTGTTACTTTTTTCCACAAGCACATCCAAAAAAGGTAATTTGCCATTGACTTCTTTCTCATGAGTGAAATTGAGGGACTGATGCAGTGAATTGAGCTGCTTTAAGAACCGATTGCAATTGAGCTCATCCTCAAACATGATCAGTGTTACCAAGTTGGAACGCCTTCACCAAGCGGCAGTCGCGCCATCACCGGCTGCCTTTCATCCTGCCCTATCCTTCTTTTCACCTCAGAGGTTTTTCTGTCTCCCCTTCGAGTTGACTCATTTTGTCGTGTCCTTTTATGAGCAAGCGCCCTTGGTCCTCCAACTTCTTTTTTCATTTCAGGTTCGGCTTGCATAAGGTGAAACCAAGGCTTTTTTAGTCCCGATAGGAATACTTTGCAACCGCTTTTCCGCTTATGTTTTTCATTCCAGAGAGGCTTTTCTTGCTTGCCATTTCTTTTTTTAGATCCCGCAATTTTTTATTGTCCTTCCTTGTTCACGCCAAAACGCGATTCTTACTTACTTTAACTCTGCCATCTCATAATCTCGTTATTTGGCCTGATGACTCTGCTACATTCCCTTTTGACAAAGAGGCTGCGGCGACCTTGCGAACCGCTTACATTGCGGCGCTGAGAACACTCTTTCCTTTTCGGTAGGCCCTGTTTACGTTTTTCTGCTGAAGTTTGCTCCATTCTGCTAGCTTTCCACTGGTCTCCAAAGCACCAACAAGTCTTCACTTCTCTTCCCTTTCTCTCAGACTGTCGCTTTGTTCTTGTTACATTTCCACCTTTTTTGTCATCCCTTCTTTTTCTAAATCTCTGGCAGGAACTACTCGGTCTTTCCTTTTCGTTTTCTATAAAGCTACAAAGGGTCCCCGATTTCTTATTTCTTCCAGGTAGACACGGTCGATGAATTTGCTTGACGAGGTGCGCTGCTTCAGCCATCTACAGTCCCATATAGCCATATAGACCTTCTCTTTTTCTCCCTCATATCTGTTCATCTCCTTTCCTGCTGGGGCGGTTCTGTCTCATCGAAATTCTTTAAATCACAAGTCCTCTCAGTATCCAGCAAGGAATTTGTGCATCCTCGTCACTCTCGCTGTGCTCTTTGTAGTCTTCTATGCAACGGACACAGTCCTCTGTTAAACTTTTATCTCTAGAATTGAGAATCCTTCATGCAGAGCCTACGGTCATCTGACTGAAGACACCTATCTCATTCTGACTTGTTCAGCTACGGACTCTGCATTGCTCTTGCTTTTGCGACTCCTTTGAGATCTGGCTCTGGCTGTAGGGAGTTGCCTTGTTTCTGGAGTTCCATGGTCTCCCACCATGTCCTCATCCCGCGGAAGAGCTCGGGCAACAACAAGAGCAACCGATTGAGTTAGCAGATGTAGTTGGAGATTGTAAGGTATAAAAAGAGAACGCGTAGAACTGCCAATTTGATGGAAAAATACAGGTTTCTAATAAAATAAAAATACACGTTAATGTTTTGTTATACTTCAGAGATCATTCGCTGCCATTCACGAGCCGAATGCAACCAACATCAAGTGGCGATACTGGAGTTAGGATGAAGCTAGAGAAAGCGAGCCCCAGTATAAGCCACGGTAATGTAGTGGCTGTGATATAAATTTGAAATCTCTGTACTTAAAAATCTATTTGGCAAACCTCAATCGGCGTTCCCCTAAAGCATTATTTTTACTTATACATTTGCGTAGTAGAAACTGTAGAAAAGCAGTTTCGCCCTTAGCTTTTTGAGATTTACTAATCAGTTGTCGTGCTTCACTTGATGTAGTTAATAACGCTTACGTATTGAAAAATTAAATAATCAGCTTATTTTTTGTTTTTTACCAAAACATGTTACCCGCTATTTCCCTTTCCATAAAATTTTTGTTTGTTTGATATCCCTGCTTCAACGTGGTTTGGAACAGTTGAAGCCGCCAGTCCAAGGAGTCGAGAGAAACGACTTTTAATAGGTACTCACGCACGGATGGTGATTTAAGGAAACATCGCGAGGTTTTTAGTTTTGTTGTGTTTGATAGAAATGCTCTGGATTCGTTAATTTTGTATCTGACGCCGACTGATGGCGCGGGACTCGAGATTCGTGAGTTTGGTCTTAAATGGTCGTCAGGGTATTTCATGATTTCACCATTTTCTAATTTAAAAATAGGTAGCTTTTCTTCTGATGAAGTTTTGGGCGCTAATTACCAAAAATTTGACACTATTTTTTCGTTATGATATCATCTTCATGCTCCACCGTGCACTTTTTGCGTTTTTTGACATCTCGAAAACTACACATCGTAGGCGCATGAAGTTTACATCAAGCGATGCAGAATGAATGAATTCCTATTTACATTTTAGAATCTAGAGGAAGTTAAGTCCTGTTTGCTCCCCCAAAAAAGTTTAGACAAAAACATTTTAACGGTTTTTGCTATAACACTAAGACAATTTAATATAACGTTGAGAAAAGTTGACTTACTTTATTTGTAACTGTTTTCAAATAAATTCGGTTGGTTTGGCATCATTCAAAATCCAGAAATTAATTGTTTTCAATATTATGGTGTTATAATGCGGTTTAAGCTCTTTTTATGAATATTTTTGAACTAATAGACTGAAATCAGGGAAAGACAGAGTGGAGCAGAGAGTAAAAAGAAACTTGCAGCAATGCTGCAATCAGTGGAGGCAGGTTCTTTTATGTGAAGAAAAGTTTTGGCTGTTGCTGCTTTTACCTACGAGCAAAGAGGCATTGAGCATTATATATTCGTGAGGCTTTTTGTGGATACTGAGCCAAGATTCTTGAAAAAACTTCTTAGCTGTAATGCCATTAAAGATGTAGTAAAACTGACGCCGTAGATCTAAGGAAAAGAATTGGTGTACCTACTGTTGAGTCAAGGAGCGTCCATACGAAGCTATAGCAAACCGTTGAAAGGTATGCAGGTGCTCGAAAAAGAGCTGCAAAGATTTATTTTTCTAGCATTAGGGATGAGTGGTTGCGAAAGCTTTTTGATGCATGCAACTGCCGCTGCTGAATAACAACACCACACAAAATTTATAAGGATAAGCAGCAATGTTTGCATAATTTTTGATGACAGGGGTTTAAGCAGCTGAAATTCAGTTTTTGCTGGATCAATGATCATAAAGAAAAATGGTTTTGTCGTCAGCTGGAGACATGTTTTATACCCATGTCCGCAGAGGGCTTTAAACAAACTGAAAAAACGCAAATCCACTGGGGACTGCTCAGAAACACTCTTAACTAGCCAAGTGAAAGCTGCAAGTTACCGGTTATATATCTCTGACATCCTTCTCACTACGCTAAAACTTTGTAAAACAAAATTAGTAGCTGCTGTGAAAGAAGTGGTAAGCAATAAACCTGAACTAAAAACAACTGAGCATTCCGATCCAGCTGCTTATATTCATTTAGAAAGTCCTGTATAAGGAAAACGCTTACCAACGGTTCATGGCATCGTCACTCAGCCCTGTGGACCATGCGCAAGTGGACTTTATATCCTCCATTCAGCAATAGTCTGCTCTCGAAAATCAGCTGTGGGCGAAAATACAGCTGCTTCTCCGGAAAACGTGAGCAGTGCCGACTGAAAGCTCTGCAACGATGTAAAGAATATTTAAAGCAAGCTACAGCTATTCAGTTGTGTTATGATGGCAAGGTTTTAAATGATATGGATTATTATGTGTTTTTTGGACAAGTGGTGAATGAACGAAAGCAAGATAAACTAATCGCTATTACATTTTTTCCAGAAGTGTGGGTGACTGCTGAAAAGGTTTTAGGTTTAATTGCCGAATTGTGCGGATTACTTTTAAATAAAACATTCTGTGTTATGTCTGACACCACAGCTTTAAACACTGGCGAAAAAGCGCCATAAGTAGCCGCCTGGTTGATTTTTTGCGAGAGTATTGCGATTGCCCCTTTCCATACGTTGGTATGTTTAACCCCTGTTGATGAAATTTACATGTCTCACGTTTTGCCTAAATAGAAAAAAATATAAAAAAGGCCAGGCACTGTATAAGAAGGATCGTTGATGGGATGTTTTATAAATATTGGGAAACTGGACCTTGCTAAAGCCAAGTTTTACAGAAGAATTGAAGGTCCCAATTTCTAAAATGGCAGCTCTCCACTTACGTAGTAAAGCAGAATGGCTTTCCTGTCAAAGACACGAACGATGCAAAGATAATTCTCGTGGAAATGATCACAAGTGTGCTTATTTTGTCCTGCTATTTGGTGATGGAGATTCCGGATCACTTGAAGCATCTTTTGACCTACAAGCAAGAACCGACATATCATGCAAGACGGCTTACTATTGCCAGTGCATACCTGCGGTTGTAGACATTTAATGCATGTCCACTTGGTGATAATCAGAGATCTATGCTGTTTAAGATTGCTTTCTATATAGTTTCATTGCACTTTCTTTTATTTCTATCCATTTGAGGCCGTCTGTAACTGAGGAACTAGGAACTATGTTGGTTTAGGTAATCTTTTATTTGCTCATCGTCAAGCAGATCCAGAAATTGCACAAGTGGCTTTAAAATATTTCTACGTACTTTAACTGCCGCGGCTGGAACAAATGTTGCTCTAAGTGGAAAGTATCTTCAAACACAATTGGAGCTGTTAAAACAGGTTGGTTTCCCGATTTTGTTGATGCGCGAAGCTTATTAAAAGACCAAAGTGCAAGACTCAAAAGCTTTTTTACTCTTAGTAAGACTACATCTTGCATCAGCTTTTTTGAAGTTCTAGCATCATTTTGGAGTGGTATTGAAAACAATAACCGGAGTACCGAAAGAATGATTGGCAAAATGACAAAAGCAATGCAAAACAAGGTTACGGACGTTTTATCGCAGCTTCGCAAGACTGATATGCGTATTTGTGCATTTTTTATTAAAATTAAATAAATTTGGATATGACATATAATTGCACATACCGATTTAAAGTTACGCGCAAGCTGAATGTGTGAAAATATTATTCAGTTTCAAGTGTCACCATTTTGAAAATATAAATTAGATGAAAGTTGTTAGACAGCATAAAATGGCATTTTTATGTTTACAAAAGCTTGGTAATAGCTTGTAAAGTAAGCTCCAAAACTACTTGTGGGATGACTTCACTAATTGGATCTTGTTTGAACAAAACTGTGTGTTATAGTCTTAAAAAGTGTTTGTTTGTTTTAACTTATTTTGGGGGAGGATGGCAGATAGGACGTAATTCCTCTAGAACATATTTAGAGAATCATTTATTCTGCATCGTTTGATGTAAATATGGTGCGCCTAAGAAAACTAGTTTCTGATATATCAAAAAAAGCGCGGAGTGGAGCATGAAGAGGACGTCATAATCAAAAAATAATGTCAAGTTTGTAATCAGCGCCCAAAGCTTCATCGTGAAATTTTAAAACACCGTGATGGTCGTTCTTGGACTGCGCATCCCCGGATGTGGGGGTTTTATGTATATCTGCATGCCCGATGGTCGTTTTTTTTATATTTTCTGTAGCAGAGTTGGTTGCAAAAAGCTGTCCAATATGTTCAAGCTTGATGCCCTCGCTTTTTCTGTCTGCATCACCTCCCAAATATAATAAACAAATGTTTAATATTTTAGGTGATTTACATTCTGGCGCTGACATTGACCATCCTCCTGCTCCTCCGGACACTGCTCTTCTTCTTGGCGGTGGAAAATCCCAGCATGATCACTGGACCGTCGGTTATTGCATTGTTCAGACTCCCCATCCTGTTCTTCAATCTTCCAGTTATCCTGTGGAGAAAAAAAAGGAGGAATATGAGCACGTGGATGAAGGGATAGGGGAAGAAACCTCATTATCAGTTAAGATAAACCACAAACACCAAAGTAAGTGCCAGAATGAAAGCAAGTGCTGGCCATGTTCCACTCCTGAACACTTATGTTCTGACATGCAGAGAAGTTATAGGTATTGCTGCCACAGTTCACTTCTCCTTCATCATCACAAGAACTGAAACTAAGCATGAAAGGTACTATGATGCACCCATCTGGTGCTGTACTTGCCACCTTTCAAATGCAAGTCTGTGGTTCTACCACGATGGATTGTCGTTGTATTTTCATGGATTTCAAGTATGACACGAGTGCTGACTCATTCTACGTCTGCTACCTATCACCTGCGTTGGTATCAGACTTCAGTTAGCAACTGAGCTTTTTGATTGTGTATGCCATCGTGACAAATGACTGCGGTTAGATGGCACGTTTAATCCGTCGCTCTAATATGCGTTTAGAAATTATGAGTAATTCATGATAGGAATGACAACAGCTTAAAAGCGTTGAAATATGGAATCTTTGAATTGCCGTAAAAAGCTCAATTTTACGTTACATTGTCACGTGATCCGGCTTATGAGCCAATTGCAAACTGATTGTTGAAAGATAAATTAACAGTGATTGTTTCGTTGCTAATTGTTAACGACCAACAGTGTGACCAGACGCAACAAAGCGCTGGCTTGTGTGTTGTGGGATTGGGAGTTCAATGCTTGAGTTGTTCCTCCGTTACTGTGTCCTTTATAGAGCATGCGGCGGTATTTTCTCCGTTTGTCGGTGAAATGCATTTACCACTGCAGTGTTAGCAACTTTCGAGGTTCTCAACACTAGTGCTTTTACATTTGAAACAACAGCCGCTTCTCAAGTTAGAAGGAAATTAGTTAATGCTTGAAATACAAAGCTTTTGCTTTTTTAAGGATCTTTTAGCGCTGTTCGCATGTCCGTTTTTGAGGATACTTTATCGGATCAAGGATGCGTCTCCGCTTCATCCTTAAACTCGGAATCCGGATACTTAAGTGATGATCGATGTCATACTGCTCCTCCAAGGTTGCATGCTCTTTTTGATAAAGAAAAAGGAAGCATCCAAACTGTGACTAATTATCCGCGCTCTTCCAAAAAAATTTCCCGTAGTACCGATAACGTCACCATGATTGATTTAAACACTAACGAAGCCGAAAAAGACGAAACTAAAAAGGTAAGGTTGTTTAAGGTGGCTAATAAGTCTAGAAATCTGTTTCCGCTTGTGCGTTCCATAGAGTTACGTTGGCGTACGCTTGGAGTAAAACCATAGTTTTTGTTGATTTCCGTTTTGCGATCTTGCTTTGGGGTTGATCTTATTTCGATAAGTCGTAATGACAGCGTTGGCGGTTATATCTACTCTTGTCGGTGACGTGTGAAGCAGAGCGAGAGCGCTCACATCACTATCTTAATCAAGCGAGTGAGAACGAGGGAGGTGGCGGGGCGAGGGAGAAGCAGCGTTTGCTAGCAAGGTGGACTGCGGCTGGTGGTGGGTGCCCCGTTAGTGTTGTCTTGCGAAATGGCGGGTGAGCAGCTTCAGTATTGAAATCTGGTGAAACACTCTAGCTGTAATAGTTTTGTTTGAAAAATTTAATCTCTCGATCATTCCGCTTGCTTTAGGATGAGGATGCGTTGTGACGAAGTAATTTCATCCTGGTCTTCCTGAAAAAACACCTTCCGCTGGCGGTGAGGAACGAACAAAATCTCGGGAAGTGTTGTTGCCACCTCGATGCTGGTTCTAATACAAGGTTTCTGTTTACTCGTGAATAAAAGCACTACTTGCATTTACTGACGTACTAAAATCTAAATGACTGTTCCGTCTGTTCAATGGCGTTAAACCGTCAGTTTTGAAATATTTTGGTTTTTTCCTTCCCATTCACAGATTTTTATACGAGGTCACTCCTCCATCAGAGAAGTGTAACAGAACTGGCGTATTTAAAAGGAGGGGGGGGGGGAAGCTTTGCGTCATGCCTTCAAACCGTTGCCGGCTCGACATGGTTACCAAGTTTAACAGTGATTTGAAAAAGTTTTTTGTACGAAGGTTGATCTATTAAAAAGTAAGAAAGGCGATTATTGCCTGGCCGAAATGTGAATGTCCGCTGCCCCCTCCTTTTCAGGCTTGGTGTGCCACTATTTTTAAGTTTCTTAAAGTTAATTCTAAGTAAGCTGCTTGCCCGTTGGTGTAGCTTCTGCGAATGCGATTCTAGCTTACCTTCATTATTCTACTCAAAGTGGATTTTTGTTTGTGTAAGGTGATCTTAATTTAGCATATTTTGTCATTTTTAAAACATGAACTTTAAGTGTTATTTTATTAATTTTCGTGCGTGCAAAAGAATTGTTGTATTTCCCTCGCTATAAAGCCAACATGATAGCAAGCGACTTCAATCCGATTCCGTTTATGTTTGGATGTTTTAATAGTAAAAATATTTAATTTGATTTTGTAAGTGCAGTCTAGTTATAATTTCTGCCTTTTCATGTTTTCTGTTTTGTTTTGTTACTGGCTGATTAAACGGAGAAGTGATCAATAAATAGAAGATGCATTGGCGTAATTACTTTCAATTTCACTGGCTACATGGCTGTGCTTGATTCATTTACTCATTTCAGGTTGAAATTTCTGGCAAATATACTCGCAGTGATGAACGGTCGTTTTCTTTCAATAAAGTTTTTTGACGTTTTATTGATTGGATTGCTGATTCAATTGAAGCTTTCAGCTGACACTAATGTCAAAATGAAATGAACAACAGCATCATGCGATTTTGGTGCATTATTATTGCGTTGGTTGCTTTGCGCCTAGTTTTTTGTCACTCAACAGCAACAAATGATATGACTTGGCTTTGCTTCTGCTGAAACTCCTCCGGTTTCCTTTCCAGCGAACTCCAAGCGGTCTCTAGCGGGCTCGATCTTTTATTTCACGAAGATCAAAGCAGATCAGTGTATTGCATGTTTGCAATTCAGTTTAAGATCAAATAAAAAGAACGCCCAAGCAGGACTCTAGACATTAATTTTATTCTGACATGGGGAACTGCAATAGGATATACGATTTCTAGCATTTTAAAAAAGAAAGACAAGTGGCTGTCATGTCCTCAAAAAGTGAGCATCGATTCCATAAGAGACAAGCCATGTAGGCAACCGTTGATGCAAAATGCTTTTTCCATGTGGTTCAGTGACGTCCGAGCATAAAATTTGCCAGGTTACAGTGACATGCTCATTCAAAAGGCAAAGAAATAAGGCGAAGAGTTGAGCGTTGTAGGTTTTTTCCCGTTCTAGTTGCTGGTTGGAATGCTTTAAAAAGAGGCATGGAATATGACTGCACAGAGTCCGAGGAAAATCAAATCTCGCTGATGTTGAAAAGAGTAGAGAAGAGTTACATTGCAATATTTCAAAGAATGAACTTAGTGATGTTTAGGATGAAACTGGTCGGTTCTGTCGTTTAGATCCTGATGCAGCATTAGCCACAGAACCAGTTAACGGGAAGAAAAGAAATTACGGTTGCACATTGCGCAAATGCTGTCGGAATTGATAAAAAGAAGCCGGTTTAGATCGCAAGAGCAGCGAGACCCCGTTGTTTTGGAAAAAAACTTTGATCCAAATATTTACGCCATCTACCGTTACAATAAAACGGCCTAGATGACAAGCAACCTGTTTACAGAATGATTAGGAAATTTCGAAAGAACAATGAAATCAAAGAAGGGCAAAGCTCGTCTGCTTCTTGACAATGCAACAAGCCACAAGGTACCGGAGGATTTAAGAGATGTACGAATGTATTTCTTGCCACCAACCACTACTGCACACCTCCAGCCAAACAACGCCGGAATCATACACAATTTCAAGCTTTATTGCCGAAAGAAAGAAACAAAACATTTTTTACGTGCGATAGAGACAGACAAACCTATAACGATAAATTTCTGAAAAGCATTTCATCTTACTAAGGATGGGTAAAACAACGTAAAAGCTCAGACAATAAACAAATGCTGGGAGCGCACGGGTATGATATCGCGCCATAATCCTTTGAATGATGGTCTATCTAAAACTGATCCGACTAAAGAACTAACACGAGAAATTAGCGGCCAACTTCTTCCCTCGTCTCAAGGCCTTAAGCTGTATCTCTGCTTTCTCATGGGGCTCATCCAAGGAGTCCCTCTCTTTTCTGTATAAAGCTTTTTCTTGGGCTCCTACTCACTTATGCTCAACCGGATGGCTTCCTCTTCTAAGCGTTACCGGCATTACCAAATCGAAACGCTTTCACCGTGCGGCCAGTCGCGCCATCTCCGGCTGCTTTTTGTTCTCCCCTATCCCAATTCTCCTCTCTGAGGCGTCTCTATCTCCCTTACGAGCCACTCTGACTCATTTCACTCTTTCATCTTACAAGCGGGCCCCCTTCGTCTCCCAATCTCCTTTCACATTTCAGGTTTGGCCAGACTTGAAGTGAAACCAAGACTATCCAGATCGTCCTGGAGAGTCTTTTGCACCCACTCACCCGCTCATGCTTCCTTCTACTTCTCCTAGAGAGATTTTCTTTGGTTGTCCTCCCTCACCTGTCTTTCTTTACTGTGGAGTCTACCCTTTCCACCCCATGCTCCCGCTCTGATACCCTTCTCTCACGCCGCACCTTGACTGTCTCCCTCCTCACGATTTCGTGATCTAGACAGATAGCTCTGTTCCTTTTCTTTTTAGAAAAAGCGGCTCTGACATACTTGCCAATTGTTTTCTTTGTGGTGCTGAGGCCACTCTTTCCTTTTCGGCAGACCCAGTATTTTTTTGTTTAAGTTTTTCGGCTGAGGCCTGCGCCATTCTGCAAGCTCTTTGCTGGTCTTGGCAGCACCAATCTTCTATTTTCCTCCTCCCTGACTCTCGCTATGTCCTCGCCACTCTGCCTTCTCCTCAATCTTTTCTTTTGCCTCAAACCCTCTGGCAGATCTGGGAGGAACTGTCTTCTCTCTTCTCCTATTCTATCAGGCTACAACGGCTCCCCGGACACTTGTTTCTCGCGGTAAACGAAGCGGCTGATGAGCTGGTCGGACGGGGAGAGCTATTCATGCCCTCTGCAATCCCTTGAGGCCTCTTTCCTCTCATATCTCGTATCCACTCTTGACTTTCTTGCGGAATGGAGGCGTACCGTCTCTTCGAAATTCTTCAACACACAGGTTCCCTCGATTTCCTCTGAGAAACTTGTGCTCCCTCGTCACACTCGCTGTATGCTCTCTCGTTTTCGCTGCAACGGACACGGCCTTCTGTTAAGCTTTTATGACTATAGAATTGGCAGAATCGAAAATCTTTCATGTAGCGTCTGCGGTCATCCTTCCCAGGACACCTCTCATCTCATTCTGCATCTCCAGCTACGGGTTCTTTGCATCGCTCACTCTTTGCGTCACTCACTCTTTGCGGCTTTCTGTCTCTCTACGATCTCTGTACCATGCCCTGGGTAGTTGCCCGGTTTTTGGGGCTCCATGGTCTTCCGCCATCCCCCATCTCTCGAAAGGATAACAATAACAACAAGAAACGGGGAGATTTTGTCGGACGAGACTATTGTCAAAATATAAAACCACCAGTAAATGATGGAGAAAACAAGAGTGGTGGAAATGAGAATGAGATAGAAAATCCGCCACGTACCGAAACGACAAAGAGAGCAACAGCTGCTTTTGAAATTTTGATTGCGTACATGGAGCAATATCCAAAGTTACAACTTGTTAGTGATCATTAAGAACAGTGGTTGCCAAACTGCGGCTCTTCTAGTCCTTCATTGCAGCTCTTTTGACTCTTGTTGTATTTGTGCGCAATGATGTAGTGCAGGGGTGTGCAACCTGCTGTGCACCACGTTAAGTTTTGGGGGCGGTGGAAGGGTGAAAAGGTAGAAATGCTTAATTTCGTGCTTTGAAAATGATGGACCCCAAAAAAACACCTCTATTTGGACGGAAAATGCGTCCATTCAAACAAACTAAGGATTGCGCAGCCGCTCTTTCGATGATGGCCTCTATCGTTTTGGCTCTTTATTACGGCAAGTGTGGCCACCTCTAATTTAGATGGTGCTTTGGCTCTCAAACAGGGCATTGATGTTTTAAACCAAAAGGCGCTTGTGCAGTCCACTTTGACGGGTTTTTTAAAAGCTATAACCGTGAGTGTAACAAAAATGTATGATTTGAAAGTTATTAAGCGAAGAAGGGAAATAGTAAATTGTAAACCTTGCAACTAATTGGCAAAGCAGCAAACGGGCGTAAGGGGCATTAACAATTTATTAAAATGAATATGCCAGGAAACAATAATGAGTATACCACCCAACCAATTTAGACGAGACCATCCCTGGACGCGTTTCGTCCTTTTGGACTCCTCAGCAGGGCCCGTCCCGTCAAAAGCAAAAGTAACCCACTCATTAACGTTATCCTTAAAAAAAAATCCAACACATGCAGAAGCACTAAGACTTCAACCGACGACGTATTGCTTTGCTTAGCAG